>CM055100.1:13846537-14321537 GCA_029204225.1 Diphasiastrum complanatum | reverse complement strand
GCTCTTAAAAATTGTTAGGTTGATACATTATTGACTTATTTCGAAAGAAATGGAGTCGAGAGAAAATCTAGTTGTCAACAGACATTTTATAGATAGCCAATACCACTTTTAGAAAAGGTGTGTAAAGTATTGAGTGCTAAACAACAGTCTTTCTCTATCAAACCGAATGTAAAGCGTTCTGCAGATGAAATGTTATCAGAGTAGCTCGAAGGAATTGCACTCTGACTGATTAGTTTGTCAGCAAGGATCTGTGATATGTTTGATACAGGCACATACGAACAGACAAAATGTTAATCTTATTCTTGAACCAATGTGTTCTAGGCAGAAGTCCTCAACAACTAAAGTCCAATTATGGTTAAAGGACTCAAGTAGTTTGCAAATATGTTAGAAACATTTATCTTCGTTACTAACACGAATATAGATCAATAACTCAGTTCCTTAGTCAAAGACTACCATTTCACAACATACATACTTTTCTATCAGCAACTGTGGAAAACTGCACCAAGGGTATTAATGTCAAACACAAAGTATTCACTCATACGAGCAAAGCAATTTTAAGACAGTTCTTTAGATCAACTTTACGGATACACAACAAACGATTGTAATGAAAGAAAATACTGTGTGACCAAAGAATGATTGTAGTTTTGTGTACACGATTGCTAGTAGGCTCGAAATTACTCACATTCAACAGTGCGTAGGATAGAAATCAGAAAGAATAATCTTCGTCACTCTATTCATTTCTCCAATCTCAAACATACAATAACTCTTTCTCTCTCTCGGTACTGTGAGTGTAGTGGGTTTCTTTCCTTGCCTATCCTCAACCCAAGATCTAATCAATCTAGCATCGAGGAGATGAAGCTAATTGTCACGCATAGATTCGTTCCCATGAGAGCGATAACATAATTTAGATTTTAGCATGAATGGGAGATTCACATCTAACTCTACCATCCACTAACCCTAAGCATTAACACTACATCCATTAAAACTAGATCCACAATGAAGATAGCTTACTCTTTCTATCTCTCCCTTTCTCTCTCATAAAAAGTATAAAAACATGCAATCTCAATAGCAATCAGATCCAACAATTAGCAAAACACAATAAAAGCATGAGAGATGGAGGAAAAGTGATAGAGATCAAGGACATTCATAAATCTATTTCACAAGAGAACCAACATGCTTTATTGAAATAAAGATATATACATGTGTAGCAAACTCAAGTTGGTCCCTTTTTATAGTAGAGAGGAGGACCCTGGCCTCTGATTCCTATTCGTCCATTTCTGCCTCCCTAGCTATTCAAATTTAAAAAAGAGTGGGAACCATCCAAAATTGGAGGGAAACCCAACTTTATTCACTAACTTGACATTTAGGCCCTCCGACATTAAAAGTCTCGCAAAAAGGCCTAAAGTCCTTTTATTAACCTTCTAATTAATCAAATAATCATTAGGTTGGACTTACACACGTAGGGTGCCAAATCCCTCTCACTTATTAACTGGGGTTAGCGTTGCCTTGGGATTCGCAAGCCCTCCAATAGTATTTCCCACCAAAACTGGTGGCGGTCCCACGACACCTGCGAGATGCAGTTACTGTGGGCTTTTATTTGCTTCACGTCGAATCTTTATTAAATGATACTGCACCTTCTCCATGAAATCGAGTCGGGCAGTGTTGAAATCTAAATTGTGCGACAAAAAACAACGGTGGGCTCCGACGATCCACTTTGAAGTTGTCCAGGATGTGAATCGAAATTTCCAAGAACCTCCCATCATTGCGGCACGGAAATACAGTCTAGCCACCAGCAACTGATCCTTAATGCTCTCTAATGTCATTGGCTTATTCGGATCGAATGCCAAGGAGGAAGAAAATCATCCCATCGTGTTGCCATGGATGTCAATAGAGTCAAATCTTTTGCAAAAGGCACCGATTTCCTCACTATCGGATCGGGAGAGCGTATATACTCCCATTGGTATGATTGTAGTGCCTAGTGGAAATCCACTGAAATTTTCCAACTATAAGGTTGGTGGATGATTGGCCAGTTCGATGTATGGATAGTAATTTTGTCCATGGCCAATCTCAAATCCTTCCACTTATTCCTGCACAACATTGGTACGTAATATGGATCTACGTGCAATTGGCGAGGGCTGGCCACACAACTCTTGATGGATTTTGGAGTTTTTTCAAAAACTGTAACTCTCCAAGCTGGCTGCCCTCTCAATGCGGGTACTTTATCCAATTCTTTGCCGACCTCTATTACAAAGGTCTTAAACTTGAGGACCCAACCACCACGTGAGGACTCATGAGGATGTTGTGTTCAATTCACACGTGTGGACTGACCACAACATGTACTTGTGATCTCCTAAGGTGTGTAGATGCACCAAGATCAAGACTAGATTGAGATTCAAGATCTATCTTTGATTCTATGGCAAAAACACACTACTACATGCATTCAATCACTTCCAACTCTCACTCTCACGTGTGGAAAGTATCCAAAAATTATTCTAAGTAAAAACAAGCTGCTCTTGGGTAGACAGAGAAAGCTAGAAATCACTTACACTCGAAATCCACTCAATCTCTAAATTAATTAGATTCAAAATGAGAAGTACAATGATAATAGTAGATCCACGAGCTACCACAATGCTTAGCTATGATTGGACCACACTTTTGCCACCTCTTAATCCTATTGGACCATTGATCCATTCACCTCTGAATTCTATTGGACCATTTTCAAGCAAATCTCAAATTCTATTGGACCCCTCAAGGTTCCACCTCTAAATCCTGTTGGACCTCTTAAAGTATTACACTTGTCTACACTGTTGAATTCACACGTGTGGGATGCCCTACACATGTACTTTTGATCTCCTAAGCCCAATAATACCATAAAGATCAAACTAGCATTGATTGACAATAGGAAAGCTGATCATACAAAAAATACTACTGTGTTACAAGCAAGATGTATCAACAAAACATGAAACTAAGTACATTAAATGCCTCAACTCGACTAGAGAGAGAATATGAAAGTACAAACTCGAGTAGAGAGAGAGAGGGCACAAAGAGCTTAGTCTCCAAATTTGCATTACACACAAAAATCATCATCTTCTCAATGAGAGTACATCACATATATATAGATCCATGGACTCTCCTCCTACTTTGAGTTGAATTGAAGTTATGAATCCACCTCTCAAGCTATCTAGAGTTATTCAAGCCACCTCAATATGTCTAATTGTGCCACCTAGTCTTTTCATGCATTAAATGTGGCATGCAAAGTACAAATGGCAATTCCTATGGTAGCTCGAGTTTCTACTTCTACCTACCTTGAATATTTTATTCTAAGATGGGTCTTTACTAAGCCAAAAGAGCTCAATTCATCTTTGGCATTTTTTAGGACCCCTACTTACAACATTAGATAGATTTTTCCAATATTTCAACACTCCTCCTAAAAAAGTATCTAATGTGGATCAAGCATCGATCTTGAGATAAGACCAAGATTAGTTCTATGCTTTGAGAAGGCACTTTTGCAAAGTGGCTTTGTGAGAAGATCAGCAATACATGAAGATGTGTCGACATGTTCCAAGTTGATTTCACCTCCAATGAGCTTTTCCCTTACAAAATGGTGTGCCACTCCTATATGCTGCTTCTTGCATGAAAAATAGAATTGTTTGCAAGAGCTTCGGCCGATATGTTGTCACACTTGATCAAGGGAAGATCATCCTCTTTGATGCACTTTAGCTCCATGATTAACCTCTTGATCCAAAGCACCTCTTTAGTTGTTGTAGTGAGTGCTTTGTACTCGACCTCACAAGAAGATAGAGATATGGTATCTTGCTTCTTTGAAAGCCAAGACACAAGATTGCCTCCAAGAAAGATAGTATATGCATTAATGGACTTTCAATCCATTTTATCACTTGCAAAATTGGAATTCGAATAGCCAACAATGGTTAGATCTTCATTCTTGTACAATAAACCATAATCTTGAGTAGAAGATACATATCTTAGAACTCTCTTGGCCATCTTCCAATGTTGGATCTTAGGATCTTGCATAAATTGACTCAATTTGTGCACACAGTAGCTCAAATCGGGTCTAGTGATAGTAAGCCAAATTAAGGAGCCTATAAGACTCCTATAAAGTGTGATGTCCTCGAAGGATCTTTCATCACCTTTAATAGGGTCTTTTACATGTTGCTCTATGGGAGTATCTATGCCTTTACAATTTTGCATATTAAATTTTCTCAACATAGAAAAGACATATCTAGATTGACAAATAAAAGCATACTCTTCATGAAAATCAATCTCAAGGCCTAAAATGTAATGGATCTCTCCTAGATCTTGCATATTAAATTCTCCTCCTAATCCATCCTTAGTTTCTTGAACTAGTATCAAACAGCTTCCACTAAGAATAATGTCATCTACATAGATTAGAAGAATGACAATATTACTACCATCAAACTTTAAGTACATAGAAGGATCATAGTCACTAAGCACAAATCCTAATGAAAGTAGAAAGTTGTTGAGTCTTGAATACCATGATCTAGGTGCTTGCTTCAAGCCATAAAGACTTCTAAATAGCAAACACACCCTTAGATTTATCCTTGATGAATCCTTGAGTTGTTCCATGTATATATCCTCCTCAAGATAGCCATTCAAAAAAGCGTTGGAGACATCAAGTTGATACAATTTCCACTTAAAAAATAAGGCAAGAGAGATTTTGATTCTTATTGTCACCATCTTTGCTATAGGAGCAGAGGTTTCTTCATAGTCAAGGCCATATATTTGTGCAAAGCCTTTAGCACATAATCTTGCCTTGTACTTGTTGATGGAGCCATCATGATTGTACTTGATCTTGAACACCCACTTGCATCCAATGATGTGCATGTTAGGTGGTGGATCCACTAGCTCCCATGTTTGATTGGTGATCAAGGCATCATATTCAATCTTCATGGCCTCATACCACTCCTTGGTATTGAGGGCTTCTTGGACATCTTTGGGCTCCTCATGAGAAACAAAATAAGCATAAGTGGAGTCAAGATCCACTTGTTTCCTTTGTCATCATAAGTGAGCCTCTTAGGCTCGGATCTCTCCCTCATGGATCTTCTAGGAGTGAAAATCTTAGGACTTCCATATTCAAATCTCGACCCCTCCATATGTTGATTGTCTTCAATAACAAAAGGTGATAGATTTTGAGGTTGCTTGATCTCGGCCCCTCCAAGATTGGACTTTTCTTCCTCATGAAAAACTACATCTCTACTTTCAATTACTTTAGAAGTAGAGAGCATGTAGATTCGATAGGCTTTCTTGTTGGATAAATATCCAACCATTCCTCCTTTGCTTGCACAAGGATCATCCTTCTTTCTCATTTCCAAGGGAATATGGACAAAGCATATGCATCCAAATACTCTAAGGTGATCAACCTTAGGTTTCTTCAAATAAAGTGCTTCATATGGTGACTTTCCTCCAAGTGCAACATGAGGGAGTCGATTGCAAAGATAGTTTGAACAATTGATGGCCTCACCCCAAAAGTCTTTTGGCAAGGATGCCTCAATTCTAATGGTTTTGGCACATTCACACAAGGTTCTATTCTTTCTTTCAGCCACCCCATTTTGAGATGGTGTATATGCACAAGAAAACTCCCTTTTAATGCCTTCAAGCTCACAATAATCATGAAAATTATTGGAAGTGTACTCACCACCTCCATCACTTCTAAGAGTCTTGATTTTGTAAGAAAATTGCTTTTCAACTAGAGCTTTGAACTTTAGGAAATAGTCAAACACCATAGATTTTGACACTAGAAGATATACCCAAGTAAATCTGGTGAAATCATCAATGAAAGTTAGAAAGCAAGTAGCACCACCCTTGCTCTTTGAAGATGAGAAGTGCACATCCGAGTGTATGAGCTCCAATGGATGTGTAGTCTTGATAGATGACTTTGAAAAAGGCTTCTTATGAGACTTAGATATGGCACAAGCCTCACATGGCTTGAAATTCTTGGAGATAAGATTAGGCAAGCCAATAGCTTTGGCTTTCTTGACCATGGAAATCATAGAATTATAGCTAGGATGCCCCAACCTTCTATGCCATAGTTCCTCCAAAGAAATATGAGAAGAAAAAGCACCATCACAAGAGTTAGCATACTCTTTGGGATCAAGCTTGTAGATTCCACCATATCTAGACCCAAATGCAAGGATCTCATCATGCTTCTTGATTGTACATGTATCAACATTGAAATTCAAATCTAGTCCACTATCAAACAATTGCCCAACACTAATAAGATTTTTTGTTAACTTAGAAACAAAAAGTACTTTAGATAGAGAAAGAACTGTTGATGATGAAGGCTTTAAGAGAATGGTCCCTATGCCTTCAATAGCACACTCATGATCATTTGTTGTGTAGATGGACTTCTTGGATCCTTCATAAGGTGTCATGGATGAAAAAGAATGCTTGGAGCTACACATATGTGAGGAAGCTCCACTGTTGATGTACCACAAACCATCCTTCTTGAAGGTGATGAAGAAAAACTCGAGACCATAAGAGATCCCTCTCCATTACTTGCATGAGCATCTTCCTTCTGGAAATGTTGGCTTGCTTGAATTGACTCTTCTTCTTGAAGCAATCGGTGGCATAATGCCCCTTCTTGCCACAAAAGAAACACTTGATGTTTTTCTTCTTCTTTTTGGATGTGAAAGCTTGAGAGGACTCATCATCTTCTCCTTTCTCCTTGGAAATAAGATTGTTCTTGCTTGAAGAGGGTTGGTGTTGATTCTTACTTCTTGTCTTGTGCTTGTCTTTGGTAAAGAGGGCTTTACCATCAATGTTGAGAGACAGTCTTTCCATTTTCAAGAGTTTATATTCTTGTCTTGATTCTTCAGAAATGAGCACACTTTGGAGTGCTTCCAAACTTGGTAGCTCTTCCTTAATGTCATAACTCTGAACAAGGTTGTCATATTTCTCCTTTAACCCATTAAGTATGACTTGAACAAGTTCATTTTGGTTGATGGAGTCTCCTATGCATGACAATTTTCTATGGAGGTCTTTAACTCTCATTACATAAGCTGAAGCACATTCATCACTTCTCTGTACACTTTGAAAAATTTGGTTTCTTAGTGTTAGAAGTCTAGTCCTAACCTTCCAAATTGAGTAATTGGAGGCTGACAATCTTTCATTTGCTTCTAATGGAAAGGCACCCATTGAAGCCATAAAGAATGTTGGAAATCAAAAAAGATGGATGAAATAATTGCTTATCTTCTCACTATAGGAACCAATCAAGGGTAAAAAAAATCCTATGTAAGACTAAGCAAAAAATTGTGAGATCACTAGCTTGACAATCTCTCTAAAACAAAATTTGAATCATCAAAAAAGATGAAGTATGGCAAAAGTTATGGTTATCTGAATTTCACACGTGTAAAATACTCCAAAAATGTCAAATTGACTCAGAAACAATCTATTTGTATGAAACAATTTGCCTAGATCCTCTAAATTTTGCCTAAATCACATATAGATGAGATTGGTCAACTTCTGGATGATGTTTGTGATCATTTAAGCAATAAATGACATGTACTCACGATTTGCCACAGGTCTAGGTGCCCTACCTACGACTATTCAAAAGCTTATAAATTTTGAATGGCTTATCCAATTGTCATGATTCAAATTGCATCAGATTCTACACATTCTAGCTTTCTAGTGGGCCAAATTGCATGAAATTTGGATCTAAGGTGAGAGAGCACCACCAAACTGAAAACGGGCGGATTTCACATGTGCCTGCACCTGAAATTCTGTACAGTACCTGATCTAGACCATTCAAAGTGGTTTGAAGCTCTAAATCACCAAAAACTGCAAACTAGCTAGAAAGTAGAATCTAGACAACTCCTAGCTTGAAATCTGATCAAATTTGCAAACTTTTTTATTAGATTTGCTTGTAAATATTAGGTAGGCTCTGATACCATGTTGAATTCACATGTGTGGGATGCCCTACACATGTACTTTTGATCTCCTAAGCCCAATAATACCATAAAGACCAAACTAGCATTGATTGACAATAGGACAGCTGATCATACAAGAAATATTGCTGTGTTACAAGCAAGATCTATCAACAAAACATGAAAATAAGTACAATAAATGCCTCAACTCGGCTAGAGAGAGAATATGAAAGTACAAACTCGAGTAGAGAGAGAGGGCACAAAGAGCTTAGTCTCCAAATTTGCATTACACACAAAAATCATCATCTTCTCAATGAGAGTACATCATATATATATAGAGATCCATGGACTCTCCTCCTACTTTGAGTTGAATTGGATTTATGAATCCACCTCTCAAGCTATCTAGAGTTATTCAAGCCACCTCAATATGTCTAATTGTGCCACCTAGTATTTTCATGCATTAAATGTCGCATGCAAAGTACAAATGGCAATTCCTATAGTAGCTCGAGTTTCTACTTCTACCTACCTTGAATATTTTATTCTAGGATGGGTCTTTACTAAGCCAAAAGAGCTCAATTCATCTTTGGCATTTTTAGGACCCCTACTTACAACATTAGATAGATTTTTTCAATATTTCAACATACACTCTAATTGGCACGAGTTTTAGCCTCTTACTCTATTTTGGCTAAATAGTGGCATTACAAGTGGAATGGATAATTCGCCACACCAAATGTTTATCATGTTTTATTGGGACGTCCATGGTTATGAGTTGCGCAAGTAATTCATAACTGGGAGACCGAAAAAATTACTTTTAAAAAGTCGTGAGCGTGCAATCAAAGTTGATCCAATCATTGGGACAATCAAGCCAGTTGTCCAAAAAGGAGATGATGATTCATCAACAACAGATCATACTTGTGATCAACAAGTAAATTCCATTGGGAGTTCATTATGACTCTCAAACAAATACTGCTAATTGGAAGCAAGCTCTTGCAACAATGGATTATATAACAGGCTATATGTCTCAAAGAGATAACTAATCAGAGGGTGTCGGTGGAGATGGGAGCGAAGGGCGTCGGCTGAGATGGAAGGAAAAGGTGTCGACTGAGAAGGAAGGAAAATGCATCGGCTAAGATGGAATGAAAATGCGTCGGCTGAGATGGAGTGGAAAAGGCGTCGGCTGAGATGGAGTGGAAATGCGTCGGCTGAGATGGAGTGGAAATGTGTCGGCTGAGATGGAAGGATCTTAGTGATTCGATGATTCTTCACAAGGTATCGGAGCTATTTTTGTAGGTTATTGAAGAATCAGCCATCTTTAGCAAGGATTGGAGGAGTTACCAATTTTAGAGCATGCTAGGTTGATTTCTACTAAAAAATCAAGCATTTTTCATGTGTAGAATTGATTTTTTGTAAATCAAAACTCAAGAACAATATTTCTTTCACTTTGTAAGGTCCTTCACTTGTAAATTTCAATTTAGCTTTGATTAATATGGTCTTATACATCAATGCTAGATCTCCTTCCTTTATATCTTTTTTGTGTAAGCGATGACCATGCCATGCCTTGCGACAAGGTTTCTCTGCTGCTAGTGCATGGACTGCCATCAATCTAGTTTCACATAGTTTATGCAAAGCCTCATGACGCATTTGTAAAGATTTTGCATCATCCAACCGTGCTATGCGTAAGGGGGATGGTACCAAAAATTCAATTGGCATAACTGCATCTTGACCATAGTCAAGTTGAAATGTTGTCTGATTAGTGCTAACTTTGCAAGCTATTTTGAATGCCCATAACGCTACATGAAGTTTACGTTCCCAATTATAATGACTTGCTTAACCGTTTTTGTCATAATACTGCAAAGAATCTTATTGGAAGATTCAGCTTGTCCATTACCCCTCGGATAATATGGGGAGTACTAAACTGATGTATAACGAAAAAGTCTTCCAATAGACACTTGATCTTTTCATTGACAAAGTGTGAACTTCCACAATCACTTACGATCTCGATAGGACATCCAAATCTGACAATGATATGTTCGTACAAGAACTTAGCCGTGGATATTGCATCAGCAATCCAAACCGCTTTTGCTTCAACCCACTTGGTCATATAATCAGTTGCTACGATGATATATCTGGCTTGAGATTCTTTTGTCGCAAGATAAATAGGACCAAGATAGTCAAGTTCTCATTTCTTGAACGATGCTTTGATAGAATCGGATGCAAAGGTTCATAATTCTGCTTTTAGGACGACGTGCTTGTTGACATACATCACATGACTGAATAAAGTTCTCAGTATTTTTATGAAGTGTAGGCCACCAACACCTTGATTGTAAAAGTTTTCAAATAGTGATATCAGCTGAAAAATATTCACCTCCCAAACCATCATGTGAAAACATGATTAGATTAGGAACTTCGTCTGGCAAAACACATCTTCTCAAAATATCATCCATTTCACGACGATACAATTGGCCTGCAATTAATTGATAAGGTTGTGTCTTAATAATCAATTGTTTCTTTTGTACTTTTATCAAACAGTCATTAGGTTGGCCTAACATCGGATATTCAACAATATCTATTGTCCACTCAGGTACTACTTCAACATAAAATAACGTAGCATCTGGTAGTTCATCTACTTCAGTGTTGACTGGTGTTGTCTGAATTCTTGAGACATGATTAGCAAGATAATGTTGTTTATTTTTTCGAACCACAACTCGAAAATCAAATTCAGTTAGTAGTAGTAGCCATCTTGCGATACGTCCCATGTTACACGTCTTGTTTACTAAATAAAGTAATGGCTAATGGTCGATATAAAATGCATTGGCATTAGATTATGTTGAAATTTCTTCACCAAAAAAACCATGGCTAACGCTTCTCGTTCTGTTGTATAGTGATTCTTCTTAGAATCAATAAGTTGTCAACTAGCAAATCTGATAGGATAGTCTTTCTTATATTCTCTTGGTTGCGTCAAAACTGAACCAATAGCATATTTTGATACATCAATATGAACATGAAATTCAATTGTCCAATTTGGGGCTCGTAGAATTGGTGCAGAAGCTAAAGCTTTCTTCAATTTCTCAAATGCTTCCAATGCCTCAGTCGTCCAAATATATACAATGGTCAACTTATATATAGGTCGTGTTAAGTCTGCAAAGAATAAAATGAATATCCGATAATAGTTCACATGACCCATGAGAATGTATACTCCTTGAATTGTTCCTGGTGGCGGTAGCTCCACAATGACTTTGATTTTGGAATAATCCATAGCAATGCCATGTCTTGATATCACATGTCCAAGAACAACTCCATGAGTAACCCAAATCTAACACATTTATGAATTTAAGGAGACTTGGTACTTGTCACAACGTTCAAATACTTTTCCAAATGATCTAGATGGTATGTATCAGCACTATGAACTCATCCAAGTAAATTTCAAGGAATTTTTACAAGTAGTCTTTGAATGCAAACTGCATCACTCTCTGAAATGAACTAGGTGCATTACAAAGTCCAAACGACATAACTTTATAAGCATATGTTCTCCATTTTGTTGCAAAAGCTGTTTTATGGTGATCTGCAGGTGCGATTTTAACTTGGTTATAGCCACTGAATCCATCCAAAAAACTGTAGGCTTCCACTCCAGCAAGATGGTCCAATATGCTTTCAATAAAGGGTAATGGAAAGTGATCCTTTCGCGTCACTTTGTTCAAGGCTTTGAGATTCACACAAATTCTCATCTTCCCATTCTTCTTAAGAATGACAACAATTGGCAAAACTCATTCAATATGTTCACTCTCGTAAACAAAATCTACTTCAAGTAACCTTTGTAGCCCTTTCCTAATAAGATCAGTAGCATTTTTATTACAGTGGTAGAATCTTGTAACTTTTGGAACTGCATCAAGCATCAAGGGTATTGTATGCTCAATCACTGATGTTGGAATCCCTTTTAGATCCTTGTATGTCCAAGCAAAACAATCTTGATACTTGATCAACAACTTCCTTAACGCTTGAAACTATTCTGGGGTAAGTTGTGTTCCAACTTGAACAATCTTCTTGGGTTCTCCTAGTTTAGCAAGATTCATCGGCTGAGTTCTAGCTGGTCCATCATAAACCTCTTTCACTTCTAACACTTGATCCTTAGGTTCACAATGAGCTTTTGGTAACATAATAACAACATAATTCAAAGTATAGCATTTGAAATGCTTTGGCATGTCATGCCGGACTACATTTGACTATTCTTTTTCAAAAGAATTGTATTTGGATCTTTGTTTAGCTTTTTTGGCAGGAATTGTTCAAGGAGGTGATGACTTTTTAGAAGCTGTAGTCTTCTTAGAAGGTGATGTCTTGCGAGAACTCTGACTTGAAGAGTCATCATTGACCTTTTCTTTCCTTAATCTAATAAAGGCAATACATCTTTAGGATCAACTTCTCATGATGATCTTTCCCATTTCAGGACCATGTTATAATGTTGTTTTGCTTGTTTCTTTGTCATTGGTCATGCATTCTTTCCTTCCTTCAATATGACTATTTTCGGTGGTTTTATTGTCAGTTCATTAGGAATCTCACGAACTCCAAACCTTGTAGGATCCATGTGATTTAAAATATGCCCATCAATAAGTTTTGCATTTTCATCATAAGACAAGGTGTGACTAACATGAATGAGTTCATCTTCAATAGAATCTAGTATTGGATTGGTTGATATCCAAGCAATTGATGGGCATTGGAGCTCAACTGCTTGAAGGAAAGGTGTTGCCTGTTGGTTGATATCCACTTATCCACATTGGACATTACAGAAATGCAACACTGGTACCAACAGGCAACACCTTTCTTTCAAGCAATTGAACTCCAAATGCCTGTCCTAACGGGGTATCAAAGCCCCTATCTCGTGCACATGATGTACGCCAACTACAATGCTACTGCAAGGTCGTGCCAACTAATAGTCCCTCCTGTGAGGAACTATGTTTACAACCTATCATTTGCACCAGTTGACTTGTAACCTTTTGGGTTCCCAAGAGGACCCAATGTTGTCACGAGATCTCTTAAGAAAATCGAGCAGACAACGTATTTCAAATTTATTGATCCATCAGTGGCAAACTGGAAAAACAAGGACGAGTATCGAGTTGATGCAATCAATGACTCCCAATTACAAGCGGCATGTGCGTACTTGACAAAGTGCACACAACGACCAAGGAAAAAGTTGCAGAGGGTACCCATGTCCCTATTTCACAAGATGGCATATGCACGACTGCACTCCCAGAATCTCTATGACTGGGCACAATTTGTTTCGAATTGTCTTCATGAGTGCATTAACAAACGAGTCAACACCAGTATCCTCCCTCTGGTGCAGAAGCCAAGAAGCCCACCACATGATCCACAAACAACTACAACTTCTGGAGCTCAATAGGCAGATACCTCAAAGGCTCAATTGTCGGGCACACGGCAACAACGGAGGCAAGAGAAGCTTCAAGCTAAGAGCACATCATCGGTGGGATCAGTTTCAAATGGTTCCACCTCAGATGCTGACAGCTCATCCACGACATCACAACAACACTCGTCACCCTCACATGTCATCGATGGGGGTGATGGAGCAACTACATCTACACAACCACCTGATACGGCAGTAACTCAAGCCACAGGTCAAGCAGATGAAGCCACCACCCCACCCACACTGATTACTATGCCAACGCCACCAACATCACCACTGGCACAAATTTTTTTTTTTTTTGGGGGGGGGGAGGGGGGAGGAGTGGGGATATCTAGTCCCCACCAAGACACAGAAGCGGCTCAGCAACCACAGGCCCAACAAGTCCACACACTAGACACGTCGCAATATTTTGATGCTGAGGACCTTATGGAAATAAGCGATGACGAGCCAGAAAAGGGGACGTAGCCAGGAAGAAGTTAGACCCCTCCACTAACCACCACCACCACAACAGTCACTAACATCATCCCTTCACTCCCTCCACCTCCACCTCCATCTTCAACTCTCACACTGTGTTTATTTTTTGGTTTAGCCTCACCATCCCACACTCCACATCAGTACCCAACCCTCACTAACCCTGAAAAGCTCACTAAAGCAGCCAAGCGCTCGATGATTGGCCTATCCGAAACGAGCTACCGCATGCATTGGTTGGTGAGCCAGCACCAAATGCTGGAGAGCAGAGTCCAGCATCAAGACCAAGGGAATGTGCAATATCAAAGGTTGGTCAAAGAGAAAGAGAAAAAAATAGTGGAAACCAAATCTGTGATGGCCGGGCAGAAGTCCACTCTGGAAGAGGTCCAACAACGACTGAAGCACCAGATGGTCCAAATCGACCAAGTACTAGACGGATCATCAAGTGCAATGACAGTCGTCGTACCTCTGCCCGAGGACATTCAATTCCAAGCCCCACAGGCCTCAGCCATTTGGATGGAAAAATACGTAAGGCTAATCTAGGAACGGGAAGCCGAAAAGCGAAATTTTGAAAACATTGTGGCCAAACAAGAGAAGGCCATCCTGGAGTCCCAGAAGTAGCTGGAAGACACTACGAAGGCCCTGCAGCAAGTCTTGGACAAGGTGAACCAACTATGGGACACGACATGCAAGGCTCAAGCAGGTGCTCAATCAACAAAGCCGTGGGATGATGATGGGAATGATGGTGCAAAAAATCAAGGCGGGCAAACCCACCCTTCAGATGGTAGCTCGAGATCGGGTGGCCAGAGAGCCGGTGTTGCTTCCATGACTTTTCCCCAACCCCCTCCTCTCCCACCTTTAACCCTTCCTCCTACCCTGCATTTAATTTTTCTGAAACATTCATTCCAACTTACCCAATTCTTCCATCTCCCCTCTCTTCATCACCTCCTAGCAAAATAATGGGCCCATCAAAAGGTCCAGTTGACACTTACAAAGCCCGACGGGACGAGTTCATCCAACAACTCCACTCCCCCGGTGCTGCGTATAACTTGTTGATTCCGCCTCCTCCTAAACCTATCACCCCCCCACCCCTCTCCCCAGATCATTCCATCCCCGACCTTCCAGAAACTAACACCGACCCGGGGGTAATGACGGCTTCTTGGCAGATCAACCAGAAACGAGAAGGTTCTCGTCCTGGCTAGACACGGGTGCAGCTGAGCCATCGACAAGCGAGCGAGCTAAAGAGAAAGATACGGACACCAAGGCCCTAGATGATTATCTGGCAAGGCCATCCCAGCTGCGTAGGACAACTTCCCCTACTAGGCCCAGAGGCAAACTAGCTGACACAAGGGAGTCAGAGAAATTTGAGAGGAAATACCCTCCCAACATGAGGGCAGACAAAGAAGACATTGATTAAAGCCAATACTCCACCAGGGCCAAGATCATTGCCGCGCTACAACCGCAGCCAGAATGGCGGACTAAAGTCGTGAAAGATAGCAGGCGGTTTTAAGAGTATTTGAAAGCACCGGCATGGAAGCGAGTGGATCCTTTCTACATGCCACTCAAATGCAGAAACCCATGGCCGGTGGAAAAGCCCCGAGTGGAGTTAGTAAACTGGTCAGTCATTCCGAGTATTGCATATCCATGGCCTTCCTGATGCAACAAGATTGTTACTGGGATCGAGGCCTGGAGCCCATCAAAATCAACCGAAATGTCGTCCTCCAGTCAGAAGAAGACCATGAAATGATGGCCAGACTATACTACAGAGCGGCCTTCATGTCGTCACGCTATGTGACCATGGTGGAAGACTGGCAGGAAATGGGCTTTGTAGAAAAGATAAGAGAATATCTGGGGCCCCTCAATTTCGGAAGTAAGCTTCACTTCCAAGTTCTTAAAGCCCTGGGTCGGAAGATGAGCGCAAGAAGTGCTCAAGAGGACTGGTATGTAGCGGCCAATTGAGAGACTTCCAATTTTGACGAATAAATTTTGCGGATAATAAGCACCTGATTTTATGGAAGCGAACAAAGATCCACGCTTTTCCAAGTGCCAAGCGGAAGACATCACCGTGTTGCAGTGGGTTCTGCAACAGATAAGGGGTGGATAATGTTAGTAGATTCTAAAGAATCCTCAAATGCCGAGCCAAGTTGAAGACACAAGTTATCTCTCACCCATGACCGAGGAAGTCTTGGAAGAAGGAGAGCAGAAGAAGCTGAGAGCCGAGCATGAGAGCCGAGGAATTACTAGCTAGGAAGACAGTGGGTTATCTATGTGAGCCTACATGGTGTATCCCAAAGAAGGAATGACCATGTAGGAGCTAGTAATATTTCCTAGGCATTGTAATAAAGGTAGACCCCCCTTAAATTAGTTAGAGTGAGCCACCTTTTGATGGTGACCTTTAGTAGAAGGGCAAATTTCAAATGTAATTTCTAATTTGGTGGAATTGCCACATGGGCTCCACATGGGCAGTATTCTTGCTTATTTAAGGGGCCCCCTCTCTTGTGAGGGAGCTTTTGAATGTATTGTCAAGTTCTCTTGAGCTAATAAGAGGATCATCCACGAGTTCTTGATGATAGCTAAGCTCCTCGTTCATGGCAATGTTCTTGAGTGAGATTTCTATGACCATGCTTGATTCCTTTGCATTGTGGAATAACTAGGTTCTTGTTTCTTGTTTCTTGCTAAGTTGTGGATTAGGATTCAGTTCTTGTTTGTGGAATGAGGTAGTAATCAACATTCAAGTAAGCTAGATAGGCTGGTTTGTGGTATAGATCTTGCATACTCCCTTGCAACCCAGTTCTTGATTGTTCTTGAGTAATCTAAGCATCAAGTAATGAGTGTTTCTTGATTCTTAGATTATTAAAATGCTGCTAGGAATCTTGTTTCTTGTTTCTTGAATCTTGTTTCTTGTTCCAGTACTTGTTCTTTGATTGTTTCTGATTCAGTAGATAATGGTAAGATTGCTCCCTGTTCTAAAACGTTCTTGTTAAGCTATAGATGGTTACATGGTTGGTTATGCATGTAGCTGAGTATCGAAACCATGTCTCCCATTGACAGGCTGGGAAATACATGCTGAAAATTGAGTAACGCTTCTGCTTGTAACTGTTCTAATAAGAAGAAGTACCATAAAGAACCGTAACTACAGAAGTATAAGAAGAAGTAGAAAACCGTGTTCACAGATTCAAGGAATCCGTGAACATAAGGTCTATGATTCTCTCGCCATGTTAACAATTTCATGATTAATGTCATTATACTTTGGCCCGTGCTTTGAGGTGGAAATAAAATCATAGAGTAGGAATATGATTGTAGTCATTATCCCCTTACTATCCCACAATCCAAGATTACTTTGATACTGCTATAAGCGCACTACCTAGACCTAACCCATATTGAAAAACCTAATTTAACAACTCAAGGCAAAACAAGACATTGGACAAATCTCCATTCATAGATAGGATCCATACTCACCCTCATGTAGTGGAAAACTATATTGTCATCCAATATCAATCTCTAGAATAGTAGGTATGGCATGTCGTACCCCACTTCCAATCCAAGAGATGCCTCATCCTAGTAATGTATAATAATCTAGAGGACTCATCACTCAAGCATAGAATGATCAACTAATCAATGATCAATTGTTGTATGCCCATGCCCTCAAGTGTTGATAACCACAACCCAAGCTTATCCACATTCATTCATGTATTGTGTATTCCCACTCATGATTTCCACGTAATAGTCTCTATTACAGGTCAAGTCCCTAAATCCATCCCTGAAGGCCTCAACTTATAATTATTTTTAAAATTCACTTCGAAAGGAGTAAAAAATGTTATTGACGACTGTGAAGGGCCAATTATTCCACAACCTCGAGGGATTAAGCTTCTAAAAGAGCTCTAAATCCATCCACCTTTCAACAAAATGACAAAAATTTTACGACGAGCTAGCTTTTTACCTTCACAAGGATATGCTATCTTATTGTGACTAGCAAATATATTATCTTTGACAATAAAGCTTTAAAGACTACGAAAACTATAAAGCAGTTCTTTTTTGTGCTATGTGAATTCACTTTAAAAAGGTCTGAATGCCTCTAAAATTGTTGTATTTTAGAATGTTTGGATATTCTAAGAATGTTTGTACCAAGAAGCACTATTATCTACAAGAAATTGTGGATAGGATTTAGACTATCAGAAAAACAAATTTTCTTTAGCTTTTGGACTTGATCTTAGAAATAAAGAGTTAATTCACCCAGTGGTTCATATAATTAAGATTACATGAAGGTGATGAACTTTTATTTGGAGAAGATCAACCCATTTGGAAGATTTATAGCTTAGTATATCTTTGGGTTTTGAGTTAGTACTCTTGTGTACAGACAAGCAATTGAAGAATTGTTGCACCTCTAAGTACTTATTCAGATGTCCAATGACCTTTTTGACCTTAGCTTATTTTCCCAGCTTGTGAGAAAGATCAGTAAGATATTAATAATATATACCATGTGTCATCACTGATCATTATGTGAGCAATTTGCCAGCTCCAGCATATTATCATAAAAAATAAGATGAGTAATCTTGTACTAATCTTGGTGTCCATGTGTTAAAGGAGATGGGGCATGCTAAGTTGATTTGGCAAGCAGCAAAAGAATAATTCTTTCTAACACTTTTGTCCTCTGATGGGACATGAAACCTGAGCAATAGGATCCTTCTTTCTTCATTTGTATACAACAGACCCAGTGGGGTTGGCTCGGTGGGGTTGGCTCGGTTGGTTAGCTTGACTTCCAAAGTTTCTTTGATCCCAAGTTCTAGCCTCCCCTTGGAAACCAAGAAGCATTTGTATACAACAGGCTGCTTTAAGAAAATTTGCAACCTGATCCGAAGTTCATTGATAATTTGGTAAAATCTCCACATTGAATTGACAGAAAAAAAATGGATTTTTTGAATGCCAAATCACAGAAAAAATGGATTAAATTCACATATAAGTGGATTTGAGGTATGCTGAACCGAGGAAAATGGCAATCTTGCACAACTATATTACATTCTGCCATTCAGCAGGCACGACATCTTTTGAAGCTTGTACGACTCAAAAGCATGCTGCAAAGGTAGAATCTGTCAATACATTTTCTGTTTTCAAGAGGCAAATAGCCAAAAACCCGGCTTAAATCAGCACATTCACGTGATTAAGCAAGAATCTCCATCCTATATTTACCTGCCATTTGATACAAGATTTAATAAATCTCAAGAATATCAATTGACCGTGCCACTAAGAGCACATTCGTAGCAAATGGTCTGAATTTTTGTAGCTATACAAAAGACAAAGCTGTGCCACAAGCACATGAATAATGCTACAATTGTATAGAAAATATTCTCCTAAAAAGGTCACTCATAGTTGCAACAGAAGCATGTACATTCACCAGACCCTCAGGGTTGATAAGCTATGGTGTGCTAGTATGAATAGCTTAGCAGAAGAAAAAATTGGTATCTTTCTGATAGAAGCTGCCAGACAGACACAACTCGGGTGTTGATAACCATTGTTGCCACAACTGTGATTCGAATTGTGAATTATTTGGTCAGAAACTGGAGTACCCAGCCGGATCCTGTGATACAGCGCTTTTCAGGTATTATAGCGATTATGTGATGTTACTATAGTGCTACATCGACGTTATCTGGCATTTTACAATAGCAATGACTGCACAATGAAGCATAGAATCGCGGGAACAACTTCAGACAGGGGAATGAACATCACCTTTATCACCTTTGACTCTGTCCCTATCCTCTGGGTAGGTGAAATATAACAGGTTGACAATCGTCAGACACAAGCAAAAGGGTACTGCTATCAAAACAAAAAGCCCGTGTGCTACTGCTGTTGCATTTGTAAGATCTGGTAGAAATGGACCTGACTGGGCACTTGAAGCAGTATACCCAAAAAATTGCTGTGCCAGATAACCAACCATTGGAGATGCAGCAGCAGCAAGTGACTTCTCTATTGTCATATCTATGGAATAAACGGTTGTGTGAAGTTTGAACGGAACAATCTCAGCAAAAATGGGCCAATTAGTGGCTGGTGAGTTCCATGACATGAAGAAGCCCATGCAAAAAAGTGTTACTCCATATGTCCATCCATATCTCGAATCTTGAGGTAATGCAAGAAGCAACACAGCAGACAGAGGAATACCAACTCCAGCACTGAATTGCGAGCAGATAATACGGCCAGTATTAGGATGACGCTTTGAAGCCCAATCCCCTATCCATCCTCCAAAGATAGAGCCGAACATATTGCCCACAGACAAAAGCGCCACAAGAAGAGCAGCTTCCCCATGGGTAAACCCCATAAGTAAAAGCCACAGGGTAAAAAAAGTCATTGCATTCCAAGGTATCTGACCAACCACACCTTGTGCCACAATCACTTTAAATGTACGCAGCTTTAACACATCGTATGTCTCTTTCCATAGTTCCCTTATATTGGAGCTTGACGACTGTTCACTCTTGATAAGCGGCTCTTCACTGTTTGTGGAAATTTGAGCATTCACTTGTTAGACGATGTTTTTTGGAAGCATATTACATTTTAGACTCACAAGAAACAGTTTTCCTATTTCCTGAACATCTGGACATTATTTACTTCAAGTGTGATCCAGAGCGTTCAAGCGGCTGATCCAAAGCTGGTGTACAAACCTTTCAGAAGATTGTTTTGCCAAAAATCGAAAATCTTTTGCAAACTTATAAAGCGCGAAGCTCAGGAAAAGGCTCACAGCTGCCACTGCCAGAAATGCTGCTCTCCAGCCAGCCATACCAAATATTACTCTGGCTGCCATCGTAGTTGCAAAAACGCCTCCCATCACTGTCCCTAACTGACCTGCAGCATGTAGCCACCCAAATCCTAGACCGCGCTCATCTTTCGTGTAAAGGTCTGCAACTACACTCTGGATGGCAGGAACTACTACAGCCAATCCAAGACCAGTGACTGCTTTGCAAATAGCTGCCTGTTGACATTAGTCAAAGAGGCAATGAGAACCAAGAAACAAACTAACCGGAATTTGAAAATCTAATGTATGCCCCTCTACCACTAGGGACCTGATAACTTTGCTAAAAGCACCTTTACAATCAATGAATATTTTCAATGGCATCAGCAGATGTAGAGTGAAGCATTAATGTGACTTTACCAGCTAAGCATTAGAAGTCATGGCATACCCATATCCGCTGACCCCTAGATTTCATAAGATCAGTGAGATATTTCATGACTCCAATTCAGATACAATGATGGCACTGCCTAAAAACATAAAGCTTTTACAATGAAAATCTTGAATGCTTCACCTTGTTTTATGATTCAACTTTTGTTGATTCTAATGTCTACATTTTTCTCCCAGACAGAATTACCTTATGGTTTAGCAATAGAACTTACAAATGCAACTTGAGCACTGATTCCAGTTTAACTCTTTCTTACTTCAAAAAATCATCGACGATTGACAGTCTGTTAATAAACCCTGTCATGTGTAACTTCACTCTACAATTTGTGATATTACTGTGTTTTTTTTGCTATTATGTGATAAATTTAGTGCTGCAAACAGTTTTTATGCCCTTAAAAGTCCTGGGTCTAGTACTTTCCCAGCTTTGAGAACTGACTTGCTGCAAACAACATTTACGCCATGGAAGGTCTGGGATTTGAACTTTCTTAGATTGAAAGGCTGGTTCGGAAGGAATTTTTACTACAGATGAAATTCTTTATCATCGCTACTTGAATTGTCAACCAGGACTTTTCATTCTACGTGAACTTGAATTTTCAACCAGGACTTTTCAATATTACATGGAATTCTTTATCATCCCTACTTAACTGTCAACCAGGACTATACATGAAACTCTTTATCGTCCCTACTTGGAACTGTCAACCAGGACTGTTCACTAACGTGAAACTCTTTCTCATTCCTACTTGAATTGTCAAAAAGTATACTATTATAAAAAAAACTACCCCAATCAGCCTCCTTGTCTCGACTCCAAGGCCAGACTATTTCACTTTGCCGCATAGTGGTGACAGGACAGGCTATACCCAATTAGGACCAAGGGTGCAGATACGGGCCATAGCCTCATCCAACAATCCAAAATGATGCATCATAATGAAGGATTCACCACCGATGAGGGTGGGGCCCTGCCTAGATCCTCAGTCCCAGTTAGAAATAGTACACTATTCTGTCGTGATAATTTGTGGTCATTCTCTCAAAGATGAAATTGCAAGGATTTATTTTTGTTTTTCAACATGAATGGCGAAGCAACTTGCGACCTTTCGGATCGCCTTGATCCATACTAGTACGTTCATTTCTCAATTTTGGGTGCCTAAATCAATCTTTTCAAAAAAGTTCGAGAGAGATAAATGAAATGAAATGAAATGGGATCAATCAAGAGAGAGAAGACTATTGCAACCGTTTAGAAAGACGAAACGAAAAGAACAGATTCAGCAAAGAGCATCACCTACCTGCCAATAGGCTGTGGAAATTCCCACAGCAGCCGTACCCACAGCCCAGCACAGAGCTCCCATAGCTATTATATGCACTCTGTCATGCGTGAGCGCAAGATAGGCGGCTAATGGTGAAGCCAGAGCCTGAACCAGCGACCGTATGAAAGATAGCATCCCAAGAGCTGCAGGAGAGACTCCAAATGCCAGCCCAAGCTGATCGTACACTCCTGGCAATAGCGCCTCATCTGCACGCTCCATCACAGAGGCTAGATTTACCAACGCCAGCGTCAATATTCGCTCCCCCATCTCTGCTGCTTTCAACCCACTTTCAGTACATCTGCTTGTTCAAATACTGATTTGTTGATGAAAAAAAGGCTGATTTGGGCACAAACAAAATACCAAACTTGAAGGTAATCCTACCGCCTTATTGCTATGATGCCGTTACAACTCTGTAAATGCTCAGAGATATGCGGGCTCATCGACACTTCAATCTATCCAAAGGTACCGGGAATATTGTACGGAGGTTACAAGAGCCAATTCTAACAAAAAAGAGCACCGATTCTAAAGAAAACCAGATAGATTAGGAAATTGCCTACTGAAAGAGAATATAAAGACAAACAAAAATCCGTTTTGCAAGGAAAGCACGCTTCCAAAATCAGAGCACAAGTGTCTAAAATCTGATCCCTCCAAGAAACTTTCCCAACAGAGACTTAGATGCCGCCACCAACACACCAATGATTTGCATCAATCCAGAGAAACCCACAACCCATTTGCAAAGCAAAATGCACCCAAACAAATCAGCAATGACTCAATGAGAGCTTCTGACCAGGAACTAAATCTGCACTAAAAAGCTCCTTAAGAAAATCAGCCAAAAACACCACAGCACAGGGAAATCAAACTAGATGCACAAATTGGAGGAAGATTCAGTCCTTTTGTAGGAATTTCCCAGAATTCAGTATCTGTTGGATCGTTATCCGACGTGGATGGATAGATAGCTCATCAGCTAAATCCAACCTCCACGTCTCTTGCTTTTCAGCAAATATGGTATAGGGAGGCTGCGCTGTGTCAGTTGAATATACTGTTAACGTGGCGGTGGGACCAGGCTGCCACCGTCAGCAAGGTGCAACAAAACACATGGGCGAGAATTTGGGGTCAGAGGAGGCCTGAATAGAAGGGATACCGCCCCCAGTGGAGCCGGAGGCTGAAATAGCCACCGCTACCGCCACCTTCGGTTTGGCTGAGGCCGAGGAGGCAGGTGGTGGTTGCGTCCCTCGGGAAGAAGCTTCCTCAACAAGGCAAGAAGAAAGCAAGCAAGGGGAGTGTCAATTTCCAGCCAAGTAGTAGGAGGACACAAAGAACACTACAAAGACCTTGTCTTTTGTGTTAGAGTCTTTGGCCCCCACCACCCCAGGTATTCAAATTACCAACTCGGTTTGGATATTGCAGTTTTTTCATAGATTTGATGTCGACCGGAGTATTTAATATAAGGAGGTGTATGAGGTTTATATAAGGAGGCGTATGAGGTGTAGACTGGAGTATTTAATATAAGGAGGTGTATGGGTTGTAGATCCGAGTATTTAATATAAGGTATATGAGGTTTATATAAGGAGGCGTATGAGGTGTAGATCTGTATAAATCATGGTGCTAAAATCAAGCTAGTATTGCAAGGGTGGTATCGGCCAGTTGGGTAGTAACTCGGGTAGGAATATGTATAAACTGTTGAAACACATAGTTTTTTTTAAAAGGTAATATGTAAATTTTGAAAGGCTTGACTTTTTTGCACATGCAATATGCATTTGATTTGGAGAAGCCGGCATTGGTTGCTGCCCATCCATGTATTTGGGGTTGGGGCACTCTAACAAAAATATTTACATACTTAATTTGAGATACCATGAAAATTTACTTTAATATTGATATTGGGGCCTAGGGATCAAAATGAGTATTAAGATAGTTAATACTGGGCGATTCGGTTCTAGACTCTAGAATCATAAATCATATACTAGTCATAGTTCTATGATACCATTGTTGCTATCAGCCACGGGCAATTTTGTACTCGCCCAACCTGGGCTCTAACTTAGAACTTCCAACTTCCAACTTCCAAGGACAAATTCAAATTGTTCTTGCAAGACTAAACAATTCATGCCACGATATCTCATTATAGGACCCAACGGGGTTGGCTCAGCTGGTTAGCTTGGCATCCAAAGTTTCTTTGGTCCCAGGTTTGAGCCTCCCCTTGGAAACCAAGAAGCATTATAGGAAGATAAGAACTTGAGAAGTTGGAGGAAAATTATAGAAAGCCACAAATAGTTGCCATGGTTTAAAGAATGTGGGTGACAACTCTTTTCTTATATTCACCCCAGGTCGTAAGTTGAACTTCAAGTTTGCATATTGAAAACACTAAAAGGAAACCCCAAATTCCAATAGGAGGTCAAAAGCACGCACAAAGACTTTGTCTTTTGTTGGAGGGTTTGACCCGCCACTCTAATTGGATAGAGTTCTACCTTTCAAGTTCAAATTTCAATTGTCATATTTAAATCAAAGTTTAATAAATATTGCCAAATTGGAGATGGCGTGAGCTAGCTATGTTGTGCTTTTTAAACCTCCATGTGGAGTGCTCTAAAGACCTTCATGTGGTTTGGTTTGCTGTAGACACCTCATCGCTTGGAGTGGAGTGGTCTAAAGACCTTCAAGGTGGTTTGGTTTGCTCTAGACACCTCGTCGCTTGGAGTAAGAACATAAGAAGTTAGAGAAAGCCATAAGGAAATCTTGAGATGATGCACTTATAGACATCAATTCATGACTAATATATTCCTTTGTTGTTATAAGTTTTTATTTTTAAACAAGCACAAATTTCTTGTTGCTAAGACTCAAATACAAAAGAGTGTAACTCCAATTGTGTGCATGGTAGTTTGGCCTCAATGCTCGCGAAAAACCTACAAAGCCTTACGAGCTCATTTTTTAAATTATATATTCACCTACTATATTTATAGTTGTAGGTTCTTAAAGCCTACTAATCTAAAGGGCTAATATTTTTTTAGCCTGTTGTAAAAAAACTTGTAGTTTTTAATTTGCTGAAAAAGGGCATTAGGCCTACAAACTACAACTAAGCAGGGGCCTCAATGCAGCCTTCAACCTTCAGCAGCCTACGGCCCACGGGCCACAAGCTCTCTCTCTCTCTCTCTCTCTCTCTCTCTCTCTCTCTCTCTCTCTCTCTCCATCCATGGCTGTCGAAACATTAAGTTATTTAAAACTAGGACCAATAGCTTCTTTTAGCCCAACTTTGAAACAAACCTACATATTTTAAATGTAGTAGGTTTTTTAGTAGGTAAAAAAAGTGATTTTTCGCGAGCACTGGTTGGCCTCCCCTCTCATCCAAGGGTGATTGATGGAGGTCGTGGGAGTTGGAATTAGTGTTGAAACTAAGTCATCCTTCCATCATCACCCTTTCACAAGAGTGGAGCCAACCTGTCATGCCAAAACACGGTTGGAAATACACTCATCCTTCAATTATGTGATTTACTTTCTATTTTGACTTGCACATTTATGCCAATGGTGATTTTGTGAAAAGTTAATAGTCAAAGCAACCTTCAAAATATAAAAACCCCATTGGAAACTGTATCAAAATCCAATACTTTTCTTTTAAGATTATTTATGTTCTCTCTTGTTGTGTTTATTTATTAGTTTTAGATTACCTTATGAATCTTGTGATTCAATAACCCTTAATATGTACTTGAAAACAAACAAAAATATGCCATTGTTCAAAGGATGTGGCACTCCTTTCCTCACATAGATGTCTTAAGTTGAATTTCAACTTTGCACTTTTATGGGGCTTTGCGCTTTAAGTAATAATAGATGGTCCCACTACCATTATACTTGAATGTCATTGGCAACACCAATGTACATGATGCAAATGGATGTGTAATGTTAGATTGACATTACTAGTTGTGTCAAGAGGATAAAATATGCTTGCCACTTAGAATCCCTTGAACCAAGTGATGATCGTTTATATGGCTAGCAAGCTAAAGCAAACAATTAGAACCATTAATAACTTACAACTCTACTTATTCTATCTAGAATAGACACATTCTTTGAAAATTTTCTAGTATGTATTGTTTCCTTCAAACAATTTCCCTACTCTCTATGGGTGAGAAATTAAATGGGGTTGTGGGTTGTGGGTTGTTTGTGTAAGTGTATTCTTGCCACCCTACATTTTCCTTTCTTTCTAGGTGTGGATGGTGAGGGAGGAAGGTTGACATGTAGAGAAAAAAGCATGGTGGAGAATGCCACAAACTTTAAGTACACAAACAACAAAGATCACCCACCTCCCCTCACAAGGGAGAGGGAGAAGATATTGCATATATGATTTTCGGCATGATGAGCTGTAAGGTTTGTATGTGGGTCTTGCTATTGTATATACTTAAGTCAATATTTTTGTTATGGAAACCACTTGATTTTACTAGCATCTTAGGCACAATGTTTAATGTATTCTTGTACATGATGATGCTAGTGCTTAGCATCTTGTAACCATTTTATTCTCTTTATAATAAGTGTCATTTATTTAAGTTTGTATGGGTCATTCCATTGTATATATTATCAATTTTCTCCTATTTTGAGATCATTTCTTATTTCACTAGCATCATTAGGCACAGTGTATAATGTGTTAGCGTAATGATGATGCTAATGGTTAGAATCTTGTAGCCATTTCATTAGAAAACTTCTACAAGACAAGTGTCAGTTTCAAAAGTCAAAACTCTTTATACTTTTTAAGTGAATGACTTTTGGGATTATATTCAACTTCCAAACCTTGAGAATGGTTACTTTTTCAAACATTGCTTACTTTTCTAAGCATTGCTTCTCTAGATGGATTTGTAGTTGAGTACACATCAAAGTAAAACTCTAAGAATCTCTAAGAGTGACGTGTTTGCTTATTTTATTATTTTCTCCTTGGTTTGTAAAAGCTTTTTTGGAAATGCCAAGATATTAAAATGAGTTTAAATAACATGTAGCTTATTCATCACTTTGATATGTTTATCTAGCCTTTTGTTGAAATCTCAAAATACCTGCTCTCTCTCCCCCTACCCCTTTGTTATTGATATGGAACCGTTGATATTTCAAATCCACAAACTTAACGCCTAGTCAACGTTCGTACATTTTATGTAGTGTGCCACTTGGTCCCCAATTCTTTACCGATGATCTTACCTGCATCATAGAACTTCACCAATCCTCTGCTTCGCTTTATAATCAAGCGTATTTTGTCACTCATAAAGCCATTCTTTTGAAAAGCATCAACAAGTGTCTTGACTTCCTTAAGAAATGTTTGTTGTTTATTATAGCAGTACATAGCAACAATAACCTAAGATACAATGACCTTATAAGAGTTATAGGCCGGTGTATTAGAGGCCAAGTGTACACACTATAAGCAACGAAAAGGCAAGTCTCTTCTTTTGTCATACTTAAAAAGTTGTACGGAACCATTTGCTGGGACAAAGGAAATGGTAATATTCAAGAAGTTTATCGTATTATTGGCAGTTTCACCTTCATAAATAACAAGACACTCTAGAGGATAGATTCAGAAAGGGTTATCTGGCATCCTCGGTTGCGTTTTGTCTAGGAAGTTCCCGATACAGGGGTTGTTGATAAAGCAAATATCATCAATATACCTGAACAAATATCATTCATAAATTTTATTTGCTTTAATCCTGCTAGCCTTTAATAAACCACATTTCAAAATATGAGAGGTACCAATTACACCATGGGTATCCCCTGAATTTGTATCCAAGTGTGATTACCAAGCCTAACTATACAATTATCTATCAACATGGAATTCCATGTACATATTGTCTCCATGTCAATAGTATTCCATTCTTCAGAAGTTTTTTTATTCCAAGACCATTTGAAATTTTTGACTCCCGACGTCCACTTATAACCATGCATTTTTTACCCTTAGTAAACTTAAAGGCTAAATTGATCAGTTTTTTCATAACCATTTTTAGACCATCAGGTCGTATATTTTCGTAACATTTGGAAATGTCTATGGCTTTCATGCCATATATATCCTTGGGTATGTTGAGATAAAAGTCAACTGAAGAATCACATTGCCAAAAACACTTGTCCTTTTATTGGACTTTTGAAAGAATTTATCTTGAAAAGTAGAGAAGCTTAGTCTTTTGAGGAGGCGTTCAATTTCTCTAATGTTTTCGGCATCTCCCAGATTGGCAAGAAGTTTGCAGAGGGGTCTGCAGCAAGTCTATAGATGCATCAATCATGTGTTGGCGTATAAAAAGGAAGGTGAGTTGTGACTTGACAACATCTCTAGCTGGTTTGTGTAACCAAAGAAAGAAGGCATTCATATGATTTTGGAAAGATGCACTTGGAAAGAATTTACTCAGACCGTTCATCATGAACCAAACGGCATGATCGAACCAGACAATGGAGGAATTGTTTTTGCATTTTTCACCACATCTACATTTTAAAAAAGGATATTTTCCAGTTCCAAATTCTAGCTTGGTGCATATTCATTCTACTAAATCCAATGTCAAAATGTCCACGTACCCAAGCCCAGGTTTGCTTAGAAGCGCATCGAGAGGGTTCGAACTTGTTCATGCAAATAATGTTGTCAAAGGCAATGGGTGTCTCAAGGGTGAGATTTTTGTTTAGGGCGGCAAGTTTGCAAGTTTGTACTTCTTTGCAGTCAAGTGTGCAAGTATGATCCAGAATTCAATCGGTATAGGGGCAAGAAAATTCACAGTAAGTAGACTTTAGAGATTGTAAGCAGTGCGGGTAGACTTGAATTCGATAGTGCGGCTAGGAACCATAGGGATTTGGCAATTTTTAGCTTGGCAGAACTCAAAGGTAGACTGGTCTACAATATCACAGATATCTTGCGAGAAGATTTCAAGTTATGAAGCGCTATCTTCATCCAACTCATCTAAAAAGACAAGAGGGTGTGAAAAAGGCGGTGTATGAAGAATGGATGGGGTAGCTTTGACAGAAAAAAGACCATTTTCTTTTTTAAAACAAGAAACAACTTTTCTAATATGAAGATTATAGATTCTCTCCTCATCCTCATATTTATCAGCAAGGTTGGGTAAATTAGTAGCAAAGTTTTCCACAGTGCTCAAGGAGTCAATTTGGTTTTTACCGTATCCTCAGGCCTAGCGACATTACAGGTAGCACAATCAGTTTCAATAATAAAATTATGCCACATCACAGCTTTTTTCATACAACATATCAAGGTCTGAATGAATAGATTCGGAGGAGGAAGGGGCTGCCCATAACCAACATCTACAGCTTCTTGGAACCAACTTGAGGACTAAAACCATGAAAAATAAAGCCTTTGTTAGCCTATGAGTCAACATAAGATAAAGGTTTGGTACTATCCCGACCAAAGGGTAGTCAGATTTACACCTCAACGATGCATAGAGAGAGATTAATGAAACACAGTTCCTCTTAACAAGTCAAGACCAAGCCTTTTAAAAGCTTTATTTATAAACTAACAAGGTAAAACATAGCTGAAAAGTATATAGTACTCAGAAAGCACCATAAAGTAAAACCTATTTCAAGACATCCAGTTGGTACCTACCACCATCCCACCACACAAAATGGTGCAAGTTAGCATAGTGAGGAAGACATGTGTCTTTGTTGAATGTCAATTGTTATCCATGTACAAAATAAGCTTAGCAGCTTAACAACTTACAGTATTTAATGAAATAATATAGTCCAATCTTCCCTACTTAAAGTGATTAATAGGAATAGGCCACACCATATCCTTGCCATATTAGGGTAGTCTTCCATTCTGATCAGTCTCATGGTTTTGGTCCGTACCTATCTATGAATTTAAAGCATACATACTTGAAAACTAACTATGGCAAATGGTTTGCAAATCACAAACAAGGGATAGCCTAGATTAGTACTCAAGTATGGAGGAAAATCTATGCCATACCGATACCTAAACCTATCATGTAAAACATAGGTAATGTACCATTTTCGTAACCCTTGAGCATATCCATGCTTTCCAAGAGCCCACCAACTATCACTCTATTTCATACATTTTAGATACTAATTGTGTCTCAAAAGTAAGGCAATACATGTGTACGCTTATACTTGGCCAAGCATTTTACCCTAACACTTGTAGTAGGATTAAGGCAAATCCATGCTGTTCCACTCCCTACGAATGTGATGATCTCTTGCACAACTCCATGTGATTAAGAGCACCTAGGTTATCAATACTTCTTTGATTGGTTAGAATGCAGGGTTTTCCCTCCTGATCTTGGTTATGAGGTGCTCCCCCTTCTTGTGAAGCAGGACCTTGTTGTGGATTTTGGTATTGACTGTCCGTGGCTCCTGTTGCTGAGTTGTCAAAAAAATTGCCTGGATCCGCTCCATCATCCCTCTGATCATCCCTTTTGTTGCTGATGGATGTGGAATTGTGGATGTTGGGCATGATTGGGAGGTGGTAGTTGTTGTAGCTGCTTGATCTCCCATTCACTATAGAATCTAAGGGGATGTCTTCTAGTGTTTTAAGATGGGCATATCCTGAAGAAAAGATCTGATCAATAATATATGGCCCTTGTCCTGTGAATTTCAACTTTCCCTTATGTGCCTTAGCTTGGTATAGGAGAACCTTATCCCCCTCTTTAAACTCCTTGAGCTTAATTAGACGATCATGCCAATCTTTTTGTCTACGCTTCTGAACCTGTTGTGCACGGATATTGATGGTACAAGTTTTACAGAGCCTTTGAAGATGGAATAGGCGATTGTCTAAGATCTGTTTGGATAAAATTCAACTGGTATAAGTGCGCAGTCAACTAAAAAGGTGTAGATCTAGTAGATTTCTTAGGAGTTTTGCGGTACGCCCAATGTGCAGCATGTAATTTCAGTTTCAAATCAAATCTAATGGTCTCTATTGTCTTGGTGAGGATTTCGCATAAGATCTTATTAGTTGACTCAGCTTGGCCATTACATCGAGAGTGATAAGTTACTCGAACCTCGTCGGGATTAGTAGCAATTCCATTTTAGGATATGATGTGTCCTAGAACAACACCATGAGTAAGCCAGATCTGACATTTCTCAGGATTTAGAGAGATACCATACATTTGGCATTGAATGTATATTTTTTCAAGTATGACTAAATGTCTAGATGCTTCAGAGTGAAGTCCTAGTTCATCTAAATAGACTTCTAGCATATCTCCTACCAAGTTTGTGAAGGCTGCTTGCATGACGCGTTGGAAGGTACTAGGAGCGTTAAATAATTCAAAAGGCATAACCTTCCAAACAAATGTCCCCCATTCCGTGGCAAAAGCAGTTTTGTGTTGATCTTCAAGGGCTATTTCTATCATGTTGTAACCGCTAAAGATATTTAAAAATGAATAAGCCTCATCTCCAGCCAAATTTTCTAATATGGCTTCTCCAAATGGAATGGGGAAATGGTCACGTTTAGTGATTGCATAAGCTTCTTAAAGTCAACACAGATTCGAAGCTTCCCAATCTTCTTAGGAATATTACGATGGATGACACCCATTCCGTATGTTCGACCTCATAGATGAACCTGGCCTCCAGTAGGCATTGTAATTCTTCCTTAATCTTGGCACGGTATATGGGATTACATCTATAGGGACGGCTAGCTGTCAGGGTAGCATCGGGTTTTAATGGTATGCGATGTATGGCATGGCCACCGTGGGACTCACACCTTTCTTTTTATGACCTTGCAAAAACATGTCGATATCTGCAAAGCCATTTCTTTAGTGCTCTACGTTGCTCTCGATTAAGGTGAGCTCCAATATGGACAATTTTGTCCTCATCTTCATCAGGATTTTTAAATTCAGCATGATCATTTGGGCTGGTTCATCAAAAGGGGCATCCCCTTGTGGTTCTCATTGGACTTGAGGCAACTGAATAGTGACATCCTCAATCATGTAGTGCTTGAAGTATTGTGGCATATCGGGGCCTTCTGGTACATAAGGCACTTTTGGCTTGATTTTCCTCACGGACTTGGATATGGAAGGTTTGGTAGCTGATGGTGGAGATGCTTTCCTAGTAGGTGCATCGTTACTCAGCTACGTCCAATCCTTGGGTGGTTCCATTATGATGAGACATTTCATTTTCTCTTTCATAACCATTTTTCTCTTTAGAGCGTCAATTGAATTTGATGGTTGGACCTTTTGTGTATGCACCTCATGTAGGAGAGACTCGTCTAATGCAAAAAGTGACTCTGAATCATGGATGTCCCACTCTAAGGTAGGTTTTTTTGACACGGTAAGTCTTAATAGGCTCAGTCTTTACCCTACTTATTATTGCTAACGGCGATAATGGCTTAGGAGATTTCGAGATCAGACATTGTGGAAGCACTCCCATGTAGTCTAATATAGCCATGTCAGAAATTTCCTGTAGATCCTGGGTGAATAGGATTGTAAAACACTTTCTTCGTCTACATACAGAGAAACTGGTTCATTAGTCAGCAGCCAAGCAATGTTTAACAATTCATCATTGTGCGGGAGAATTTCAATGAGCCGGACATTAAAGATGGGAGTATCCAAAGTGATTGATGGTTCACCTAGCCCTTCTTCATTATCTGAGTTACTAGTATTTAAAGCACAATATTTTGTATTGACACAATCAATCATTTCTAAATTATGACTCTAGTTGATGATATCAGTAGGTTGTGTGTAGTGCCCCATTTCTTGAGTTTCACGGTATGGTTCCAATAGGGATTCGGTAGTGAATGGTCCATCATCTATTATTCGTGTTGGCTTGATCTCACTGATCCCGTAGCCGGCTACTTGGGTTAGAACTCGAAGTTGACAATTTGAGTGAAGTGGATATGATATTGACTCCAGAGCCTCCACCTAGTATAGATGATACTATTCGTGAGTTAACGTGTGTGGTTGGAACCTTAATGTTCCCTCGCTCGCTGAATGAAATTCTAAGGTGTAAGGTGCCTTCAGGAAGTTCGGGAGCTAATTCTTGAGTCTTGTCCATGTTGCCTAACTCCTGGCTCCCTTTTACAGTGTATTTTCACAATACATGGAAAGACATAATGACATTGGCCTGTAGTAGTTCACCCCATACTTCAGCACCCTCTATCATAGAGTCTTTTGAAGTGGGTCGTACGAGTGTTGGAGTTAGGTGTGTCTCATTATCAACTTCTTGCAGCTGTATCTGAAATTCATCTCGGAGTTTGATTTGATCAGTAGGATTAGAATAAACTAAGGGAGTGGAGTTCTCAATTGGTACGGTTGGTGGTTCATTAGGTCGTCTATCCGTTTTTCTGCTGGCTGCTCTATGTTGAGCTCTAGTCATGACCATAGTTGGCAAGGTCTCGATCTGAACTGAACGAACTGGGATAGAAGGTTTAGGTCGATTTGGGTAGTCCTTAGTATGGACGTGCTCTATTCCACAATTATCACATAGAGGTGGGAATTTGAGCTTATTAGGACAACAGATGCTAGGATGTCTTCCAGAGCAAACAAACTATTTTCACAGTGTTCGTGTCTGGCATGTAGACTCTGTAGTATGACGAGTTGTTGTCATAACCTATCAAAAATCCCTGCTTGGCTTTCTCATCAAGCTTTTTTCAAAGCTTATCAGGAATATATGCATAAGCACAGCCAAAGATCCTGACGTGAGACAGGTTGGGCTTTCTACCCCACCATAGCTCGTGTGGTGTCGTGTGAGGGACAACAGAAAGAGAGAGAGAGAGAGAGAGAGAGAGAGAGAGAGAGAGAGAGAGAGAGAGAGAGAGAGAGAGAGAGAGAGAGAGAGAGAGAGAGAGAGAGAGAGAGAGAGAGAGAGAGAGAGAGAGAGAGAGAGAGAGAGAGAGAGAGAGAGAGAGAGAGAGAGAGAGAGAGAGAGAGAGAGAGAGAGAGAGAGAGAGAGAGAGAGAGAGAGAGAGAGAGAGAGAGAGAGAGAATCCACCAATCAAACCCGCAGTTAGTGGATCTCTCAGGGGGCAGCTAGCACCCTCCTAAGGGAAAGCTAATTGCCTACCATAAAAGTATGAATATTTGTAGGCAAATCAAATAGTAGTCCAGGAAAAGTTTTGTGTGTAAGCAACTTAGTTATAATCAAGCATAATTTGTCTCTCATAAAGCCATTCTTTTGAAAAGCATCAATAAGTGTCATGGATGGTGTCAATCCATCTCATTTTGTATCCATCTTGGAATTCCTAAAAATCTATCAAACCTGCAAATTGGATGTCGGGGGCTTGTGCTCCAGATCCGTGAAATTTATAGCTAGAACATCCTCTCACAAGATGAAAAATCATCGTTTTCAACCTATACAACATCTTTTGACCTAATTGAAGGCTTCATGGAAGTCTAATGGATTGTTAAAGACTATTGATAAAGCCTCTTGAGTGCTTGCTTGGTGTTTTGATGTTTTTGAACACATGTCTCTTGAAAAAATATGCACTTTTACTAGTTTTTTGCATCGCACATGCGAAGCTGAGGTGCAAGGTGACATGGCAGTCATCTTGGAAACATGATCTCCCTCTATATTGTGCTTTACATCGACCAATTGGTGCACCGTAGCTCAAGTTATGGCCATTTTGAAAATTTGCCAATTTTGTGTGTAAAATTGCTAAAATCGTGAAATGTTCTGAAGCTTGAAAGACTCATCCAACTTTTTTGACTTGTCGACTTGGCTGACTTATAGGGAAGTCCGACTTGTCAACTCGCCCGACTACTGTCAAAGACCAAACTGTCTCGACTTTATCGACTATCAGCAACGACATGCTCAACTCTGAATAGTCGCAGCCTTCTCATGTTCACTTCATGTACTGTGCAATTATTTGACAATGACAGCAGCCGCCATGATTTACTCCATACAACACAATGGCTCCACGCCATCTTCTTGTACACTCATCTGCACAAATGTAAATTGTATATAGATGACCATTATAAATCTAATCAAGACGATGTCAATGAGACAAACACTATAGATGCTTTCATGCGTCAATTGTTTAGTTATTCAGTTTACTATCTGACTTTCTTACTGCTTTGTCTGATTGTCTACTCTTCTGCTTTCGCAAACAACCACGCAATTAAGCTCTGCTCTTGTGTTCACCTACTGTTGTTGTAGTGCATGTACCAAGGATTCATCTTCCACCGGATCCCGACAATGCTTACACATGGCATGATAGTAGAGGGCTCACTTTCCTATGTGTTGTCATGAAGTCATGTGACCAATCAAAAGTGAAAGATCCATGAAATTGGACCAATCATAATCAAGGGTCGTTATGTCATTAAACCAATCAAATTAGGAGGAGATATGCAAGGGGTCCAATCAAAATGATGTTGACTACACCTCTTTGACTTCGGATTTCTACATGAGAGAGTGATTGTGCACATAGTGTTTTTGAGAAATTGTGATAAATCACACTCACTACACTTTAGTTGCTTTCTCTCTACCCGAGATCTCATGCATGTATTCTCTCTCCATCTGAGAGCAAGCCTTTTCTATACTTGATTTTTTTCATCATGAGTTGCCTTTACATGTGAATGTACTTTGGTGAATGATTTATGCATGTTCTATGTGCTCTTGCCTTAGAATTTTCAAGATAGATTATAGAATTAATCAAGTGCAAGATCTTTATGCAATCACATACATCTTACGAGATCATTCACACACTTTCAGGTGTCCTCACATGTGTGAAAACTTCACATGGTATCAAAGCCTACCTAAGACAATCATGCATACATCAAGAGTGATGAAAAGTTTGGCTTGAAATCTTGATCTAGTGAGTGTAGTTGCAAGTCTATGGCTATCAAAAAGACTTATGGGTCAAAATGGATTAAAAGCACATTGGATTGGTCTATGCTGTGGGTACTGTACGAAGGACTGTACTGCTCAGGCACGTGTGAGCACCAAAATTTGAATGGTTGTGCAATTGATTTCATGTCAATTGGATGTGTCTCGATGAAGTTATAGGCTTTCAAAGTGAGGTGGATAGGGCACCCATCCTGGTTGTCAGGCTCTCCCTGAACTCCTAACCGACACCCGTACAAACATCCACTGATCACCACAACTTTTTAGCCTTTCTGATTCCGTGTAAGCACAAGCATCAAGCACACACACACATAGTGGAGCTAACTGCGTCGTCTCCTCCCAGCCTTTGCTGCATAGATCACGATGAGGAATGCCTCTCTCTAGGCTCTCTTATCCATGAACCTCAAGCACCCCTTAACCTTGACCCTTCCTATCGTCGACACATGGGCAATTCCATGTACAATCGACGCTCGCCGCTCGACAGTACTCTGCCACATAGGCAAACACGTAGGTCGACATGTGTCACTCATTCACTAGACCAAAGTGTCTCAGTGAGCATATGACATGTGTCATGTTTGACCAGTCAACCCTGACATGAGTCATTTATTCACTGGACCAAATCTCCCAGTGAGCATATGACAAGTGTTAGTTGACCAGTCAATCCTCTCTTACTAAATAGGTGGTCAGTCCAGCCACTCCTAATTAATGACCCAATACCCGATACCAAAGCTCAGCATGCGACTCAGATGCACAGTAACAACATAGATAACCATTTTATTTATAGTTCTTTTACAAGTGTCACCACAGGCCGATGACTTAGCCATATACAAATGTCACCACAAGCCGATGACTTAGCCATTTCTGTATTTACAAGAAATACATCTATAAGTAAAAACAGTAAACAATTGGGATAGGGAGTAAAAGCTGTAACATAGGACACATCAATTTAGGCTCACATCTAGCTTGTTTCACCCAAAAACTCAAGAAACAGATTGCCAATCTTGTCTAGGTGAGATCTAGGCATCATTTTGAGGTCATAATCACACAGTTTCATACAAATCACTTATATTTGAGTCTTTTGTGAATGTTTTGAGTACTTTACACGTGCCCAAATTTTGTCCTTGCTTCATCTTTGGATGAGAGTTTGATCTAGTTTGAGAGACAGTGGTAGAGCTAGTGAAATTGATCTCATACCTTGTTGCAAGATCTCAAGTTGGAGTTGGTAGGACACCATTATTGTGCATAATAAATGGTGGCCAAATTGTATAAACTTTTATTGCTCTTATTTTAAACATTGATATGTAAAATTGTTATCGATTTTTGATAAAGTAATAATAGGCAAGTTATAGAACAACCAAGATTTATTTTGCAAGATATTATTGAGAACCACTTGAGGTAAAGATTTTTGTGTTTATTTTTGCGTACAAATTTTTGTGTTTATTTTTGCATACACGATTGAGCAACTAGTGATTGTCATATACAACATATATACAATCCGACAATGCCATTTACGGAGATAAGATCCTATCCATACACCCCATATAGAGAGTGGTTAGGATTGGGGTGTGTGTCAACATCTCTATCCATACACCCCATAGACTAGGATTTTAAAATGTAATGTAGTACGTGAATCGACCATTTTTGTTTCATAGAAAAAAAGGATCGATACCGCAAACCGGCGGGTATCATACATATGTGAGAATCGCCCAACAGTGCATTCTTGGCTATGGCGGTATGAAGCTTTTTGCCCTTTTCTTTGTGCCCTCTTAGATAGCTAGTTTCATTTACCGCTTCCAGACGTTTTACAATAATCTTCCCTACGATTCTTTCGAGTCTCAACGAGGCGATCGGCCCTATTTTACAAAGATCTGGGCCGCGAGTAGTCACGATCAGAGCCTGTAGAGGTGTGCTTCTCCGTGAAGGGAGCCAGCCAACCTGTTAACATTATCCAGAGGCGATTGTGACACTTTTATGTTTACTTTTTGTTAATTGCGCTATAGGGAATTGTCTGGCGGATAGCCCTGGTCCCAGAGTTTGTCTGTTTTTGCTGGTATTTTGCGCAGGCAGGATATCAAGTTTCAGTGTCAAGCTAATTCTTTAAGGAACGAAATGTCATTCATTGGTTGAGAATCAAGGATAAGTTTGGTCCGATTTGATTTGTCAACAACAACAGAAGGTACGCAGCAGGAAACCTTTCTTTTTGTGTATTTTTCTGCAGCTGTCAACGTTGTGGACAGTGTTCAGAAAAATGGGCATATTCAAGGAATGCTTCTTGGTTTCCAATGGAAGGCTCGAACTTGAGACCAAAGAAACTTTGGATGTCAAGTGTTAACCAATTGAGCCAACTCCCTTGGGTATATTCAAGGAATGGAATGGGCTTATTGGGAAACTATTCTAGAAGGATGTAGCCTTTTTAAAGATCGGCATTTTCTTTTAGATATTTTAATTGTAGCTCTTTGATTAAATTTTGTACATGTTAAATCCAACGAGTACAGCGTTACTTATTTTTTAATGCAGAGTTACGCAACTAGTAGTTATACATAACATATCTGGCAATGCCAAGTGAGAATCAAGCTCCGAAGATGTTATTATGCAGTAGCTGGGATTCAAGTCTATGCCTTGCCGGTCATAGTGAACAACTCAACCCATACACCGTGCTGCGATAGACGAGACATGGTTACTTTTTAGGCTTGAAGGATTATAAACATGATATATATATAAATATAGGATTTTTAATGGCTTGTTTAGAAAATTGTAGAAACAATATTCACATGTAGGACCTTGGCATATGGCCTTGGCCCTTAAAGATTTGAGACGACCTTGATTTGAAGTTGGACTTTTAACTATAATATAAGGCTTAAGTCTTAAAATTGGTGACCAAGGGTCCAGGGACCAAGATGCTAGTACTGGGCCATTCAGCTTGGCCCTATGACAAGCTGCGATGTGGCATGTGAGCATTTGCAAATTTGCAAATTGCAATGGCCAAGTTGCATTCATTAAGGCACTGACATTAGAATCCATTGCGAAATGATGCTGACACTCTAAGTCGAGTCTCGTAAACATTCACATTGAGTAGTGAGCATTGGAGTCTATGGAGTCTATAGTCACGGGTCACTAGTGTGAGTTTGTGAAGTTTTGTGGGGCTTGAGTACCAAGCTGTGACTCGTGAGCACTCTCCTACCACCATTGTTCCAAGCCTCAAGGCTCGTCGCTTGTCGGTCTAGAGTCGGATTAGTTAGTGCCATAGTTGAATCTTCACTTGATGCCATTAGCTCAATCCCCATCATCTTCAAACCTCTATGATCGTTAGTGAGTGGGGGGCTCAAAACTAAATGGAGATTTGACTCTTGAGAATTGAAAGTCTTCAAACTCTGACCAAACTAAAACGTACATGATGCACATTTTGTTTATCTATTTGTGCAAACATTAGCAAATCACAATCATTGGAGGTTGGAGCATGCTAGTAAGTTAGAGCATTGGACAATGGGCATTGAGTTTTTGAGACTAAGAGGTGTGAGCGATGAGCCTACTTGTGGGCTTGACTTGCCAAAGTTTGGTATGAATTACTATGATTTATCAACATCATTGTTTGAGCTTGGCCATTCTCTTATCGTTGGTGCAAATAATTGGAAATGGCCATTGAGTTTCTAAGGTTGAAATGAGAGCATCTAAACAAACTTGCAACTCCTTAACTACTTGGTGTGGTAGAAGTATTTGTGCTTTTCTAAATATAAGTATTGGATTTTAATGCTCATGTCCAAATCCATTCAGTAATGAGCATCTTAAAATCTGTATATATTTTACTACAAAAAAAAAAAACTCGAAGTTATAACTAGAAGATCGAAATCCAGAATTAGATTTTTTCGATCCCGTATCGATTCGAGTCACATTTTTCCGATACTAGATCGATTAGAACGAGCCGTATTTTTTGATACCAGAATGGATTGAGTCGGATCTATAAAATTCGATCCATAGGCAAAATTTTGATACATGCATTATTTCAATACTATCAGTCGATTCTGACCCACGTCGCGATCAGAAGGATGACGTTGACAGTCAGCCTACTTTGTACGTAGATTTATTGTTACAACGACGACTATCTACTATAGGACGGCTCTAGTAAATTAAGTAGATTCAATCTTATACTTTCAAGTACTGATCACTGATATGTAATCATCAACAAGTTGATCAACTGAATCTATAATAGAGTTTACACTTTCTATCATCAAGGAGTCTGTAGTCTGCATTCTAGTCTGATTTCAAGTCAGAAGGCAGAATCCATCTAGCAATGATTAGCAATTGAAGCTCTGCAATTTTGCGTCTCACAGACTCGCGCATTGCTTCACGCTCATGTACTCTATTTTTTATTAATCAAAGAGTACATTTTTGTCCACACTATTATTTTGTTCATTTGCGCATTTCCTTACAGACTATAAGTCACCTTGATTCTTATTGCTACGTTGACAAACTTTCGATTCACAACTTGTTCGTTGTATTCTTCCGCTGCTAGTGTCTCGATCCAGATTTCGATTTTGGATGTCTATCTCTAATCAATTTTGATTCAGGGGGGGGGGGGAGATACTAATTTCCAATAGTGTATTAGAGCGCGTTTTCGATACACCACCATTTTTCAACATGGTATCAAAACAGATGGTTTAGTAATCTACATTGTTTTCGTGCAGGTCGTCAATCTTGTTTCTACCAAAATATTTGAAAGTGCGCAACTAGCAGTATTTCGATATCGTTGTTTCTACTTGCGATCTCGCTCTTTTCACCAGAATGGATCCGTCTTCTAGTTCATCTCTGATTGACAAACTCGATGGAGAGAACTACCATATTTGGAAGTTCAAGATGAAAGTCATATTACTTGCCAAGAGATCAATCCTGAGGTCGATGCAACCAGCATCATCAAATAGAGACAGAGAGATGGAAAGACATTTGTCTTGATTACTTTGAACATTAAAGGCTCTCAAATCAGTCATATTTGAGCTGCTCAGACCACTAAGGATGCTTGAGACATCTTAGTGACCCTTTATGATATCAGAGATGTTACATCTGAGGAAGAAGTTCTTCACATTAATAATGTCTGATGCAGATAGTGTTTCGAGCCATCTCAACACATTCAAAAATCTCATGGAGCAGATGATTGTAACTGGCTCAGGCGTTGAAGATTCTGATGCAGTAATGACTCTATTATCGAGTCTACCTTAAGCCTATGAAAATTGGGTCATGGCAATTTCGACCCAGCAGCATCTCACTCTAACAAGAGTCATTTCGATGCTACTTCAAGAGTAGATAAGGCGAAATGGATTCTCAAGCTCTATTCTCAAAGAAAAATCAGAAGTTTAGATCCAAAAATTCTACAAAGTCAAACTATCTTGACCAAAAGAGCAACATGCAACCAAAATTGAATTTATGATTGAATTTAAAGACTTCATCATTCCAGCCAAGACAAAAACTATTCTACAAATATTGTAAGAGGACTGGTCATCTTATCAAAGACTGTAGAACATTTATATACAACAATGAAAAGAAGAAGCAGTTCCAACAACAAGAAAATGCTGCAACTACCAGTCACTCGATCCTAGATCCAATCAATAATGACTGTAAAATAGCAAGTACAATTTGAAAAAAGTACGAAATCAGTAGGAAGATGAAGCAACCTTTATAACAAAGGTTGGAGAACTACATGATATTGATTCCTGGTACTTGGACTCTGGAGCAACACACAATATGACTCACCACCGTGACTGGTTCCAAGACTGATATGCTATGGCATTTCAAGCTAGGCTATCTGAATTTCAAAAGTATTCAACAAATGTCAAATCTAGATTTAGTACAAGATCTACCATCTATTAGCAAATTGACTTCTCTTTGTGAAAGTTGTATTATCAACAAACATGCTAGAAGTCCATTCTATTTTGATTCAGTTCATTCATGTAAAAATTAGCTAGATCTCATACATAGTGACATTTGTAGCCCTATGCAGACCTCTTCCACAAGGGGAGCCATTTATTTATTGATGATTTCTCTCAAAGAACTGTCACCTATTTTATGAAGAACAAATCTAAAGCATTCAAGTTTTTCAAACAGTTCAAGGCATCTGTTGAAAATTAGACACAGAGAAAATTCAAGGCTCTACGCACTGGTGGAGGGGGAGAATTTATCTCCACCGAATTCAAGGAGTTCTACAAGGCAAATGGAATATACCAACAATTCATGACCAGCTACTCACCTCAATCAAACGGTGTAGCAGAAAGGAAGAATCGGACACTGATCGAAAGTGCCAAGAGCATGCTAGCCCATACCTCTCTTCCAAAAAATTTATGGATAGAAGCTAGTACAACCACAACCTATTTGCAAAATCGATCCAACATCAATGCTCTCAACAACAGGACGTCCTATGAGGTATGGACATGATCAAAACCATTACTCAAACATATTCGAGTTTTTGGACGCATCCCTGTTGATTTAAGTAAAAAGGTAGACGACACTAGCATAAAATGGATTTTTATTGGCTATTCTCCCAACCACAAGGCATACAAGCTCTACAATCCGAACGCATAAAAATCGGTCATAGGTAGAGATGTCATATTTGTGGAAGATCAGTTTTTCAACCACAAGTAGAAGGCTCCATCAAATTTCGATCCCAGAGTCAAAACCAATTCCAACCTCAAGATCGACCATCAGAAAATCTATTCAGACTCGGACGGTGAGTCAAATCTTCAACAAGTCGAATTGCGTCAGAAGATCGAAATTCAACCCAAAATATCAAATCGATTCAGACAACCTCCATCCCGATTTATGGATGATCCAGCTTGTTATTTTGTGCAAGAACCATGCACTATATCAGAGACAATGTCAAACGAAGATGCTGATCAATGGAAAGCCGCCATGGACACGAGAATTTGATTATCTAATTGAGAATCAGACATGGACTATAACGGAGTTGCCTAAGGATCAAAATCCAATTCCATGCAAATGGATATTCAAAGCGAATAAACTTTCAACCATGTTGTCAAACATACTTGAATTCGATTATTACTTTCCTATGCAGCTGCATCCGATCTTGAAGTCCACCAAATGGACATCCAAATAGCTTTTCTGAACAAGACTGTTGAAGAGGAGACCTTCATGTCACAACCAGAGGGATACGAGCTCAAGGGTAAGGAGAATTGTATTTGCAAAATTCACAAGGCATTGCATGGTCTGAAATAGTCACCAAGAGCCTAGTTTCAAAAAATAAATGCATTTCTAATCGAGAATGATTTTATTCCAACTCGACAGATTCGAATGTTTATTTCAAGTATGTTTGGACCTTCTTCATAATCATAGCTTTATATGTAGATGATACGTTATTGTTTAGTAACAATCTGAATTTTTTGAAGGATGTAAAATGCATGCTAGAACAAGAATACAAGATGACTGATATGGGTCTAGCCCATAACTGTCTCAGAATTCAGATTCATCGAAATCGATCCAACAGACAAATCTACATTAGTCAACAACGATATCTCACTAATGTGCTAGAAAAATATGAAATGACCAACTGCAAATCGAGTCTCTTTCCACTCGACCCCAGTTTGAAACTATCAAAGGAACAATGTCCTCAAACCGAGATAGAAAAGTACCCATTTCACTTCATTATCGGCTCACTAATATATGCAATGCTTTGCACTCGACCCGATCTCGCATACTCGATCAGCTCATTAAGCTAGTTCCTATCCAATTGAGGGCCAATTCATTGGAAAGCAGCCATGAAGGTCATGAAATATGTTCAAGCAACAAAATATTTGAGCATCTATTATGTGCTGGAAATTAAGCTCACAGTTTCGTCCTTGAACTCAGATGGCCGAACCATTTGAAGAACGATTGCATCGGGCTTCCGGTTGAGTTGAACGAGTTCGTTGGTAGAAACAACGACTATCGAAATACTATTGGCTACGCGTTTTCTAGAAAGATGTCTTGATAGAAACAAGACTTAGAATTACTGAAATGCCCGCTCTGATACCATGTTGAAAAATGGCGGGGCGCATGAGCGGCAACGGAAGCTCGAGGATTGAGCATGGTGTGTAGGAACGGAAACGCAACAGTTAGCAGCAGAAATATTTAAGTAGAAGAATTCATACAGAATGCACAAATGAACGACGTGGTAGTGAGACAAAAAATGCACTCTGATTAATATCAACAGTTTGTACAATAGCTTGAAGTAATAACTTCAACTTGTTGAGCGTGATGACACTAGCTACAAAAAACTTTGATTAAAAAAAAAAATTCAATTGACACTTACATAGCTTAATTCAGCTAGTATATATATTTACAAGTGTTGAGAGAGAAATATCTTACGCCTTAATTGCAATTTACTCCAGGTTTTGCATCTGTACAATAGTTGGTAACCGCCCTTAGGATATTTGTTTTTCTAGCTGTTTTAGAGTTGATGATAAGTTGGTGATGTCGGTCTGCCAATGTAGCAAAAACGCGAAAAACCCAAAAGTGCCCTTTAGACTGAAGGTATGCAACTCCTGAAGGTGCCCTTAGACTTAAGATGTGTAAATCCCTAAAGCGCTTGTAGACTGAAGGCAACGAAGAAGGCGAAGGTGCCTTAAGAATGGTTTCTGAGGCATTCTAGCCAGCCTTATACTGAAGGGAATGAAGAAGCAAAAAGCGAAAAAAGCTGAAGATGCCTTGCATTGAAGTTTTAGCGAAGAAGACGAAGGTGCCTTAGATTAAAGGCAGTGAAGAAGGTGAAGGTGCCTTTGATTTAAGACAACGAAAAAAGCAAAAAAGACGAAAAAGGAAAATGTGACTTAAAAATGATTTGTAAGACATTCTAGCCACTTGGCCATTGTGTCATTTTTTTCGCGAAGTTGTGAGAAAGACGAAAAACGTTTTAAGGCACAAGGAAAAAAATCTCAACTGAAAAATGTGAAGGCCCGAAACCATGTTGTCGGCCTTCGATTTTTCAGGATGCTCATTACTTGAACGATTTTAAGACTGAGCATAAGAAATCTAACACAACAATGGCCTGTGGTTTCATAGGTACAAAGGATGTTAGGGCCTCTAGCCGAACTAAGTCCTCCTGAAGTATCAAGTCATCATTTCCACCAAGTCGTTCTTTTAAACGACTAATGTGAAAAGCTGAATGAACCTTAACACCTTGAGGCAGCTCCAGTTGATAGGCATTTCTATGGAGTTTTCTTACTATACAGAATGGCCCTGCATAATGAGATGATAACTTGGGACATTTTCCAGTCTATAATATCTTAGAGTCTTTTGGGATTCTAAGATATACCCAAGCCCCCTCCTCATAGGCCCTAGGTTGTCGCTTTTGATTGGCGTAGAATTGGGCTCTATCTTGAGTCGTTTTTACGTTATCGCAAACTACAAGAAATCTACTACTGCTTTAACTTTTAGGCCTTTGAGGCCCACTGAAATGGGAGCCCTAGGCTGGAAACCATACATAAGAGAAAATGGACTAAAACCCATCGCTGAGTGCTTTGCGCTGTTAAACGCAAACTCAATTATTGGAAGGTACCTTTCCAATCCGACGGTCTTCTAGAAACATATGCCTGAAGCATGTCTTTTATAGACTAGTTCGTCCTCTCTGTCTGACCATCCGATTCAGGATGATCTGATGACCCCATACTTAATGTGGTATCTAATTTCTCAAAGACCGCTTGCCAGAATTTGCCAGTGGACTTTGGATCTCGATCACTAACAGTGTCATTCGGCAAACCAAACAACCTGAACAACTTTTCCACGAAAAGCTGAGCAAGTTCAGAAGCTTTGACAGTTTTCTTGGTTGGTATGAACTGTGCCATTTTAGTCAATGTGTCAACTATTACCTAAATGACATCATTTTGCTTTCCCGTCCGAGGTAGCCCAACCTTTTAGTCCATGGAATACTTTCCCACTTTCTTTTGGAAATTTCCAAGGGCATTAGAAAACTAGTTGTCTTAAGTCTTTCAGCTTTATTAACTTGGCATTGTCCACACTTGTGAATATATACCTCCACTTGACTTTTTAAGTTTGGCCAATAAAAGTTCATTTTTACTAAGTCAATCATCCTTTGTGAGCCAAGGTGCCCTGCACATGGGCTATCATGACATTCATGCAAGATTTGAGCCCTATTGTCATCATTTTCTGGCACACAAACTTTTCCGTTTCGGAAAAGTAACCCATTCCTAATGGAAAAGTCTCTTAATATCTTGTCCCGTGGAGAAATCTTGGAATCCTGCATTCCAAGCTCATTACTAGATCTAGAAGAACCTGCTAGGACGCCTAGCCAAATACGACCCAAATACCTTTCGGTCTTACACAAATATCTTAAAGACAAATATAACTCGGATTGGATCTCAGAAAAGCTTAACTGATTAACCTCTCCAATTCGGCTTAAGTCATCTGTGACACTATTAGAAGTACCCTTCCGGTACTCAATGTCATATTGAAATTCATGGAGCATCTCTGACCATCTGGCCTTACAACCCTAAGTTCGACCGCATCGTTGATATACTTTAACGCTTGATGGTCAGTAACTATGGTAAACTGGGAGCCATACAAATAATGTCTCCAAATCTTTAGGGCATGAATAACAACAAAAAGCTCCTTGTCATAGGTGGAATACCGCCTTTGATCAGGATCTAACTTCTTGCTTTCAAAAGCAATCGGCCTACCATCCTAATATAGGACTGCACCTATAGCATAGTCACTAGCATTCGTCTCAAGCACATACGGCTTGTTAGAGTCCACTATGTGTAAAATAGGTGCTGTAGTTACACATCTCAAAACTCTGATTCAACTCTTCAGTCCAGGTAACCGGAGGACTGAACTTACTGTGCCGGCTAACTCTCTTAGTCCCTTTGAGGATATTTGTCAATTACAATGCAATTAATGCATAGCACAAGATAAATCTATGAAAAAATCCCGTAAAGCCCAAAAAGGACTTAACCTCATAGATGGTTTTAGGGATAGGCCTGACATATGTGCACATTTTTGGATGTGTTGAATATGCCCACATTCTAGATCAAAAAAGAAAGAAGCTGGATGATACTACAGGATGTGATGTTCATTCATCATACTACAGGATCTACATGCCTGACAACGCAGACCAAGACTGTCAGAGACGTCAGATTTGATGAGTCAAAGACAATGGCTGATGAAGATCCAGTCGGCTACGAAATCCTGACCAGAGGCTACAATGACTAGCCAACATCAACAGAGGGAGTGGACCCTGAGCATTCGAAAGAAGATGTTCAAATTTCAAATGGACAGAGTGACTATTCAGATGATGAGCAACCTGTACCCAGGACACCGGCTACTCACCACAGTTCAACAGCAAAGGCAAGAAACTTGACAAAGGCAAGGCCATTGATCTAACTACAGACTCTCCAAGAAGATCCACGAGAGAAAGAAGAGCACCTATCAAATTTATATCTGATAGCTCATCTTATGCAATAGAAGAATTTTGTGGATTTGGCGGAGAATCTCAAACGTATGAGAAAGCTATCAGCTGTCCAAATAAGAATAAGTGGACTAAAGCAATGGAAGACAAAATAAATTCCATGGAGCAAAACAATGTCTGGAATCTAGAGCCATTACTAGTAGACAAGAAGACTATAAAGTGCAAGTGGATCTTCAAATACAAGTATGGACTTGATGGCAATGTATCAAAGCACAAGGCCAGACTGGTAGCAAGAGATTTTTCTCAGAAGTATGGCGTTGACTATACTGAAACTTTTTCTAATTATGCCTACAACTTGCATATGCCCTACTATTTGCATATGCAGCAGCATACAGTCTCAAGATCCACATAGTGGATGAAAAGACCGCCTTCTTACATGGCGAGTTGAGTGAAGAGGTCTACATGGACCAACCACCAGGATTTATCTGCTCATGCTTTGCCAACTATGCCTGCCGAATGCAAAGAAACCTATACAGACTGAAGCAGTCTGCTAGATAGTGGTATAAGAAGAAAGATCACACTCTTAGATCCTTAGAATTTCAACCATTGATGGCTCGACTACAATGTTTATACAAAGGTCACATATGGAGAAATCATGATAATTGTTGTCTACGTTGATGACACTTTGATTCTGTCCTGAAGGAACAATCTGATTGCTCAGGAGAAGGTTGATATTTCTCATCATTTTGAAATATGAAACCTAGGGAAAGCAAGATGCTACCTAGCAGGCTGCAAGGGAGCTAATACGTTGATGGTAGCTGGAACGATTCTGACAAAGCAAGACTGTCCATAGAATGTAGAAGGGCAGGAAGCCATGCTAAACATGCCCTACAGGAGGCTGATTGGGTCACTCATGTACCTCACAGATAATACACGTCTTGACATTGCCTACGCAGTTTTCAAGAGCCAATTCAACATCAATCCAGGCCCTATGCACTAGAAGCTCGCCAAAAGAATTCTGCAATACCTTCAACAGATGAAAGATTATTCTCAACATGGAGGATTCCAGATCAAATCCTACAGCGATGCAAGCTGGGCGTCCCTAAAAGATGACTGCAAGAGCATCTTAGGAGGATGCACAATAGCAGCCGGTGTAGCTGTGATATGGGTCAGCAGGAAGTAGACCATAATTATGCAATCATCCTATGAAGCAGAGTATGTTGCAGCAGCGAAGATGGCAAACAAACTTACATGACTCAAGCGAACGAACTTACATGGCTCAAGTAGTTCCTTGACGGACTGGGAGAGAACTCCAATGAGCCACAACTACTGTTCATGGATAACACATCCTCCATTCATTTGACGAAGGATCGAGTGTTTCATTCCAAGACAAAACAAATTGCTATCAGATATCATCTGATAAGAGATCTGATTGAGAAAGACAAGCTGAAGATCATAGATGGTGGCTAATATTTTCACAAAGCCTCTTGACAAGGCAACTTTTGAGAAGTAGAATGCAAGCCTAGAAATCAAAAAGTACCAACTTCGAGAGGGAGCTGAAGAAACTAAGAGTTTCTATCTTTCAAAGCCTTAGTATTTTTCTTAGTTTTTCTTTTTTGTTTTTTCTGATTGTTGCATTTTTGAAATATGTTTCACATAGTCTGCATTTTTGAACTGTTTTGTCGCACAGTTCGCAACTTTTGGTCATGAGAAAAAATGCAGCACTAAGTCAAAACACTTAGAAAATAATTTTGGCCAACTCTCCCAACATTGTTGCATTTTTCGCATTAAAAAAAAAAAAGCGATACTATCTTATAAATGCCTTAGAAATGTTTTTCAGCCTACCTTCAGGTTTGTTGCCAGTGAAAATGCGACACTGTCTTATAAATGCCTTCCGATAAAATGTGAAGATGCCCTTAAAATCACAAAGGTGTCTTTCTAAAATGTGAAGGTCTACAGCGTGAAAGCATAGTGTAATGGGCAGAAAGCGGCTGGACAGGAAACTAGAATTAGTTTTGATTAGGCCTAATGCATTTCTTTTGATTAGAGCTTTAACTTAATCAGTTCCCTAAATTGATCACATAAAAGAAATTACAGATACAGACTGACATAGTTACGGATATAGAACAGACAGAACTGTAAGAGTTTGATATAGCTCGATAGTGAATTTTACAGATTAGCAGTAGCTAGTCACATTACTTGCAAGAGAGAATACCTCTCTTGCGCCAACACTTATTCATCTTCTTCAAAGAATCAGCTTCGTTTATTAGAGTCTGAAGCTGTGTTTCGAGAGAACGATTTTGTTCAATCAGCTTCGTGTTGTCTGATTCGAGCGAATCGATCTTCTCGTAGGACACCTTTAGATCCTCTTGGCATCTCCTTTATGAGTTAACAAACTCTATGGTAATCTTTTGATGGTACTTGTCCAACTCATATACTTCAGCCACTAGATTTTTGGCTTTCTCTGTCATGGTTCGAAACCACTAGGGCTAGTTGTCTGGTTCATCTTCATTTTCAATATGTGCCCCAGGGTCGCCTTCAGCAGCTATCCGTGCTTTCTCTAATGTGTCAAACAGGGTTGCATCATCATCAGAGGCGGATGCACTCTGCTACTTTTGAGATGTGGAAGCAGATGCTAGCTTTGAGGAATCAGCAGCAGCAGCAACAACAGCTCCATCTGTATCCATTGCCACAACTGGAACTGTATCTGGTTGGGATGGTGCAGCATCAATCTCCATAGCAGTGGTAGTTGTCACTTTGACTGCTGGTGCAGCATCTGGTGTAACCGAAATAGGGACAGGCAGGATGCTGGAAAGATCAATTGGCTTGGGAGTCAAAATCCTTCCTGTTAGCACTCTTGCTCGGTCAAAATGTCAAAATGGGCACACAATCGAGAAACATGTGCTCCAACACCAGAAAACTTTTGATGCTTAATCCATCGCAAAAAAGCCTTGTAGGTAATAACGCCGAAGCAAACTGGATTACCCGCTAACGCATCCAATATATAGCCAAAATTTTGGACTAAAATTGTTGCATCCACATCCGTCAAAAATATTGTTTGATTCGCGTATTTATAGAACAGCTTAAATGTTGTATTCTTGATCATTGAAATTTTGTATCCCTTCGTGGGTACGAAACAGTTGCTCAAAAAATGTGCCACTTCATCCATTGAGTCTTCATTGAAACCATCTTCCCATCCAAAGGTAACCTGAGGGCTATGCAGAACAGGTCTTTAGTAATGGTGAAAATTTTTTCTCACACATGAACTTTGAAGCCCACCTCAAAGATTGAGTGGATGGAGTTCCCAAATTCAGTACTTACTTCAGATAAGATTATAGAAGGATCCACTTTCAGATCACCCAACCTGCATTGATCCAAATAAGACTGGATGGATGCCAGGCGGATTCCTGCACGTGCTTTCCAAATGATAGTAGAACTAGAATTTGATCCGGAAGCCATTGGTCGAATGTTTGACGAAGCTCCGTAGATCGCAAAAGTTCATATGAGAGTGCTTTGATCGCAAAGAGAATGAGCACAGGAAAGCATGTAATTGTAGGAAGAAAGTGTAAGGAAGAAAATGAAAAATAACTATGTTATGCAGTAGCGGTGTAGAAGGGATGATGACATGGCATGGTGACATGACATCTATCACTTCCATTTATGGAGGACGTGCATGGCTGAGTGTTTGAAACTATAATTTGACAGATCAATCTGTAATGACGGAAGACCGTTTGTGAAAAGAAAAGAATTAAATTAAAAAAAAACAATATTTGTTTTGATATGTGAGCGTACACACGTGTGAATAATGATGATCATGTGGCCATCATCTTTAATGGAGGAATACAAAAAGTAGATCGAGAGATTCTCAAAAATATGCTAGAAAGATTTTAGAAAGATTCTCGAAAATGATTTACAAAAATTTGATTAACAAATTTAGTGTCTTGAAAAATTCTCAAAAATACTTTAGAAATTATATTGAAAGATTGAGAGAAGTCAAAAAAAAATTCTCAAAAATTTCACCATTATAAAAAATGTTGGAAGGTTGTAGAAAATTTTACGAAAATTTCTAGAAAAGATAAAAGAAAAGTTGCAAAAAATATTAGACAATATAAAAAAAAATTCGCGATTAATTCCAGATAAATACTAGAAAATAATAAGAAAAAAAAATTCTGGTCAAAGGTAGTATTTCTTCAGTCTGGACCCATTAATACATGTAGGTAACTGTTCACTTTCAAGTGATTGAAGTTGCACAGAACCATTGTCAAACACCTCTATGACTTTATAAGGTCCAAGCCATCTCATATGGAGTTTTCCAGGGAACTTTTGATGTTGAATATCATATATCAGCGCAAAGTCGTCAGCTTTCAAATCACATTTCCTGATATGACTGTCATACTTCTTCTTTCTTTGTTCCTGGATTTCCTTCAATAATTTTTGTGAAGTCACACGAGCTTCAGCTAGTTCTTCAATATTAGTCAACCTTTAGTTTATACATTCTGCATCTGTTCGTTGAGTTTGAATACGAAAAGTTTTCACCTCAAATTCAATTGGCAAAATAGGATAAATACCATACGTAAGAAAATATGGTGTCTACTTCGTCGTGATTTTTTCTTTGTTGCGATAAGCCCAGAGAACTGATGGTAGTTTCTGATCCCAATCCGTTGCATGTGCAATAGTAATTTTATTCAGGATCTTACATAAGATTCCATTAGCTCTTTCTGTCAACCCGTTTGCTTTTGGATTATACGGTGTAGTTTTTCGGTGTTTGATCAAGAAATAGGTTGTCAGCAACCGTATAGTGTCATTTAGAAAATGTGTACCTCGGTCACTTACTAGTTCGAGTGGACAACCCTATCTTGTGATTATACATTTGAATAAGAACGTCACAACAATTTTCACATCGTTTTGTTTCGTCGACTCTGCTTCAACGTTCTTTGTAGCATAATCCGTTGCAGCTAGAATATAACGACATTTCGTATGTCGGGTCACAGGTTTGATTGGACCGACAAAGTCAATCCCCCACTTTTCAAATGGTGCAAGAGGCAGGATTGGTGTCAACGGCCAATTCATTGCTTTTGTAGGCTTACCAGATCTCTGGCATGGATCACATGAACGAATAAAGTTTGATACATCCTTGAACATTGTTGGCCACCAATACTTGGTAGTCAATATCTTATTAACTGTGTTCTTTAGGGCAAAGTGTCCTCCAACATCTTCAGAGTGCAAGGCTTTAACAACCTTTTGAATGTCTTCAATTTCGAGACATCTTCGTGGTTGATGGTCAACACCAAGCTTGTACAAACATTGTTAATAATTGTATAAGGTGCTATCTTATATTGAAAAACTGTCTTTTGCTCTAAATCATAACCATCCGGATATATCTGATCTGTGAGATAAATAATAATATCAGAATATAACAAATTTTTAGATGAAATTTCAAATAGATGTTCGTCTGAAAAATCATCATTAATAGATTATTCAATTTTCTCGGTGCTGAGTTGCGATAGGCGAAGTTCTACTTGATAAGTGAATTCTTGCAGAAGTAGAACCCATCGAGCAATTCGTCCTGATAGATCTGGTTTATTTACAAGATACTTAAGAGCATAGTGATCAACATGAAAAATAAATGCATATCTCAGCAAATAATGCCGAAATTTCTTAATAGTGAAAATCATTCCAAGAGCTTCCCTTTCTGTAGCTGAATAATTCTTCTCTGATACACTGAGCTGTCGACTCACATAGTAAAGGGGGATGATCTTTCTTCTGGTCGTCCTTCTGGCTTAGACAGACGCCAACAACAAATGCAGAAACATCCACATAACTATGAAATAAAATAGTCCCGTTGGGTGGTCTCAGAATAGGAGCATTGATGAACCTTTGTTTAAGTTCTTCGAATACTTTCTGCTGTTCATTCATCCACAAGTATTCCACTTGTTTCTTCAGTAGATGTGTAAGAGAGGCAACAATAGAAACATGATTTTGAATAAATCTCCGGTAATAGCTGACATGTCCTAAGAAAGCTCATAGTTCACGTAAATTGGTTGGTATCTGGAGATTCTTTATAAGCTCGGCTTTATCTTTGTCGACTTCTATTCCTCTGTTAGATATTCTGTGTCCAAGTAATATTCCTTCTTTCATACTGAAAAAAACATTTCTCTGGATGAAGAGATAAACAAGTATCTTGACACCGTTGTAATGTTAATTCCAGCTTCTGCAGGTGTGTCTTTATATCACTATATACACAGAAATCATCAATATATATTTCGAGAAAAGTTCTTAGGAAGGCAACGAAAATTAATATCATGATTTGCTGACAAGTCACTAGAGCGTTACAAAGACCAAATGGCATTTTGTTGTAGGCATAAGTGCCCCAATTCCTAGTGAATGTAGTTTTGAATGATCCTCCTTCCGCACTCCAACCTGATTATAACCATAAAAACCGTCACAAAAACTGTAACGCTCCGGACTAGCAACCCGGTCTAAGATGGAATCTGTGAAGGGCAGAGAATGATGATCCTTCCTTGTGGCAACATTGAGTTTGTGAAAATCCTGGCATATTCATATTTTGCCAGTCTTCTTCTTTTGGACGACAACAATGGGTGAAACTCATTCACTGCTTAAGACGAGATAGATTATACCTACCTTAAGGTGCTTGTTGAGTTCGTCCTTAACCATGAGAGAGTACTTGGGATTGAGACGATATTGTCTCTGTCGAACATGTACAACATCTTCCTACTCCGAATTCTGCAGGTATACTGGGCCTTCAAATCGTCGAGCGACCAAGCAAAAACATCTTGAGACTCCTTCAATAGTTCAGTGAATTCCGCCAATTCAGATTCTCCAAGTGACTTCGAAACATGCACAATTATGCTAGGTGCAAGTTCAATTCGTTCAGTAGAATCTGGTAAAATGATACCTTCTGTCATACTAGCCTTGGTATGGCCATGAATTTTGCGCATGGTTGACTCCATAGATGTTTTTTTGTCATCAACCTGGTTCTTGTTACGAAATTCACGTTCAGATTCGTCACTCGAATCGTCAGATTCTTTTGAGTTCGTGTCTGCAACTATAATTTCTTCATACGAAACATCCGCTTCAGTGTTGTAGGCATCGAAGAATTCTTCTTCGTCAGCATTCTCATAACATTCAAAATATTGCACTTCAATGTCAGATTCATTAGAAAAAACATGTAAAGAATAAGAAGATTCTTCTGAGGTAAAACTGGTGTCAGACAAAGGAGTTCCACCTTCATATTTGTCACGACTCCAGGTAATTATTTGTTCTGCTGGCTTACTTCAATTATTGGTCTCACTAGTCTGAAATCTCAACTCTCTGGATTTCCAATGAACACTTGTGTTTGATTGATAAAGCCAGGGTCGTCCAATCAGCACAGAATAGGATGACAAACCAAGTGGTTTGATAGCTATGAAATTCATTGTGAATGGCTTGGCTTGAATGTAAACAGTGACATCCTTCAGTTCTCCAACAGGTTTTCATCATGTCGAATCAACTAACTTGATGTTTCACTATGTCGGTTGAATGTCACTCAGCCCCAAAGCATGAGTTGTGTCTTTTGTTATTATGTTCACACTGGAACCAAAGTCAATTGGCACTATTTTTATCAGGTATCCAACAATGGTAATATCAATTTTAGGTGCGCCGAGATCACCTAAATCAATAGAAAGAACACCAGCATCTGGCAAAGAAACTTTTTTCTTCTTTTTTGGTGCAGAAAGACCTTTCAGTTGCTTTTTATAATAAGTGTTATCTGCCAACAGCTGCTCAAATGTAATGTTTGGACGAAGAGATCCAATATCAGTCACGATGTCATAGTCCTTCGTCTTCGATTTCGAGATTGGCTTATCAATAACAGCACTAGACAATTTCGTCTTCGTGATTTCATCGTCCCCTTCCTCGAAAGTGACCACCTTCTCTACAGTAGCTAACTGAAGTTTAGTGTTGATAATTTCTTTCATCTCTACTGAGATATCTTTTGCAAATAACTTTGCAACATCACGGTCATAGTTGGGGTCATCCTTAAGATCTTTCTTAGTCGTAGATTTGTTCGTCGTTTTACTAGAAGATTTTTTCTTTGAGGACTTTCTGCGCTTTGTCGAAGATTTCTGGTCAGGTTTCGAGGACCTTTTGCTTCTCGTTGTGACTTTGAATAATTTCTCCACGTCACTTGGCCAGGACTGATCTTCTATCTTCGCCAATTTTTTTTCAATAACGTCAATTCTCTCCACAACAGCATCAGTCGAAGCTTTCGCTTTCGAGTCTGCAACAGCTGGTGTTGCTACATACTGATATTTGGGTCGCGGCTTCTGCGGCTGAGGGCAGTTAGGATACTTGTGACCAGAATCTTTGCAATTCAATCATAACGGTACATAACCAATCAGCTTTCGCGGCTAAGGACAGTCAGGTGAAAAATGTCCCGGCTCTCCACAGTTATAGCAGTTGCCCGACACTAGTTTAGTTGCGATTTGAGACTTCACTGGTCCAACAAATTCAGGAGGATCATGTCTTCTTGGTACAAACTTGGGTCTGTCCTACTGGGCTGATGCTGCAGTACCCTAAACATAGTTAGTAGTCGCATCATTTTGAAAAATAAAAAGTACCAGGATCTTCAATATATTTGACATTCACAGTGGTGCAGTCTTCCTTAGCGTGTCCTGAAATTCCACATTTCGTACACCACATTCCCGAGTTGGAAGAAGACGCTTTCAGTCTTTTATCTGCAACTTCAGAGATCTGCACTTTCAAATCATGAAACTTGTTATTAAGGTCAGCTATATTACTCTTCCAAAGCTTTTCAACTTTAGAAGTTGACAACTTTCGTGTCATCCTTTTGTTTAGTTCATCGTTTATTCTTTCTCTCTCCTTTGTCAGCTTCTGATTATGATGAATCGCTGCTTTCAGATTCCGAACTTGAAGAACTGGTACTTGAATCAGAATCTGAATCATCATTGCTATCACTAGATTCAGTCTTCGACCTTCGAGATTTCTTAGTGGATCGTCGCTTTCGTGCTAGTTTCGAGGTCTCGAAGATTTTTGCACTAGCTATTACTGCTGCTAAGGTGGTCATGTCCCCTTGTCTGCAATACCGATCAATCTTTGGTGGTAAACCAGCCAAAAACCATTCGATCTGCATATCAACGGAATATACACCGGTTAGTTTTCCTATGAGATTTTTAACCTTTCATGTATAGTTGCGAAGGGATTCTTTACTCTTCTTCTGAACATTGTTCAGACGTACGAGAATTCTCGATTTTTAACCGATTTCTCTGAACTGGTTCAGAAACGCTTCTTTTAGTAGGTACCAAGTTCCTACATGGCCTGGTTCAACTTGACTGTACCAGATGCGCGTCTTCTTTCTTAGCAGACCAGGGAAGATTTGTAGTTTGTCTACGTCAGTACCTTCGTTATTTGCATTAGCTATTGATTCAAATTGTGAGACATAGCTATCTGCATCGTTGGAAGAAGTCCCTTTGAAATAATTGTATTTAGTTTTTGATATAGAAGTGAAACGTGCAGCGGGAGCCTCCATACCGAAGCTAATTAGGAGTTCAAGTAACTGGGCATTGATTTCGTCTAGATTTCTTATAACTTTCCTAAACTATCCCCGACAATGGCGCCAAAAATTGGTATATGTCGTACTATACCAACAAGGTTAATATAGATTTTGTAGCAGATAGTGCCATTCCCAGAGAGGACAGCATCAGAAAGTGACCTAGTAAAGGTTATCCAAGACAATGTCTTTTCTATTAAAGGTCTTGTCCTTAATTACAAGGCAAGTACTTAGGAGATATATTCCCGAAAAATGACTCATGATTTATACTTAACCAGCTCATATCTTCATTTTCGAGTATATCATGCCATATTTATATTGATATTCAATTTTTAACAATAAGGTGGCATCACAAAAGCCACTTGACAGCTTCCACATTACCAAAAGATTACTCAGACCCAAACATGGAACAAAGGCAATACAATAAATTTCGAGATGAATTTTTGCGAGAGGAAGAACATACGGAAAGTTTGTTATCAGATCAAATCTCTGAAAAGGAGCAATCCCTACAGGGACTTGAAGTATTTTCTAACCTCCTACAAGCTCAACTCACCATGTCGTTCCATAGCGTAATAAAATCCTTCACTGGGCTTCAACGTTATATCCATCTAGTTTTCAGCTGCCTACTATTCCTTATGAACAACAGAAAACAGAAGAGATTCCTAAAATTCCCCAGATTCCTATGAATTTGTTGAATACAGGTGTTGCTAAGAGGACTAGCATCACCCTCCCTTTGACCTATAAAAACTATCCCGCAGTATCTGCTATATATCCTTGATAGCGGATCAGGCATCAATATAATGGCTTTGTCATTGGCAAAGTCATGGGGCTTCCATACCCTTGATCAACCACGATATAAACTTTGCATGGCTGGTCAGCGAGTTACAGACCCTGCTGGTCATTTATCAATTATAAAGGTTCGAATAATAGGTGTCAAATTTGTGATCGATTGTGTCATCTTAGACTTACCAGAAGATGCCAATACTTATAAACTCCTTCATGATACACCCTGGCTCCAGATGACAGGTGTTGTCCAAGATTGAAAGCATAGCAAAATCACCTTTGGCAATCACATTGTCATTGTTGACTCAACTGGCCTGCTAAAGTTTATGATGATTGGCCATCAACAACATATGACGAATCAAATAGTGTCCCAATCCAACCAAACGGCCACTATACAAGATCCACGGACATAATCAATTGGGGTCAAGCACTAGCCTCTGTCGACTGTGCTGATTCCAATCGATGTCATATCAAAACTGCTACAGAAGATGTGGATATTCTCTCATCTTCTACAGACATTGAACACCCATCATCCCACTTATGATGATTGACCCGATTCCTAAAGCTTGGTGCCCAGGAGAACCTAGTGTCTCTACCGCCCATGTTTTGGAAGAAGGTATTCTTCCCATGGGTGATGTAGAAATGACGGATGAACATGTACTCCTATATCTAGATGCACAACGTCATCTGCCAAAAGCAATTCCTTAGGAGATCAAGTCACCAGGGCCGTTGGCTCATGTCCAACTAACATCCAAAGTACCCAACACACAAGCATATAGGCCCAAACCCAAAGTATACACATGGGATGTGTATCCGGATGAAGTCTGGGATACACTCGACAATGACATGATAAGTGAGACACCATTTTACAAGTAGAGGTGAGGAAGTCCTCCAAATCCAAGGTAGAGCCTCCGAATGTCCTCCAAGCAACTTGCAAGCTTCAAGATGTTCCCCAACTCCAAGCTAGGATGCCTCCACCCACAAGTAAGGATCTGCAAGCCTCCAAGGATCTCTCCTCTTTAAACACAAAGATAGATAACAAGCTGGACTCAAGTATTCACCACCCAACCATAACTAGATCCAAGCTCCAAGCAAGACCTATCTAGCACCCCCTTGCTAACCATAAACAAATCACAAGCATACCACAACACTCCATTGCATTCTCAAGATCCAAATCCTACTTATGTCCCATACCATAAGCAAGATTCAAACCTCAAGCATACTACCACAAAAAAGCACTCTGCACACTAGTAGCAACACTAGAGCATAAGCAAAGCAAACAAGAGAGATCTCCCCCTTCCAATGGGCGCCCTACTACCCTCATATAGATGGCCCATGGACCCCTCCAATGCACTATGGAGTTTCATGCTCATCCAATGAGAGAGAGAGAAGCCTAGGGGAGTTAAAGAATCTCCAAGAGCCTCCATAGGCTTATGGAATGTCAAGAGACTCCTTCCATAACCTATGACTCTTTGAATGCCTTTCTTGTGGGAGTTGGGAACTCAATGGACACTTTAGAAGGGCGCCCTTCTATTAGGTCCCATTGCCCAAGTTGTGCAAGTATACTTTGGTCTTAGACCAATAAAGTGATACGGTTCAAGGTTGAGACCCAAGGTTTAGAAAAATAGTCATCCAATGACTTTCTAACACCTCTCTAGGTTCCATACCTCCATCAAGGCATAGACACCTATATGTCCTTAACCAAAGACACTAGTACCTTAATTTAAGGCACCTACCCTTAATACTAAGAATACCCCTTATCCAAAGGTCACGTGAATCCATACCTCTAACTAAGATATAGTCACTTGTCTGTCCTTATCCAAGAGCACATACCCTTAATCCTAAGGGTACCTTGCCATTTAGCCCCCAACAGTAAATAGACTATTAGGGGTCTGAAGTACTGCTAGTTACATAGGTATGTAACATTCTTTCCTTCTAAACTTAAATTTTTCCTTGTAGGGAAACATTTGGAAAATTCTTCTGGAGATCACCCTCCTTTTCCCAGGTATCCTCCTTTTCTGATTTGTCCCTCCACTTGACTAAAAATTCTCGAAGCACTCTACTCCGTAGAGTTCTCTGCCAACTATTAACAATCGCCTCGGGTTCAGGTGGTCCACTCACGGATTCATCACGAAGAAGTTCCACTAGATCTTCCACAGGGACCAGGGTCTCCCCAACCCCCAACGAGGGCTTCAACTTACTAACGTGAAAAGCATGATGAATTTCAACGTTAGCTGGAAGGTCTAGTTTGTATGCGACCTTGTTTATTACTTGGATAACCTTAAAAGGACTGCAATACCTATGCTGATCTATTTCGGAAGCACAAGGTATTCATGGTCAACGACTAGGTGTTTTTGAGGGTCCCTAATCACTCTAGGGGCTGGAAAACTGGTAAGTGTGCAAAGTTGGCCTGTGCCTTGCCCTGTCTTAGGCACTACTTATGCTATCTTTAGCCAGCTGTAACATTTCTTGCATATCCGCAAGGAAATCAGTTGCGGCTTGCACCCATAGGTTTTTTATGCCAACACTAATTGGTGATCGAGGTTGAAAACCATACATAAGCATGAAAGGGCTAAATCCGGTCGTTGAATGTTTTGTTTAGTTATATGCAAATTCCACTATTGGAAGGTACTGTTCCCAATCAGACTGCCGATGGCCCACATATGCTCGAAGCATATCCTCCATCATCTGATTGGTCCTTTCCGTTTGACCGTCTGATTCCGGATGATCTGTAGAACTCAAACTTAAATTTGTTTCCAACTTTTCAAATACTGTTTGCCAAAAATTTCCAGTGAATTTTGGGTCACGGTCATTGACAATATCGCAAGGTAGTCTGTATAGTCGAAAAAGCTTCTCAACAAATAGTTGAGCTAGTTCTGAAGCTTTAACAATAGTTTTTGTTGAGATAAATTGGGCAAACTTCGTAAGTCTGTCAACAATGACCCAAACCGAACCGTGGCCCTTCCTTGTACGTGGAAGCCCGACCACAAAATCCGTAGATATACTTTCCCACTTTCCGGTAGAAATATCTAAAGGATGTAATAGGCCACTAGCTTTTAGCCTCTCTGCTTTATTTAACTGGCACTTAGTACATCTAAGTACATAGGCCTCTACCTGACTTTTCATCTTAGGCCACCAAAATTGCCTTCGAAAAAAGTCAAGTGTTTTTTGTATACCCGGATGTCCTGCGCATGGACTATCATGACACTCATGCAAGATTTGGGCCCTTACAGTGTCATTCTCCGGTACACACACCTTTCCTTTACGAAACAAATTCCTGTTTTGAATTAGGAAATCCGTTTCAGTCTTTCCCTGATTCGAGGAATCTTGCAAACCTGAATCGACCCCCGAAAGTACTTGTTGTCAATACTTTCCAAAAAAAGGGATCGGACTCATATAGTCCTTGAAGAGACTGAAACAACTCTGGTTGTATAACAATAAAACACAACTGATTAATAACCCATAATCGACTTAAAACATTCGCTAGAGTATTCTGTCTTCCTTTACAATAACATATAGAAAAGTCAAAGATTTGCATCAGCTCAGTCCATCTAGCTTGCCTCCCCTTTAAATCCGTAGCATCACAGAAATATCGAAGCGTCTAATGATCCGTCAAAACTTCAAATCTGGCTCCATACAAATAATGTCGCCAAATTTTCAAGGAATGAACAATTGCAAATAGTTCCTTCTCATAGGTACAATACCTAGAACAGGATTGAGTTTCTTGCTTTCATAAGCCACAACATGTCCATCCTGCATCAAAACAGCTCCAGTAGCATAATCACTGGCATCGATCCTAACCACAAAATTCTTATTAGGATCGCCAATGATTAGTATTGGTGCCAAAGTGACACTTTTCTTAAGAAACTCAAAACAATTATTCATATCCTCCGTCCACACCACTAGTGGACTCTTAGCTCTCCGGCTTAGCTTCTTATAGCCTTTCAAGGCCTGGGTAAGGGGAAATGCCAATCGAGCAAATTGGAGAATATGCCGACGGAAAAATCTCACAAACCCCAAGAAAGACTTGATTTCCCGAACTGTGGTGAGAATAGGCCAATCAATAACCCTCTGGATACGATCGGCCTCAATCTCCACTCCCCGCTCGAAAATCTTATGCTCCAAGTAGGACAATTCCTTCACAAAAAAAGTCATACATAGACTCTTTGGCAAAGAGCTTTTCCCTTCTTAGGATGTCCCAGACAATCCTAAGATGCTCCTTATGTTCCGCCAAAGTCTTACTGAACACTAGGATACCATCTAAGAATACCACTATGAATCTTTCCAAATATGGCCTGAACAAATCATGTATCATCTATTGGAAAGTTGTCGGTGCATTGGTCAAACCAAAAGACAACACCAAAAATTTGTAGTGACCAAAGCGAGTTCAAAACCCGGTTTTTGGTATATCTTCTGTCCTAATGCATATCTGATAGAATCTCGACCTCATATCTATCTTGGTAAAGTACCCAACACCACCAAGATAATCTATTAGGTCATCCATCCGCGGCAGTGGATATCTATTCTTAACGGTTACCTTGTTCAATTTCTTTACTTTTAATGCACTTAAGGTCATTAGGTCCAAAGACTAAAGAACTAAGGACAAAATACATCCATCTCATTACTTCGAGATAGATTACCTGAGGTAGAAGCTGGTTATTTAACACAATCTCATGCAAGGTGACCCTCGCCATTGCACTTGAAGCACAGGTTCTTCTAACGAGCTTCAACTTTATCAATGCCACCTTGGTGATTTTTAAAGTTTTTCTTGGTTTTCTTAAGATTGTTGGAATTGGGATGTGTTTCACTAATAGCTTCCCTATCTCCTTTCTTAAATTGAAAACCTTTTTTCTGCTCATTAGGCTGTTGACCCGTAGGTGGCTTAGGTGTGTCATCAAAGTATTTTGCAGCCCTAATAGCATCTTATAGGGTTTTTGGATGGTTCCTACGAACATCCACTTGATAATCTTTTGGTAACCCATCAATAAACATTAACATTTGTACCTTAGGCGGAATATCACTATAAAGTGGATTCAGGTACTCATGAAAATCTTGAATAAATTGTTCTAAACCTTTATTCATGGTTAGATGACTCAACTTTTGGAAGTGTTCATAGTCATCTAAAAGTGGTAGAAAATAATCCCTAAAAAGCTTGCAAAAATCATCCCATGTACAAGGTTGATTGCCCTTTCCAACTAAGTCATCCCACCAAACTAAGGCTCTTCCTTTAAGGAACATGGTGACAATGGATAACTTTTCAGATTCAGGGAATTGGTTGATGGCAAAGTTTTTGTTCCAAACATTTAGCCAAGAACTTACCACTTGTAAGTTCCTATCTTTCTTCTCCCCCTTAAACACTTTTACAGGAGGTGGAACTACATGCTTCTTCTGATTGGCTAACCTAGACTCTAAGTCTTATTTTCTTTGATTAGTTTCAAGAAGCTGCTTATTAGTGGCTTGAATTTGTTGGTATAAAAGTTCAAGAGCTTGTGCCACATTGGATGAGTTTGATAGATCAAATGTTGGGTTTTCATTGGTTTGATCCATTGGGGTTGCTTGTGTGTTTTCCTATTATGCAAATCAATCTTATTGTTTGTAAGCTCAATCCAAGCCTACTATTTGGAAGCTTAATCCAAGCTTAAGAGGAAAACAACAACAAGCTACATTTGCCTTAATCAAAAGCAAAAATGAAAACCAAATCTTTATGTAGATTTCAATTAACTAATCCAAGCTAATGTTTACATAGAGTTCCCATTCCGATTCCATTTGTCATTTCAAAAGCAACCAAAATTTTCACATTTCTCACTATTCTAGATTTCCAAAACCAAGAAACTAGTGTCTAGAAATGGATAACTAATGAAGCTTTATGAAAACTTTAATTTTCAGATCTGATTTTTAGATTTACAGGTCTGAAAATCAGAACTTCAAAATGACAAAAAATATTATTTCAAAACTTGTTTTATGCACAAAGTTACACTACCATTCCCTTCCTACATTGTCATCTTCATGAAACTAGGAGATAGAAAGGTGTAACTAAAGAAGTTTGAATGAAAACTTCACTTTTCAGATCTGATTTTCAGATTTACAGTTCTGAAAAACAGAACTTAAATGAAAATCAGAACTTCAAACACTTTATTTATGCAAAAAAAACACCAGTTTTGATCAAAACACATAGCTAGAATCAATCTTTTTGCAAAAAAAAGTTTGTGTATGTAGAGGAAGACTTCCTCTAACCACCCCACAAATATTTTTTCAGAAGTTTTAAAAACCCAAAGCCCACTTTAAAACTTCTCTAACATGATAAAAAATCAGCCCCTAAACAATTCTATAGGCATCACTACTCTCTTCCAAAGATAACTAGATTCATTGGGTACTTCAACTACAAGCTTCCTACAACTAAAAAAGCCTATAATCTTCCCCAAAATTTTTTTTAGTTAGTGATCTTAATAGAACTTGAAGAAGGTTAGAAAGGTTACCATCCTTTGTCTAGCTCTAATACCACTTTTACAAGTAGAGGTGAGGAAGTCTCCAAATTCAAGGTAGAGCCTCCAAATGTCCTCCAAGCAACCTGCAAGCTTCAAGATGCTCCCCAACTCCAAGCTAGGATGCCTCCACCTGCAAGTAAGGATCTGCAAGCCTCCAAGGATCTCTCCTCCACTTGTGTCCCTACTCTTTAAACACAAAGATAGATAACAAGCTGGCCTCAAGTATTCACCACCCAACCATAGCTAGATCCAAGCTCCAAGCAAGACCTATCTAGCACCCCCTTGCTAACCATAAACAAATCACAAGCATACCACAACACTCCATAGCATTCTCAAGATCCAAACCCTACTTATGTCCCATACCATAAGCAAGATCCAAACCTCAAGCATACTACCACAAGAAAGCACTCTACACACTAGTAGCAACACTAGAGCATAAGCAAAGCAAACAAGAGAGATCTCCCCCCTTCCAATGGGCGCCCTACTACCCTCATATAGATGGCCCATGGACCCCTCCAATGCACTATGGAGTTCCATGCTCATCCAATGAGAGAGAGAGAAGCCTAGGGGAGCTAAAGAATCTCCAAGAGCCTCCATAGGCTTATGGAATGTCAAGAGACTCCTTCCATAACCTACGACTCTTTGAATGCCTTTCTTGTGGGAGTTGGGAACTCAATGGACACTTTAGAATGGCGCCCTCCTACTAGGTCCCATTGCCCAAGTTGTGCAAGTATACTTTGGTCCTAGACCAATAAAGTGATATGGTTCAAGGTTGAGGCCCAAGGTTTAGAAAAATAGTCATCCACCTCGGTCATATAAATTATTATTGCATCTTTATAATCGACTATGCCGGCAAGGCACGCCTCGTTTATCTAGTTGTGGTAGATCCTCGCTGGACCGAAGAATGACTTAAAGCCTTTGAGGAGTTGAAAATAGCCCTTACCACGGCACCCATACTCCGCTCGCCAAATTATACGAAAGAGTTTCATGTGCATACTGACACAAGTAAGTATGTCATTGGAGGTCTTCTTGCACAAACGGACGAGTATGACAAGGATTTCCCAATACGTTTCTTGAGCAGGCAACTGGTGCCTGCTGAAGTAAACTATACAACCATGGAGAGAGAAGCATTGGCGATGGTCTATGTTGTACAATAACTACGACATAATTTACTTGGCCAGACCTGTGCATTCTACACCGACCATCAAGCCCTATTATATATTGTTAATAAATCCTGTAAAACGGGACGTATAGCTCGATGGTTGTGGATTTTAGAGGAATCTAATTTTCACATAGTTGTTTGAAAAGGGACCCAACATTTCATGTGGGATCACCTTTCCCAGCTACCGAATACTGGAAAGCAACTGCACCAGTCAACGATGATCTCCCTGATGCATGCCTTTTTCAGATTGATGCTACACCCTTATGGGCTGAGGAGATTACTCAGTCTTAACAACAAGCAAAATCAAAGAAGGCCTTAGTACGGTGGCAAAAAAAATTTCTTTGCTTAAAGCAGCGCCCTTTCAGTTAATAGTGGGACAACTTTACAAAAGGGGCGTTGACAGTATAATTCGACAATGTGCTTATGAATCTGAGATATGACCTATCATATCTCAGGCTCATGAGGGCATTGGCGGCGACCACTTTTCTCCAGAAACAACCGCTAAGATTATCCTTCGAACAGGACTGTGGTGGCCATCTTTATTTAAGGACACGTTTGTTGTCATTAAAACGTGTGATGTCTGTCAACGAGCCAAGAAAAATACCAAAGCAGACTTCACATCACTAACTCCCATTATAGAAGGCGAAGCCTTCCATAAGTGGGGAATTGACTTTGTTAAATCAAACAGTCCAGTAGCAAAACATACCCAAACTCGTTACATCCTCATAGCCACAGATTATGCCGCTAAGTGGGTTGAGGCTCGAGCCACGAAGGACGTCAACACAAAAACTATCGCGCGTTTTCTTTACGAAAACATTATTACACATTTTGGCTGCCCTATAGAGCTAGTTAGTGATTGTGGCACGCATTTTTTAAATGCTGTATTGATAATTTACTATGCCATTACCTTGTCATTCATAGAAAGAGTACACCGTACTATCCTAGGTGTAATGGCCAGGCCGAATCAACTAACAAGACGATATGTAAAATTTTGACAAAGATAGTTGAAACCAATCGTTCTGATTGAGAAACAAAACTTTTTTCAGCTATCTGGGCTTACCACACCACCTCAAAGAAAGCAACTGGGTGGGTTACCCCTTTCCACTCAGTATATGGGCTTACCGCACCACCCCAAAGAAAGCCACTGGGTGGGTTACCCCTTTCCACTTAGTATATGGTCAAGAGACGGTAATGCCCGTAGAATTCTTAGTCCCTTCGCTAAGACTCATAGAAGTTTTTTCTAAAGATCTATGTGAAAAAGCCACAATTGAGCAACAAGTCAAAACCAAGCTATTTACGTTAGCCTGGTTATGTGAGATAAGATTTATATCTTACCACGCACAACTGGTTAACAAATGACACCAAAAGGCCTGGCATGACCATCACTTACGAAATAAAGATCTACGCTTAGGTGACCAGGTGCTTCTTTATACATCAAAGAAGCACCTTGGCAAATTGAAATTCCGAAGTGAGAGACCGTATGTTATTAATAAAATCTTTCCTAATGGTGCAGTCCAGTTGCAAACACTTGACGGAATACTCCTAGACACTGTCGTCAACGGTGGTCATCTACGACGGTATTGCAAAGAGTTGTTTTTTGTTGACCCAATATAAACACCTTTTCCCTAGTATATATTTTACATTTTTTATTTTATTTTATTTTCTTATTTCCTTGCTTATAATTCTCGTTTTGCATGCCTATTTTTAACCTCGCTCCTTGTTTATAATTCATACGTGTACTTATTCTATGCATTTTCTTTTTCCTATAAGTACCCATTAGTCATGGATGTTCTAGGTCAACAAATGATAGGCTACACCATATGAAAAGATTCTGCACTTTTAACCACCTCATTCCTGTCTGTCTGGTATCTCAGGCATACAAACATTAATTGAGATACACCCCTTGAAGTTATTCACTTACATCAAATAGCTCCATTCCTTTATAATGCATTTATGTCAAATCTCAACCAACGGGATTCTGTCAGATCTCAACCGACGACTTCTATCAGATCTGAACCGACGACTTCTGTCAGATCTCAATCGACGGAAGCCCAAGAGGTCGATACCTCCAAGGCCCAGTTGCCAGACACAAGGCAACAGAGATTACAAAGAAAGCTTTAGGCTAGGAGGACATCACCAGTTGGAACAACAACAGACGGTTCAGCTTTTGATGATGGAAGCTCAACTACAGTCTCACAACAACACTCATCACCCTCACACGCCATCGACGGGGGTGATGGAGCAACTACGTCCACAGCAGCACCTGACACGACCACACTCCAAATCGTTGGTCAACCAGACAAGGTCATCACCCCACCCACATTGATTACCACGCCAACACCGCCAACATCACTACATGCAACATTTTTTTTTGGGGGGGGGGAGGAATGGGGAGTTCTAGTCACCAGGACACGGAAGCGGCCCAACAGCCACAAGGTCAACAACCACAAGCCCAACAAGTCCACACCTTGGACACTTCACAATATTATGATGCTGCGAACCTGATGGAAATAAGTGACAATGAACCAAAAAAGGTAGATCAGTTAGGAAAAAGTCTGACCCCTCCAATAACCACCACAACAACTACCATTGTCACTAACATCATTCCTCCACTCCCTCCACCTCCATCTTCAGTGCCTACACAACGCCTATTTTTTGGATTAGCTTCAACAACTCACACCCCTGACCAGTACCCAACCCTCACTAATCCTGATAAGCTCTCCGAAGCAGCTAAGTGCTCAATGATCGACCTATCCGAAGCAAGCTACCACATGCATTGGTTCGTAAGCCAGCATCAAATGCTTGAGAACAAGATCAAGTACCAGGAAATTGCGCAACAACAGAAGCTGGCCAAGGAAAAGGAAAAGAGACAAAGGAAATCAGATCCGTGATGGCCGGGCAAAAGATCACTTTGGAAGAGGTTCAGTAGCAATTGAAGCACAAGATGGTCCAGATCGACCAAGTACGAGACGGATCGTCGGGTGCAATGACAGTTGATGCCCCTCTAGTTAAGCCCGAGGATATACAATTCCAGGCCCCACAGGCCTCAACCATCTAGATGGAAAAGTACATGTGCAGCTGATCCAGGAACGGGAAGCCGAGAAGAAAAATTTCGAGAATATTGTGACCAAGCAGGAAAAGATCGTCTTGGACTCCCAGAAACAGCTAGAAGACACAACGAAGGCCCTGCATCAAGTCTTGGACAAGGTGAACCAGTTGTGGGACACGGCGTGCAAGGCCCAAGCAGGCACTCATTCGAAGAAACCACGGGATGATGAAGGAGATGACGGAGTAGGAAATCAGGTTGGGCAAACCCAACCATCAGATGGTAGCTTGAGATCGGGTAGCCAGAGAGTCAGAGCTGCTTCCAAAGCTTTTTTCCCTCCCCGTCCCATTTTTAAACCTCCTCTTATTCTGCTTTTAATTTTTTCGAAACATTCATTCCAACTTACCCTATTTTTTCATCTTCTCTTTCTCCACTACCTCCTATCAGAATAATGGGCCCATCAAAAGGTCCAGCTGACACATACAAAGCCTGACGGGACAAGTTCCTTCAACTCCACTCCCCCGATGCGGCATATAATTTGTTAAACCCACCACCTCTCCAACCTGTCATCCCTGCACCTCTCTCTCTAGATCACTCCGTCCCTGACCTTCCAAATACTAACCTTGACATTGGGGGTAATTATGACTTCCTGGCTGACCCACCAGAAACAAGAAGATTTTCGCCCAGGCAAGACATGGGCGCAGCTGAGCCGTCAACGAGCGAACGAGCCAAGGACAAAGATATGGGCACCAAGGCCCTGGATGATTACTTGGCGAGGCCACCGCAACCACGTAGGAGACCTTCTCCTACCAGGCCCATGGGCAAAATGGCGGATACCAGAGAATCAGAAAGATTTGAGAGAAAATACCCTCCCAACATGAGGGGAGGCAAAGAGGATATAGATCAAAGCCAATACTCCACCAAGGCCAAGATCATTGATTACAACCGCAACCAGAATGGCATAATAAGATCCTAAAGGATAGCAGGCGACTCCAAGAGTACATGAAGCCACCGACATGGAAGCGTATAGATCCATTCTACATGCCGCTCAAACGCAGAACTCCATGGCCGACACAAAAGCCATGAGTTGAGTTTGTAAACTGGCCAGTGATTCCGGGAATTTTAGGAAGAATCTCCCTGGATGATCTGAGGCTGCAGTTACTTGATTCAGGGCACAAATACAAGACAAGTGTCGATCTATACGTGCAAGAAAGTGCCGAATACTGTCGATCTATGGCCTTTCTGATGCAGCAAAATTGTTTCTGGGATCGTGGAGATTAGAAGATCAGCATTCTCCTCAGGCTTAGGATTGGATCCTCAAGCTCTATATTCAAAAAATTAGAAGTTTATATCCAAGAAATCTACAAAGTCAGGTTAATTGGCAAGAAGAGCAACATGCAGTCTGGACCAAATTCTGGTTCAGGATCAAATTCAAGATCTTCATCATTCCAACTAGTGCAAAAACTCTTCTGCAAATACTGTAAGAGGACTGGCCATGAAATCAAGGACTGTCAAACTTTGAAATACAACAACGAAAAGAAGAAACAGTTCCAACAACAAGCACATAGTGCTACAACCAGTCACTCAAATCAGCAACAAGAAGAAGATGAAGCAGCTTTCATGACCAAAGTAGGAGAACAACATGATATCGATTCCAGGTATCTAGATTCCGGAGCAACTCAACACATGACTCACCATCGCGACTGGTTCAAAGACTATAAGTCATTTGTGCAACTTGGAGACAACTCATCACATTCAATCGAAGGTGAAGGAACAATCAATATTGAATTCAGAAGAGACAAAGTCAAGTTGCTATCCAACGTTCTCCATGTTCCAAATCTGACCAAGAATTTGCTCTCAGTTAGCAGAATCACCGATTCAGGTCAAAGGGTCTAATTCGATACAGAAGGCTGCACAATTCTTGTTGTACTAAAACTCGAAAAATCCCCTTCAATTAATGGCCATCTAAACATGTGGCTGTGCACGTAGTTAAAATGAAAGAGCAATTGAGGAATAGGGGTGGCTAAGGTTTAGACCGTGATCTTATAGGTGATATTCAACTTGATTGGGGTGTGGGGTAGGGGGGGAGGCGGGGTGGGGTCGGGGTCGGGGGGTAAGATGGTTAAATAAATAAAAAAAACATTGTAATAAGACATCATCTAGCAATCCAGACGATTTTATAATATGACTTCTCATGGGTTTTTACAATGACCCAATGTAATGAGAAGTTTAGTTGAGAGGTTACCGGACATAAGAGTGCTTCTACGACTGCAAATTTTTTAATTGGGCCATACCCTATTGGTCTATTTGCATTTCCTATTTTTAGGTCATTATTGACTTAATCAAATATGCAAGGCATTTATAATCCTTGCAAACTTTATGTGGGACAGGGTTGTCAATTCCCGATCATATTATGACAGGAACTTAATCAACAACATTATATAGTATTTTCTCTCTATGTATCTATTTTTCTCATCTTAACTCTCTTTGCTTGTCTTTTTTCATGGTATAGTATCATCTCTCTAACTCTTGCTTGGCTTCATGGACACCACAATGACGTTAATCTAAAAGGATGTCATTTTTAAAGGAGTGTTCCTTTGGTGGACATTTTGTTGAATTTAGTATTTGTTTGGCAAAATTAATTGGAAAGTTTACTCACTCGCTTTGATGGAGAGGCATGTTGTCGATGACTTCAAATGAGCCTTGTCGAATCTGAGCTTGTTCTTTTTCTTTCCCTTCGTGAAAAGGGCCTTTTTCTGGTTGCTACTTCCTTCTCCTTCATCTCTCATCAGTCTTCCATCAGTGACAAGAGTGACAGGTGATTCGAATGTCATCGCTGGTGAGCATTCTCAACGGCTGATAGGATGTAGGTAGAGACTTCATGAAGTACATTAGTTGTTGTGGTGCTGGGACCTGATGCTCATGTCTAGATGTAGCAATCTGAACAAAAATCGTTTTGATCCTCTCGACATGCTAATCCAGCTGGTTGTCATCCCATCGCAGACTTTGCAGCTGGTTGTGTAGGTGCATCATTGATGCAACAGTCCTCATTTCGTACTTCTGCTTTAGCTTTTCCCATGCTTCATGACTGCTCTCATAGTCTTCAATCTGCATGAGGATCTCTTTGTTTATGGATGAAACGATGATTGTCATTGATCCCTCATTTTTTCTGATCCATTCAGCTCTCCTTGGGTCTTCCGCTAAAGGCTTTTCTTCTGTGAGATCGGCAGATCCCTTCACCCTTAAAGAGTATTTTGATTTTGAACTTCCAAACTTGATAGTTTGCGCCATTAAGATTGATTGCAATCCTTGTCTGAATCATTGTAGCCATATTGTGTTGCCTGGGGAATCCGCTCTGATACCATGTAGAATTTTCTGTCATGTTTTGGCTGTTGCGGAATTTCTGTTTGTAGGATCCTGGACAAGCGACTACAGATCATAGACTTTGAAGCATTCAATTAGACAGATGCGACGCGACAATCAGAGGTGGAAGAACTGAGAAGTAGTTTGTGTTTTGCTTTTGCTTTGGAGTGAGTCAATTAGTGTCACGCACGTTGGCGGCCTGTCGCTCCTCTTATAGAATTTCCTGCTATGTTCTGCTCGTTGGCATACTTTCATGCATAGCTGACAATGCTAACAGAACGCTAACACTGCTCTCTACTTCTATACCTCTCTAGAAGTATATATACTTCCTTCTACTTCTTCTTCATTCTTATGCATTCTATCCTATATTTATCTCAACAGATGAGATTACAAGATAGTTTAACAATTGATTACAAGAGAGGTTTAATGCTAATCTATTGTTTAGCCACCCTCTGATAACGTTGTTCTTGGCAGCTGAGCGTGATAGTACAATGCCTTCACGCTCATCAAGCTACGTAGTCCGCTCGGGCTTCGAGCTTCGGCTTTTTGGCTTTTTGGTTGAGTCCTCGTCGGCCACTTCGATGTCGATGACGTTGGCGACTTCGACTTCAAACACTTCGGGCTTTGGTTGCAGGGGCAGACGTCGGACACTTGGACTTCGACTTCGGCCACTTCGGGCACCTCGGCCTCTGGTTGCAATGGCACCTCGTCGAGCACTTCAGTGACTTCGACTTCGGCTAGTTCGGCCTTGGGCACTTCGACTTCGGAGAATGCTAAGGAATGGTTGCAAGAGTTCACCATTTCCAACACGCGGCTCAAGATAAAGAGCGAGATTATTCACATCGCACTCCTAGAGAATACTTTATTCTTTTTGCCTTGGAAATTTATGGGTGCTTGCATAAGAAATTCGACGATTTTCTATCATCTTGTGCAGATTTTGCAGCGACGCTCCATGGACGTGGTGCCTCACCTTTATCTATTAATATGTCTTATTATCATCAACGAGTTTCTACCACTTTACATTGCCCTCAGGCACTTCAATACTTCGACATGCCGTAGTTGCAAGAACGACTGCTTCGCTGCTTCTTGTACTACCTAAACTTCCAACTATCGTAAATACCTACAAATTTTTTTCAAGTGTATTCAAAAGTTGCCTTAAATGGCATATTTTCGAAAGTAAACTTTCTAAAAATAAAAATAAAAATTTTAAAAAAAATCTGCTGGCATTTACGGAGGGGAAGGTCCACGGGCGGGGGGACTTTCCGCGTTGTGAGGCGCCCTCGGGCGGGAGAATCATTGCACTCAGCTTCCTGTTTTTATTAATAAAAGATGGGAAACCAGCCTACAAATGTATGCATGTTGAAAGTGTAAAGGTAAAAAGATGAATTGAAATGTACATCAATTATAACAAATCAACAATCTCACAAAGTAGTGATTGTTTTTTATAACTACTTTGTGAGATTGTTGATTTGTTATAATTGATGTACATTATCTCAATTCACCTTTACACTTTCCACATGCATACATTTGTTTTGTAGGATGGTTTCCCATCTTTTATTAATAAAAACAACAAGCTGAGTGCAATGATTCTCTTGAATTTTACTTTTAAGGAAAAGCTTGTGAAGATCTTTGACATCACCACCTTCTTTTGAGCTGAGAGCAAGGCTTCTTGCAATCACGACTCAGCTTCTCGCAATCGTTCGGATCACTTTGCATTGTTTGATAATGGATGTGAAACTGGTTTGCAAATTTCATGCATGGGTGGTTTTTCCATCTCAATTATGGGTTCAAGAGAGGTTTTGAGACCTTGACGTCCTCAGCTATGGCGGTGTGAAGCTTTTTGGGCCGTTTCTTTGTGCCTGCTTTGATAGCTAGTTTCATTTACACTTCCCGACATTTTACAGTAATCTTCCCTACACTTCTTTCGAGCCTTAACGTGGTGATCTGCCGTATTTTACAAAGGTCTCTGGGCCATATCTTTTTGGTTCTTGTATCAGTTTTTTTGGATTCTTTTTGTCTTCATCTCTGTTGCCAGTCATCACGATAAGAGTGTGTACAGGTGTGTTTTCCCGTGAAGGGAGCCAGCCAACCTGTTAACATTATCCAGACTCCGGACAGAATCGATCTATGGTTTCTTTTGCTGATTGCGCTTTAGGGAATAGTCTGCTGGTCCGCCAGAGTCTTTTGTTGACCAGGCATACTACATTGGATAGACTTGAGGGTAGTTTGAAACTCATTGGTGAGTTTCTCCATCTGTAGTTGGTGTTGCTTATTAAGAAACTCCAACTGGGATTTCCAAAGCTAATCTTGGGTATCCTCGATCGGCTTTGACTCATGGACAGGAGCACGTGGTGTTCTCCTTTCTCTGGATTCGTCAACATCTGACCTCTCATCTTCTTCTTTGATGGCATCAGACATAGCTAACTTTAGGCTCATATATTCATCATTGGATTTAAGCTCGCGTCTAATCCATCTTGGAAGGCCGACTAAAAACTAAATGATGAGCATCTGTTCAGAGGGCTGTTCCTGTACTTGACTTTTGAGGCGTTTGAAACACTCGATATAGTCTCGTACACGTTCATCTTTTTCCATCTTGATATTACTCAATTTGACAACAAGGCTCTCTATCAAGCGAAAGGGCTTAAAGCGCTTGATAAAGGACTCTTTCAGAATTGACCAGTCTGTCTTATCTTCACGATCTAGGTTAAAAAACCAATCACGTGCTTTAGCGATCATGGTCATCGAAAACAGTTGGACCATAGCCGTGGGAGATGTTTCGCCATACACATCACATGCATTCTCAAAGATTTGCAAAAATCTTTGAGGGTCCGAACTACCGTCAAACTTTGGTAGATCTAGCTTGGGTGTACATCTCTCAAGATGAGCACCGTGGGTAGCAGAAGCACCATTAAGGTTGGTTCTGGCCTGGGAGGGTCCAGCACCATAAGAATGGGCTCGTGCTTGTGAAGACTCGGCCCTATCATGTTCTTGTTCCTCGAATGGGTTTGCGGATGATCCATGGATTACGCGGAGCTTCGGTCGTGATTTCAGCAGGAGCTTCGGTCCAGATTTCACCAGACGCGTCGGTCGAGATTTCAGCGGGATGCTCCGGTTGAGATTTCAGAGGGACGCCTCTGGTTGAGATTTCATAAATGGGCCCCGGTTGAGATTTGATAGATGGCTCCGGTTCAGTTTTGACAAATGGACTCCGATTGAGATTTCACAAATGGGCTCCGGTTGAGATTTGATAGATGGCTCCGGTTGAGATTTGATAAAAGGGCTTCGGTTGAGATTTGATAGATGGCTCCGGTTGAGATTTGACAAAGGCCTCCAGTTGAGATTTGATAGATGGCTCCGGTTGAGATTTGACAAAGGCCTCCAGTTGAGATTTGACACAGGCCTCCGGTTGAGATTTGACACAGGCCTCCGGTTGAGATTTGACACAGGCCTCCGATTGAGATTTGACATAGGCCTCTGGTTGAGATTTGATAGATGGCTCCGGTTGAGATTTGATGGATGGCTTCAGCTGAGATTTGACAAAGGCCTCCGGTTGAGATTTGACACAGGCCTTTGGTTGAGATTTTAGAGGGGCTTCGATTGAGATTTCAGAGGGGCTCCGGTTGAGATTTCAAGGGCCTCCGATTGAGAATGGAAGCGGGAGGGGACGGGAGGAGTGTGAGCTTGTGTTGAAGGAAATCCATCTCTGTTAGTGTGTTTGCTAACAATGAGACAACCAACGGATTTGCGAGTGTATCAGCCAAGTGGAGTCGGGCAATGATGTATCCATTGATGTGGCTCTGTCCAGTTTGTAGAAACTCAGATATGTGAAAAGTTTGGGAGTTTGTTTGCAGGGATCTGAGCGGGGACAATGTTGCAGTTCTTATGGATTTAGAATGCACTGGAGCTCAAGTGGCAACGGTGTCAAATGTTTACTGATTCTACACTCTAGAATCTGTTTACTAGTATTCTGTTGCTTGCTTCTACTTCTGCCTATCAGCAGAGCCGGGTGGGCTCTTGCTTACAGTTATTCTTTCTTGTTTAAAGCCCAAAAGCAGGCAGAAGAGACCAATTATCTTTGTAGCATTTTGTCCTGCCTGTCAGAGGACAACTCAAGGTCGTTCTCTCTTGAAAACACTCACATTCAAACAGAGATGCAAGCCATGAACATTCAATAGACAGATCAGCATGCAACCCAAATGAACATTCAATAGTTTCTATAGCTACCTACTCTAATACAAATTGAATCAGATCCTACACATCACTAAAATTAAGCTACTCCTGTATTAATCCACAGAACAAGAAACAAGAACTAATCTACAGCCTTTTAGAAGTCCAAGAATTAAGAAACCAACCAGTCTTTTGATTTTTGGACATCCCAAGAACATCAAGAACAGGGATGTAAGGAGATATGCAAGAGCTACACCACAAACCTAGCCTATTTAGTTTACTTGAATGCTGATTCCTACATTAATCCGCAACTAGGAAAGCAAGAAATCTAATTCACTCTAAGTCCACAACCACACACAATATGAATGGAAGGGCATGATCATAGGGACATCACTCAAGAAAACCATCATGATCAAGGAGCTTAGTGTAGCATCAAACTCATGGAAAATCTTCTTGTTAGGCATGGAGTAGATACAATGCAAAAAGCTCCTCTTCACAAAGAGGGAGTCTCTTAAATAAGCAAGAGAGCTCCTTAGGTGGCATCCTAGTGGAATTTTCACATTTCACAAATTACAAGTGGAATAATGCTCTCCACTAGAGGTCACCATCAAAAGGTGGCTCACTCTACTTTCTTTAAGAGGGGTCTACTTGCATTTATTACATTTGCCTAGAAATACTAGTTCCTACATGGTCATTCCATCTTTCGGGATTCACCATGAGGCTTACACAGTTCTTGCTTGTCATTCCTAACTAGCATTTCTCGGCTCTCATACTCGGCTCTCAGTCTTCATTAGTCTCATCTTCTCAGAGACCCTCTCGGTCTAAGGTGAGAGGTGCTCTTGAGTTACTCTGTCCGAGTATTTTGGAGATTCATCAGAATCAGCCAACAACAAGTTTGAAAAAGCCAATGTTGCAAAATCGTTGAAGGATACAAATATGAGCGATGAAGCCTTTATGATATTCGATGAGGCTTCGACCAGCTACACACAGCACGACTACAACGTAGTCATCGACTCAAGAGCAACTTCAGACCTGATGGTCTGCACTTTCTTGGAGGTGTGTCTCTCAGCGAATGTCATGAACTTCTTGAAAGAGTCAAACACTTCGAATCTCTTCTTTAAGCTATGTCTGGCCTGGTACAGATCATGGCGTACATAAGAGATCCTATAATAGAATGGTAAGGATACTCACGCATCTGCTGCTTCTCATGAATTGTTTGGGGACATTTGTCCTTTGACAATTTGAGTCCTGGTTCCATTGGTTCTGGAAGTCGAGCTTCTTCCTGGGATCACGAGGAATCTGCGCAAAAGCAGTTGATCCAAAATTCGTAAGTTTGATAAAGAAGGTTTGGTACCTGTCCAAACTTCGAATGGTGTTTTATCTGAGAGGCCAAGATGCAATTATGACATTGCTTTCAAACTTGCCCTCTATATATGAGAACTTGGTGATGATCATATCGACACACTCGGATTAAACTCTTACTAGAGTTATCACTGTGTTGTTGTAAGAAGATGATAGAAGAAGTCAAGACACTCCGTCTACTTCCTCCTCTCAGGCTCTATATGTCAACAAAGGCACTAAGCGGCAAAAGTAGAAAAGCTCCAAGAAGGCTGCAACAAATCAGAAACAGACTCAAAGTCAAGCACAATCATCAGATCCACAATCGAAGAAGAAGATGTTTTTCAAGTATTGCAAGCGCAATAACCATGAGATCAAGGATTGCTGAATTCTCCAAGCGAAGAATGCAGCCAAGCAACTTGATCAACAAGAAAACACAGTTTTATCATCTCCTCAGGTCAAAGTGGATGAAGGCGCATTCATGGTCAAAGATCAAAGCACATTTTTGGATGATTCATGGTTTTTGGATTCTGGAGCTACACAACATATGACCAATCAGCATGAGAACATCAACTCCTACACTCCTTACAACACGGAGAAATTTGTTCATCTTGGTGACAATAGTACTCACACTATTGAAGTTGAAGGTACTGTAAGATTGCGGTTCCAGCATGATCAATTCAAATTACTATCAAAGGTCTTATATATTTCTAAACTCTCTACAAATCTGTTATCAGTGAGTAGAATTACAGATTTAAATCATAAGGTAGAATTTGAATCTGATCAATGCAAAAATTTTGATAAGAGTAATAAGATCCTTGCACTCGGCAAGAGACAAGATTACTTATATAGATTGGCGCATTGCTATTCTGAGTCTAGTCAAGTCTTGAAAACCTTTGTTCTAGTCAATAAAGCATTACTATGACATCATCACTTAGGACACTTGAATTATGCATCTGTTTTGAACGTGTCCAAACAATCCATGGTTCTTGATCTCGACTATCCCTCTGGTAAGGTCGATCTCCCTGTCTGTCATAGCTGCATCTTTGGGAAGCAAACCATATGCATTTCTTTTAGATCAAACCATATGCATGCAGCAAAAGATCTGTTAGATATTGTTCATACAAATATATGTGAGTTGAAATTTTGTTAGGATCTAGTGCAGTATGCAGATCACATCACACAATCACCATAGCCACTCCTCACAAGCTCTCAAAGATGGCACAACAAAACTTAAGTCTATTATGAAGAAACACTGTACATATAGCAAAGCCCCAAACTGCATGGGCTCAACAGGTGTCACTAAACTGGCCTACCACCTGCCAAATTAGAGTTAGGCCCAATATGGCCACATATACTGACAAACCCAGGACATGCCCCTGAGTATAGTATAATGAACTCAAAATCACTGTACAGGCTAATTTCTTCTTACATGTGGCTACTCGGCTAACCCAAGTAGCTGTCTACGGGATTAGTGCCCGATCAATATATCCTAACCGGTCACGTCCCGAACACAACCATATAAAGTAAACCAAATTACATCATCACATTTAGAGCTTACATAAAATGTATATTAGATTAACTCCGATTTCTAACTCTCTCCCTTGAGCTCAAATGTGATAAGAGTGAAAACAATAATTTGTAGCAATTTTTGGAGTGTCCAAAAGATGTTATGCATGTCTTGCTACTCTGTACTTGACTCACACTCAAGTACACCAACAAACCACCAGGTTTGACTCACAAAGTATCATGTAAACACAATGCTCATACAGAGAGTCTACCACACTCTCGACCAACTGACTCGTCCCCAATCCAACTTGACCACAAGTGGACCACATGAGTGACATGGCTCAAACTGAGGAAATCCCACTACCACCATGAGACTTACATCCTCCATCTAGCTAGGCTGACATCCTGTCAGACACTTACAAGCACAGACCTGTAAAGTTGACATAAATGAGCGACTGAGGCTCAACCTGAGGAAATCTTACTGCCACCATAAGATTGTACCCTCACTAGATAGACAGCTAGTAGACAATGACAAGTCAATGAGCATAAATGACTACTTTGTTTCACTGTAGCAAATGCACAACCACATACGACTCCGACTCAGATCTAGACTCCCGTGACAAGGCAACATGCAAGCCCACACACACTCATGCAAACCAACACGAATGATAAAGCATCAAATACATGACCAAGGCCTATCCATAAGTGATATCCTGTCGTACCAACACCTGTGCCACCTGTAGATCCGCTGCTACACCACTGGTCACCAAATCAGGTCTCCAACCATGGCCCGCACCTATAACCAAGATGTCCTCACGTCCAAGCATATCCAACTGTCCAATAGGTCCTGAAAGCTGATCCCCATCCATTCCCCATGCTCCAAGCACAAGAGTCTACCAAGGACTCAACGAATGAATGTACACAAACCTCACCATAGGTTATACCTGAGTAGCTCGCCCACCTCCTAGAGATACTGATGATGATCTGCCTATCCTACATCCCATGTAGGTTCAACTCTCCATGCTTGACGTTGCCAACACTGATTTGACCAGTATATAGGCCTCTCACCAAGGAGCCTATCTTCCCACAACTGTATCCATCATAGCGTCCAAGCCAAAGCAAATGCAAACTAGATCCACTATCGTGATGAATAACTCACCCACGATCCATAGCATATCAGGTGGGATAGCTCCAACCCTGTACCCTATACCATCTGATCACCAAGTATCCATTACCCACTGATAGCTCCCCAAGAATCTGTCCACCTGTAGTGCAACTAGACTCCAACTGGATCTAACCAAAAACTGCATCCTACTTACCAAATAGTGATGGATAACAACAACATGTGACGCCAACCTGAAGACTACTGTGCATATGACTATGTAGCTCACCTAATTACTCACCAAAGTATCAGCTGTCACTCCCTTAGCAACCATCTCCATCCCTGTCGGCTCACAACCATGGGCATGCTGGATCCGCATTACCTCGTAATGCACTCCATGCCCTCAGGATATGTACCACCACAGGTACACTCCATGCCACCTACCTCCAAGTAGGCATGACCCATCCCTAGGTCACCACATGATGCACCAGCTGAAGAACATCGTCCATACATCAAATGACATATCATACCTGAGCAACTGTAGAATCTCCCTGAGTGCCACCCCAATGGACTCGTCATCCACATACTATGCTCACCTGATGTCTCCGATCCTGGTCACCATCCTGCTAGACAAGCCGAACCCCAAAGCATCACCTGCTCCACCTGGCTCCTAGCATCTACTCGCTCTCCCTGGCTATGTGCCACCCGACACCATGCCACCACAAGCATATCCCTTAGTCGTCGCTCACGGGATCTCGAGACCATTGTCTCCCTGATCGTACTGAGGTATATAGCTTTGAGTGACTTCTTCTAGGCTTATCCATGATCTCACCACCTGAGAATCTGCACCATGGAAATTTCAATACTTGTGCCAAGCCTAGACTCCTACAAATACAGCCAACTACATGAAAGCTATAGGTAGCTTATCCATGCCCATGATGATCGATGCCTCCCCATCGATGCCAATGTCCAAAACTGGTCCCCTACTGTAATGCCATCCTGTACTCCCAAATGAGCACATCTTGAAGTCCTCGCCATCAGTGTCCCCTCTAGTAGATCACTAGCAAAACACCCATCATAGTGTTTTCCCTTCGATCACACCCCATGCGATCTCCATCAGCTCTCCCACCTAGAGCTGGCTCCCAAAACTTCATGTTTTGTCCATTTACGTTTGCAGCTTCCTGATTCCATCATGAATCCCACCTGTAAGTCCTGTCCATGGCCCAAACCAAATGATCTGCACCTTGCCGTCACTGGAATCTGCATCCTTGTGAAAGTACTATACTTTAGGACCATAAATGGATCTACAAAAGATCCACAAGAGTGATTGGATGCTTGCTTAACAATCTATCAAAAAACTAGACACAAAAAAGTTGATCTAGATTGGCAGTTTGACAAACAACAAGCATTAAGAATCAAAAGCATTGATCAACATTGAAATCCAAGCGCACGTGTGTACTACAGGCTGTAGTACGGCCTTCAACCTGAGAAACAAGTAGAAATTGATTTGGTTTCATTTGGATCACAAAAACTCAATGTACATAGTGAACTAGCTTGAGATTGCCAATGAGCTCCAAAAATTTTCTATCTTCTCACTATGGAGAGAGGGAATACATAGCAAATTCGACTTCCTTCTTGAAGTTAGGTGGATTTCCAGCATGTAAGACCTAAAATGAAACCCTAGTCTATTTCCTAGAGTTATGCTTGGTAGGTAGCTAGTTGGTCAAATTTTCACCTTAAACTTAGGTGTAGGTCCTATAAAGTAGGGATGACCACCAAATAGACATGACCAACTCTCTTGACTTGAACTAACCTACATTAGTATGGGTTTCCCATGTGGCATCATGGCCTCACATGTGTGGGACCCACTTGTGTACACAATTTACACTATTCTACATGGTTTTTGATCAAGCTAGATTTGCCAATTTTTGGCAATTCTTCACACTCCTCCTCAAATTTAGCTTGATATATTTACAACTCTCTTAATAGATGAATGAAAGCTTTTAGAAGTGTCTAAAAAATCCAGCTACAAACAAGGAACTTTTGAGACTCCAATAGAGAATGATGTCCATGAAGGATCTTTCACCACCTCTTAGAGGATCCCTTACAAGATGTTCCATAAATGTGTCTATATACATGTAGCACACTTCAAAACTAAACATCATGCCAAGCCATGGATTCCAAGGCATTTTGTGCACTTGAAGATACATCAATTAAAATATTAAGTGCATAAATAATGTTGCCAAAGACAACATGCCTTGCTTGATCCATATGATTGAGCCTTGATGGCTCTATCTTGATACTCAAGATTCTTCTTGGAGTCCTCGGGTCTTGAGCTTGATCCTCCACTTGACTTGACTCCAAAACATCAATGAATTGAATAAGGTGTTGATCCAAAGGTGCTTCTTCAAGTTTACAAATATTCCACTCTTGAAAGATCACATTTTCACCATTGACAAATTCTTTGGTTGAAAACAAGTAGATTCTACAATCTCTACTTGAAGAGCAAAACACTACCATTATTCCTATCATTGAAATATGATAATCTTTGGTCCTTACATTGGAATGATCATGCACAAAGCATGTGGACACAAAGATTTCCAAAGCAAATGATGTTTCATCTTTCATGACTCTATTCAAACTATTACAAAAATAGCTATCCAATGAAATTGCTTTATCAACAACAAATGTAGATTTCAAAGCATCCCATTTCATTGTCTTGTCATACAAAGTAATAAACACCATGAATCTTAAAGATAAGAAACAAGTCACCTCATGTCTACTACTACTTTCCAAAAAGTATTCAAATATAGTAGACTCTCCAATGCTCACCACCCTTGCAAGATGCACACTTGAATGGACAATTTGCATGCAATTTGATGACTTGGCCATTGTCATTGAGAACTCCCTTGGAACTCTCATGCTTTGAGGCTGATCCTCAAGATCTTCCTCCTTTTGATGCTCCTCCTCAATGCAAGCAAGATCACACTTTGCCAAGATCTCCTCTTGAGTGATCTCCTCCTTTGCCAAGCTCATTCTTTCAAAAGCAACACTAGCTTCCAACTTAAACAATCTTCCATGTTTAAATACCTTTGCAATGCAAACATCATTCTTCAAGATGAAGCAAACACCATGCTTAAAGTGGACATCCAAACCACTTTCTAAGAGTAGACCAACACTAAGCATATTCTTGGTGATTGATGATACATAAAGGACATTTTCTAGATCCATGCATTTTGAGGATTCTAGACACAAAGAGATGGTGCCAACACCATCTATCCTACACTCTTCATCATTTGCAGTAAAGACAAACTTTTTAGCAGCATTGAAAGAGTGTAAGGTTGAGAAAAAGTCCTTTTCACAAGACATGTGGGAGCTAGCCCCATTGTCGATCCACCAATTGTCTCTTGAATTGCTATTGCTTGTTGGTGAGGATGTAGATGCCATCAAGAATACATCTACTTCATCCTCATCCTCCTCCTTTGCAAGGTTTCCTTGTTTGTCCTCCTCCACTTGTGCTCTTAGCCTCTTGTAGCATTCAGATGCATAATGCCCCTTCTTTCCACAAAAGAAGCATTTTTGCTTTGACTTGTCCTTTGAGCTTGATGCATCATCCTCTTCTTTGGCCTCCTTTGGATGCTTCTTCTTTCCATTGGTCTTCTTTTTGCCCTTGAATGAGAAATTGGCTTTCTCATCACCATCCTGCAAAGACAAGGAACTCATCCTAGATTTTGCATGGAGCATCCTACACTCTTCAGCCACTAATACACTGTGAAGTTTTTCTATAGTTGGCAAAGTGTCTTGGATGGCAAAAATTTGGACCAAATTTGCAAAGTCATCTCCTAGACCATTAAGGACAATTTGTACAAGCTCTCCATCATGAATCTTCTCTCCAATGGAAGCCAACTCCCTATTGAGAGACTTGATTCTGAGTACATAATCCTGTGCACTCTCCTCACTTCTCTTCATGCTTTGCAAAATCTGATTTCTAAGCATGAGTACTCTTGAAGTGTTACTAGATTCATAGATTGATTTTAAAGACTCCCAAGCCTCTTTAGCACTAGTACATGCTGATACTTCTCTCAACAAATCATTGCTCACATTCATCTTCACACAATGAAGTGCAAGCCTAGATCTCTTCTTGTATCTAGCTAACTCATGTGCACCTAGAGGTTCATCTTCATCTTCAATCAAGAACTCATGAAGGTCTTGGAGCACCAAGAGTGACTCCATCCTAACCTTCCAAATAGCATAATTTGTAGAATTCAATCTCTCACTAGCTTCTAGAAGGTATGCTCCAGCAGATCCCATCTTACTAGTGACTTCTACAAACAAGAAATAGATTTGATTGACTTGAAACTCACAAAGGTCTCACACTTGCAGTGTTTCACTCAAATTTGATTTCTAATCCAACAAATGGACTTATAATCACAGTTCTATCACTCCCTCACAAAGCTGGAATGAAGATAAGATGAAGTGAAAACTACTTTCAAACAAATCTTGCCAAGAAATGGATTTGATTGTCTCTAGAAACTCACTAAGGTCTCTCTCTTGTAGTTTTTCACTCAAATTAGATTTCTAATCCAACAAATGGACTTATAATCTCAGTTCTAGCACTCCCTCACAAAGTTGGAATGAAGATAAGATGATGTGAAATCTACTTACAATCAAATCTCGCCAATTTTGGCTATTTTTGGACAAAAAAATGACTTAATCTCTTTCTTCCTTGGTGTACTTTCAAGACCTATTTTTAACCTTAATAGGACTTGAGCTCAGCCTAGATTAATTAGATTCCATGAAACAAATTCAAATCTAATCAATAGCAAATGATCTTGGTAGATTATCCTAGGATCTCCACCAAAAATTACACCAATAGCTCACAAATTGAATTTTTTTGGATCAAATGAATTCCATGCATTAAATGCAGGTTCAGAGGTGCCCACACACGTGGATAGTACGGATTTGGACCCCTACCAAGTTTGGGATCAAATCTCCTCACCAAAATCAAGATTCTAGCTTCCCTCTCAATACTAGTTTTTAGCACCAAAACTTGCTAAAAATGGATTTGCATTAGATCAATGGCTTATGCTCTTGTACTTGGCTCTGATACCATGTGAAATTACTATACTTTAGGACCATAAATGGATCTACAAAAGATCCACAAGAGTGATTGGATGCTTAACAATCTATCAAAAAACTAGACACAAAAAAGTTGATCTAGATTGGCAGTTTGACAAACAACAAGCATTAAGAATCAAAAGCATTGATCAACATTGAAATCCAAGCCCAAACGTGTGTACTACAGGCTGTAGTACGGCCTTCAACCTGAGAAACAAGTAGAAATTGATTTGGTTTCATTTGGATCACAAAAACTCAATGTACATAGTGAACTAGCTTGAGATTGCCAATGAGCTCCAAAAATTTTCTATCTTCTCACTATGGAGAGAGGAAATACATAGCAAATACTATGGATTTCCAGCATGTAAGACCTAAAATGAAACCCTAGTCTATTTCCTAGAGTTATGCTTGGTAGTTAGCTGGTTCGTCAAATTTTCACCTTAAACTTAGGTGTAGGTCCTATAAAGTAGGGATGACCACCAAATAGACATGACCAACTCTCTTGACTTGACCTAACCTACATTAGGATGGGTTTCCCATGTGGCATCATGGCCTCACATGTACACAATTTACACTATTCTACATGGTTTTTGATCAAGCTAGATTTGCCAATTTTTGGCAATTCTTCACACATCCCTGATGCAATACTGATATGGCAAATTGACTTGACTTATCCAAACTGGCAATTGAAGTGTATCTCTTCGATGACAAACCCGATAACTGCTCTACAGCTAAAATGGCTTGATCAAAATTGACTTACCGACTGCAAAACCGCAAAATCATCACACTCACCACTCGCCAAGAGCATCCAAAGTGTGATTATTGACCCGTTCTTCATCCTCTGCGTGTCCCACACACAGCTCGTCCAATGCAAGTCTGGTATCTTGCCCAATGGCTTCCAACTGGCACCACCTCGCACTTCCATCACCTATCACCGCCAATATGTGTGTACCTCCAAGCTAGCCCATATTTTTCTTCGAACAAGAAATTTCCAAAATACAGATGTGTGTGTCAATGCAGCTATCACCTGACCCGACAATGCTAGTGCCGATCATACTTATGAGAGCGTTCCTCCAAAATGCCACTTGACGTTGGTTGGTTTGAATCCCAAGAGTTGAACCTGATCACAAGAAGTTTTCACTTGTAACTGGCATACCATGCCTACCTCTCACCTATGATTGCTTGTCCTCTCAAAATTGTCGCCAATGATGAGTAGTCACGCCACCAAACTGCACATTCATCGCCAATACTAGCTTTCTCCACACAATTCCGCTACCATTCGCTCCCATACTGCATTTACCGCTTCCAAACACCCTGTTACCCTGTCAAGAGTAAGTAATAATGATTTCGAAGTGATAATGCCTCACTGTACCACCTGTAGCAGGTTTCACCAGCCAAAAATTGTCCCAAATTTGGCCCTACGGTACCCAAATGGCGAATGTGGCCCATCACTAGGTCACCCGCACTCCGCTCAATAGAATGGTGATGAAAACACCCCGAAAGATGTTTCTCCATGATCTATGACATCGCTCTGTCCGCTGGTTCTGAGCAGCCAGTTTCAGAGATCATTTTGGCCCAAGGATGGCCAAAATAGGTGCTTTCTAGGCAAAGATAGGCCCAAAATCAAATTGGCTTGCAAATTTGAACTATATCTTCATTTTGAAGATTTTTATTGAAGTGAAGTTCACTTTGAACTTTGGGTCCCTTCACTCAATTTCAGAATGAATTTTTTTAATGAGAATGAAGGCTAATTTGCCTTTCATGGCCCTTCGGCCCCTTCTCTCTTCATTCACCGGTTGCCTTTTATCCTATGGTCCACACTGCTCCCCAAGCCTTGGATCTCAACCGTAGATAAGCCTCCTTCTTGACCCGACGACTACAACTACTTTGTGCATTGATCCCCACGCCTACATCTGCGGGCCCCTTCCGAATGCTACGCACCCACACAGGTTGGACACGCGTGAGCTCCAGCAACGGTCTCCTTCTTCTCCCTCTTGCTATGGATTTCTGCCTCTTCATACAAGTGAATGTTTGAAAGATTTCAGATCCTTAAGATCCAATCTACTTGAATGATCTTTGGTTAGAAAGAGAAATACACTACCAATCTCACCAATGTAGAAAAATCAGCATCTACACACAATTTGAGATGCAAACACTAATAGAACTTGATCAAACTTGAATGAAATGATTATGTACTGTTGATGTCCGTATAAAACCATCAAGCTACTGTATTTCACACGTGTGGATCCAAATCTACACATAGAATTGCAAGCAATCACCAAGATAGTGCACCAATGGATAGTAGAACCCAAGAGAACCATGTATAAGCATGAAATGAGATAGAGAAGAGAGAAGATAACTCTCTCCATGAGTTACATCCTTTTATAGCAGGTCCAAACCCTATTTGACCACTTGGCTTTCCCACCAAAATGCTAACCCTACTAATTTTGGGTCTAGATTCAATGTACCCAACTTATTCAAATTGAATCTACTCAAACTCGCATTCTATCTTTCCCACAATTTCAAAAAGTGTTTATTAAAATGAAATTTAGACTAATGAACTTTGAAAAGTCAACCTCTAAGTCTAAAACAAGTTTTGGCCTCAATATGCCAAATATGAAAATATTGCAAAATGTGATGAAACTAGTTGAATCTTTCACAAATGTGGCCGTCCTGATCAGGTTAAGCAGCTTTTTCCTTCTGCGGCTAGCTATGGCCTTCTAACCTCCTGTCAGCATCCCTAGGGCAGCCATTCAAAGCATTTTATAGCTCCACAAATGACTCTCTACAAAGAGAGATCCAAGGTTTTCTGCTTACAAACCCTAGGTGCCTTCTTCTTCCATAGCTGAGAGAAGGAATAATTACTCTATGATTGCTCCATGGCTGACTTTGCACTTCTGGCAATCGCTTGGCCTCACCTAAGCAATGTTGGGTAGCTTTTTACAGTGCCCAATTCCGTCAAGTACAGAGAAAGATCCATGACTTTCCATTTTTCTTCAACTAGGCCACTTTTTGGCAATTCACAGAACTACTCCTTTCTCCTAACACGGTAAATGGATTTCAAAATCCTCTCAGCCCTGAGATGCTACTACCTGCTCCACCTTTAGATCTACTTCACTCAATAATTGACGGACTACCAAAGAAGTTCTAGCCAATTTTCCGTCACAACCGTTTTCTGAAGCAATACACCAGTTTTGAGCAATTTTTCAGAATTCTTCCCAGAATTCTCCTACGACCCGATTGTTTTGATCTTCCCCGAAGCTCCGATCAAAGGAACTTTGCTATCTCTAGCCATCCGAACTGCCTATACCCCGTATGGAGTCCTCTCTCCTGAGACGCTTTGAGTGCTATTTTTCCTGGTGAAAGACACTATCCCATAGCTCTACTGGATCATGCATACCTGCTACACTCTGCTGCTCTGATACCAAGTTGAAATTCTATTAGGATCTAGTGCAGTATGCAGATCACATCACACAATCACCAAAGCCACTCCTCACAAGCTCTCAAAGATGGCACAACAAAAGTTAAGTCTATTATGAAGAAACACTGTACATATAGCAATTTTGATAGGAGTAATAAGATCCTTGCACTCGGCAAGAGACAGGATTACTTATATAGATTGGCACATTGCTATTCTAAGTCTAGTCAAGTCTTGAAAACCTTTGTTCTAGTCAATAAAGCATTACTATGACATCATCGCTTAGGACACTTGAATTATGCATCTGTTTTGAACGTGTCCAAACAATCCATGGGCCTTGATCTCGACTATCTCTCTGGTAAGGTCGATCTCCCTGTCTGTCATAGCTACATCTTTGGGAAGCAAACCATATGCATTTCTTTTAGATCAAACCATATGCATGCAGCAAAAGATCTGTTAGATATTGTTCATACAAATATATGTGAGTTGAAATTCTGTTAGGATCTAGTGCAGTATGCAGATCACATCACACAATCACCATAGCCACTCCTCACAAGCTCTCAAAGATGGCACAACAAAAGTTAAGTCTATTATGAAGAAACATTGTACATATAGCAAAGCCCCAAACTGCATGGGCTCAACAGGTGTCACTAAACTGGCCTACCACCTGCCAAATTAGAGCTAGGCCCAATATGGCCACATATACTAACAAACCCTGGACATGCCCCTGAGTATAGCATAATGAGCTCAAAATCACTGTGCAGGCTAATTTCTTCCTACGTGTGGCTACCCGGCTAACTCAAGTAGCTGTCTACGGGATCAGTGCCCGATCAATATATCCTAACGGGTCACGTCCCGAACACAACCATATACAGTAAACCAAATAAACTGTATAACAATTACATCATCACATTTAGAGCTTACATAAAATGTATATTAGATTAATTCTAATTTTTAACTATGTGGACCTATGAAAACTCCTTCATTGCTAGATGCAAAGTATTTCATTACCTTTATTAACGAATTTTCCAGAAGAACAATTGTTTATTTCATTAAACAAAAATCAGAGGCTTTCATCAAATTCAGAATATTCAAAGAGCATGCTGAGAATCAAATTGGCAAATAAATCAAAATATTGAGGTCAAATAATGGGGGAGAATACATCTCCAACGGGACAATTGAGGCCAAGTCTGACAATTTTTAGACTCAAAATGATTCTTTGAAACAAAAACTTTTGGCTGCGAATCAACTTAACGTCGCCCTCCAGAAATATTTGTAGGAGGAACGAATGACAAGAATAAAGACAGATGCTTCTCTCTCTCTGTGCACCAATGCAAGGCAGTCACAATAGACCTCACGAAGCTGAACCAGCTCCAAGGCCAAATGCTCAAAAATTTTCGAGTCGAGTCCTTGCAACTGCTCGAGGATGCGAAGGCACTTGTTGAGGAAGAGTTGGCTGAGCTGAAGGAGCTCTCGAGTAAAGCCACCCCATCTTGCAGTGGGCCCAATTCACATGACGAATATCTTTAGGCCCTGCTTCGCATTGATTACCTCACACAGCGACTTCAAGCTGTGTCGTCCTGTTCCAGAGCCTCAAACCATCCTGAGTATTTGGAGGTTGTCGCGAATCTCGACAAGCTCGAGCAGGAGCTATCGAATCTCAAACAACAATTGGAAGATCAGAAGTTGGCTACTGAGTTGCAAACTCGGGACTTGGCAACTGCATCCACACAGCCAAAGCAAACACGCCGCAATCAGTCGAAGGTATGTGTTGACAGATTTTGTGCATTTGCTGAACGCTCTTGGAAATGGTGTCCACATGCATTTAATGTTGAATTGTAATGGCGTGTGGATTACATGATGCTACCAGACGTAGTAGGTATCGCCTTCAACAAATGGAAGCGACCTTGGGAGAAGGACGACTTTCTCTGATTATGGGCCCAGCTCTCTATCGAACAGAAAGGATGCCTCTATTGGGGCATAATCCAGGGTAAGTTCCAGGTCATGCCTTTCGGATCAGCAGAGTTATACATAGGCTCTTCTACTATGTATGCTCTAGAATATATTCGAATCAAAGAGTTTCAATTTTTGCAGAACGAAGACAATAAGCGACATTTTTGGAAGCGAAAGTCGCAGTTTCAGCTGTACAAACCACAAGCTATTGCGGATCTAGGCGAATTCGACGATGTCGAGTTTTTGATTGATATAAATATGGCTTATCCAGAACTATTTAGCCTTTATGTGGATTGGAAGCGAAATCTTGTAATTATTTTGCGGAAATTGAACACAATCTGCAAGGCAGAAGGAAGTCATTTCGCTACAAGCAGTTCTGAACATATTCATTTTGGCAGTTTGGTACTTTTGAGGCAAAGACATTATTTTTCGTTCAAAATCTTTATGTTAAAAGCTCTTTTATTAGATTTTGAGCTCGTTACTATAAAGAAATCACCCTACGTTGTGATTCAGACGAAGATACAAAGTTAACTCAGGAGCTGTTCGATGGAACATTGCTCCTGGTCAAGTTAGAAGAATTCGGCAACTTACCAGTTGGCCATTACACAAAATCAAAAGAAGACTTGTTGTTGATTGAAGCTCAACAAAACTTGGAGTTTGCTCAGAAATTATATGAAGAATTGTATCGTTCATAAAACATTCATTCATGCCTTTGTTGTGCTGATGTTTCTATGGGATGCTGAATTTTTGAAGTTTAAAGATGTTTTGAAGTTTGATTCCAGTTTTCATCAACAATTCAAAGATCAACTCAAAACAACCTATTCAATTAAAGAAACAGCAAGACACATATTTTCTAAGATGAAGAAATATCTAAAGGACAAAATCTACGAAGAAATATCTTTTTGCCTTAACGAAAATCTGAAGAATAGAATGTTTCGCGAATAATTCTCAAAAAGATGATGTTATGTTCATGAGAAAGTTTCACATTTGAGGAAGGGGATATATGTGATGCCACCTTATTGTTAAAAATTGAATATCAACATAAATATGGCATGATATACTCGAAAATGAACATATGAGCTAGTTAAGTATAAATCATGTCGGAGGCCTAAGTCATTTTTCGGGAATATATCTCCGAAGTACTTGTCTTGTAATTAAGGGCAAGAACTTTAATAGGAAAGACATTGCCTTGGATAACCTTTACTAGGTCGTCCACACGAAACGACTAGATACGAAAAGACATGTTAAACTAGAGTAACTTTAACTCTTAGTTAAATATATCTTACATGGTATAATTGAACGTATACATAGTCTAATTGTTAACTAGACCCTTTCGTAGGAGCGACGCATCTGTTGTTTAAGACGTGTATTTGTTCGTCCCGTAGAACATATATAGATCTCACACTTTAGTCTCGAGCATCAAGAGAGAAGAGTTTATGCATATGTAAGAGATTGAAAAAGTGAATAGAGTTTTGTGAGTTATTCTCTCTTATCTCTGTTCTCCGCACTGTTGAGTGTGAGTGATCTTGAGTCTGCTAACAATCTCTAATGCATTACATGAATTACTCTCTGATCAGACAGACTCTTTAGTGCATTACAGTCGTTTGTTGTGTATCCATAAAGCATGCTCTAAAGAACTATCTTAAAATCATCTTATTTGTCTGTCGCGAATACTTTCTTTTTGACACTCGAGTAACGACTATCTTTGGTACAGTCTAGCACAATCATTGAATAAAGTTGTATGTATACATATGAGATGACAATCCACGTCTGAAGAATTGAGTCTTTGATCTGTTTTCCTGATTGTCACTGACATAAGTTTCTAACGTGCTCTGAAACCATTCCTGTTCTTTAACCATTAATTTGGACTTTAGTTGTCGAGGACTTTTCTCTAGAAAAGAACAGTTCGCAAATGCGATTAATTAATTGTCTATACAATTGCGAATACATTGAACATTTCTCGACTCTCTGTTGACACCTTAATCAGCCAGAGTGTAGTACTATTGTACTACTCTGATAACATCTCATTTGTAGAACGCGTTTCATTCAATTTGATAGAGGCCAGATTGTTGCTCTGAAAACTATCAACACAACACACCCAAATATAAGTAATATTGGTTATCTTTTAATGTCTTTCAACAACAAGAATAACACTCGAAACCACTTGTCATAAATTGTACCAAAAATATAACTTTCTAACGATGTCCTCTGTGGGAACAACACTATTTGCTACAAAATCTATATTAATCTTGTTGGTATAGTACGACAGCTTCCATGTGGGTCAGCTATTTAGTATTGGTTTGTTGTTGGTCTTGTTGTTGGCGTTGTGCTCTAGTGAGAACTGCAACAGGTTCGGATGATATATGACGTGCTGGAAGAATTATGTTAGGCTGTTTAGGACAATTCTTGACACTGTGTTTGCGAACACAGTCTGGACATTCCGCATGGTATTGGTTTTCAACTTTACAGTCAACCATGAATTGTCCTGTTTCACCTCAAATAAAGCAGTGGTTGCTCATTGGTCCTATGGTGATAGCGTAACCATCTTGGATGGCTAGTTGTGCTGGATTTTCTGGTGGTGTAGAATACTCATCTCGTTTGCACGAGCATGAGTTGTCAGTTTGATATTGTTTAGAACTAGGTGATGGAAGTGTTGTATCGTGATGATATGAGTGATCATAGGAGTTTTCTACCAAATGTGCTTGTGCAGACTCTCAAGGGTGGCTATGTTTTTGTGCTCCTAGATCAGGTTGTCCTCTTGGAGGTGGTCCTAAGAGCGCTAGCTGTGGTTGAGGTTCATGTCTAGTTTGTCTGGGTAACTCTTGTATATGGACTTGGTTGTTTTGTGGTTGGTAGTGTGTGTGTTGGTGCTGTGAAATAAACGGTTCTCGAGGAGGTTGATAATGTCCCCTTGACTGGTTGTGAGGTTGGTTCCTCGGGTTATAATAGCAATAAAGTGATGTATGCCCCATAAAGTCGCAGATGTCACATTTGATCAATGAAGTATCTGGGACCGGTTGGTATGAAGAGCACTCATTGCCAGTGTGTACACCTCGACAATGAGGGCACCATGTGTTCTCTTGTCTATGGTGGATTTGGCCAGTGGGTAACTGACCTGGCATCGAACTCTGGATAGACTTAAGACTGTTTTGAAACTCTTTCATGAGTTTCTCCATCTTTTTGTTGGTGTTGCTGGTTAAGCAACTCCATCTGTGTTTTTCACAACTGTTCTCGTATTTCCTTGTTTGGTCGAGCTTCTTGGACACAAGATGTGCTCTCCATTCACGTGGCTCATCGACATCTGAGCCCTCGTCTTCCTCCCAAATGGCATCAGACATGGCTTGTTTCAATTATTCATCATTGGGGCGAAGTTCACGTCGTATCCATCGGGGGAGTCCTATGAGGAACCAAATTATGAGTATAGACTCAATGGATTGCTCTTGTACCTGACTTTTTAATCTTTTAAATCATTCAATGTAGTCACATACTTTCTCATCTTTTGTCATTTTGATGCTACTTAGCTTGACAAAAGGGCTTTCGATCAAGTGAAATGGCTTGAATTGTTTGATAAATGCCTCCTTCAAGAGTGACCAGTCTCATTTATCTTCATGATCAAGGTTAAAAAACCATTCTCGTGCTTGATCGATCATGGTCATCAAGAAGAGTTTTACCATGGCGTCTGGTGATGTCTCGCCATAAACATCACATGCATTCTCGAAGACTTGAAAAAATCTTTGAGGATCAGTGTTACCGTCATACTTAGGTAAATCAACTGGCAAAGACAGAAGATCAGTCCTGGCCAAGTGACGTGGAGAAATTATTCAAAGTCACAACGAGAAGCAAAAGCTCCTCGAAACCTGATCAAAAATCTTCGACAAAGCGCAAAAAATCCTCGAAGAATAAATTCTCTAGCAAAACAACGAATAAATCTACAACTAAGGAAGATCTCAAAGATGACCCTGACTATGACCGCAATGCTGCAAAGTTATTTGCAAAAGATATCTTGGCAGAAGCAAAGAAAATCATCAACGCTGAACTTCAGGCAGCTGCTGCAGAAAAGGTATTCACTTTCGAGGAAGAGGACAAAGAAATTGCGAAGATGAAATTGTCTAGTGCTCTTATTGATAAACCAACCTCGAAATCAATGACGAAAGAATATGACATCGTGACTGATATTGGATACCTTCGTCCAAACATTACTTTTGAACAACTGTTGGCAGATAACACTTATTACAGAAAGCAACTGAAAGGCCTTTCTGTGCCCAAAAAGAAGAAAAAAATTTCTCTACCAGATGCTGGTGTTTTGTCTATTGATTAAGGTCATAAAAGTGCACCTGAGATTGATATTACCATTGCGGGATGCCTGATCAAAAAAGTGCCAATTGACTTTGGTTCCAGTGTAAATATAATAATAGAAGACACAGCTCATGCTCTGGGGCTGACTGACATTCAACCGACACAATGAAACATTCAGTTAGCTAATTCGACACGACGAAAACCTGTTGGAGAACTGAAGGATGTGACTGTCTACATTCAAGCCAAGCCATCACAATGAATTTCATTGTTATCAAACCACTCGATTTGTCATCCTATTTTGTGCTGATTGGACGACCTTGGCTTTATCATTTAAACGCAAGTGTACATTGGAAATCTAGAGAGTTGAGATTTCATACTAGTGAGACCAATAACCAAGGTAAGCCAGCAGAACAAATCATAACCTGGAGTTGTGAAAGAGTCTAACGATTCGAGTGACGAATTTGAACATGAATTTGGTAACAAGAACCAGGTTGACGACAAGAAAACATCTGTGGAGTCAACCATGCGCGAAATTCATGGCCATACCAAGGTTAGTATGACAGAAGGTATCATTTTACTAGATTCTATTGAACTGATTGAACTTGCACCTGGCAGATTTGTGCATGTTTCAAAGTCACTTGGAGAATCGGAGTTAGTGGAATTCACTGAACTATTGAAGGAGTATCAAGACATTTTTGCCTGGTTGCTCGACGATTTGAAGGGTATACCCGCAGAATTCGGAGAGCACCGAATTGATCTTAAGGAAGATGTTGTACCTATTCGACAGAGACAGTATCGTCTCAATCCTAAGTACTCTCTCATGGTTAAGGACGAACTTAACAAGCACCTTAAAGCAGGTATAATCTATCTTGTCTTAAGTAGTGAATGGGTTTCACCCATTGTTGTCGTCCCAAAGAAGAAGACTGGCAAAATATGAATATGCCAGGATTTTTGCAAACTTATGGACAAATGAACAGTAAAAAGCATTTGAAGATCTTAAGCAAAGGTTGATCAATGCTCCTATTCTGATACCACCCAACTGGGCTATTTTATTTCATAGTTATGTGGATGTTTCTGCATTTGCTATTGGCGTCTGTCTAAACCAGAAGGACGACCAGAAGAATGATCATCCCATCTACTGTGCAAGTCGACAGTTCCGTGCATCAGAGAAGAATTATTTGGCTATAGAAAGAGAAGCACTTGGCATGATTTTCACTGTTAAAAATTTTGGCATTATCTGTTGGGATATGCATTTATTTTTCATGTGGATCATTATGCTCTTAAGTATCTTGTAAATAAACCAGATCTATCAGGACGAATTGCTCGATGGGTTCTACTTCTGCACGAATTTACTAATCAAGTGGAGCTTCGTCAAGGAAAATATCATACGAATGCTGATTATCTATCATGACTCAGCACCGGAAAAATTGAAAACCCTATCAATGATGATTTTCCAAATGAACATTTATTCGAGATTTCATTTACAAATTTGTTATATTCTGATATTATTACTTATCTTAAGGATCAGATATATCCGTATGGTTACGATTTGGAGCAAAAGATAGTTTTTCAATATAAGGTAGGACCTTATACAATTATTAACAATGTTCTGTACAAGCTTGGTGCTAACCATCAACTACGAAGATGTCTCGAAACTGAAGACATGAAAAAGGTCGTTAAAGCCTTACACTTAGAAGATGCTGGTGGACATTTTGCTTTGAAGAATACAGTTAATAAGATATTGACTGCCAAGTATTGGTGGCCAACAATGTTCAAGGATGTATCAAATTTTATTTGTTCATGTGATCCATGCCAGAGGTCGGGTAAGCCTACAAAAGCAATGAATTGGTCGTTGAAACCAATCCTGCCTCTTGCACCATTCGAAAAGTGGGGGATTGACTTTGTCGGTCCAATCAAGCCTGTTACCCAACATACGAAATGCCGTTATATTCTAGTTGCAACGGATTATGCTACCAAAAATGTTGAAGCAGAGGCGACAAAATGAAACGATGCGAAAACTATCGCAACGTTCTTATTCAAAAGTATAATCACAAGATAGGGTTGTCCACTCGAACTAGTAAGTGACCGAGGTACACATTTTCTAAATGACACTATACGGTTGCTGACAACCTATTTCTTGATCAAACACCGAAAAACTACACCGTATAATCCAAAAGCAAACGGGTTGACAGAAAGAGCTAATGGAATCTTATGTAAGATCTTGAATAAAATTACTATTGCACATGCAACGGATTGGGATCAAAAACTACCATCAGTTCTCTGGGCTTATCGCAACAAAGAGAAAATCACGACGAAACAGGCACCATATTTTCTTACATATGGTATGCATCCTATTTTGCCAATTGAATTTGAGGTGAAAACCTTTCATATTCAAGCTCAACGAACAGATGCAGAATGTATAAACAAAAGGTTGACTAATATTGAAGAACTAGCTGAAGCTCGAGAGACTTCACAAAAACTAACGGAGGAAATCTAGAAACAAAGAAAGAAGAAATATGACAGTCATATAAAAAAATGTGATCTTAAAGCTGATGATTATGCGTTGATATATGACAGTCGCCATCAAAAGTTCCCTGGAAAACTCCTTATGCGATGGCTTGGACCTTATAAAGTCATAGAGGTGTTTGACAATGGTTTTGTGCAACTTCAATCACTTGAAGGTGAACTATTACCGACACGTAATAACGGGTCCAGACTAAAGAAATACTACCTTTGACCAGAATTTTTTATTTTTTTTATTCTTATTATTTTCTAGTATGTTTTTGAAATTAATCACAAATTTTCTTTTATCTTGTCTAATTTTTTTCGCGACTTTTCTTTTATTTATTTTTTTTTTCTTCTAGAAATTTTCGTGAGAATTTCAAGAATTTTTTTTGACTTCTCTCAATCTTTCAATATCATTTTTAAAGTATTTTCGAGAGCTTTCAAGAATTTTTTGCGACACTTAATTTGTTAATCAAATTTTCGTAAATCATTTTTGAAATTTTTTTCTAGAATCTTTTCTAGCATTATCTCCAGTTTTTCGAGAAATTTTCTAGTATGTTGCTAAAATTTTCGAGAAATTCTCGTGAGTTTCTGTAACATTTATTTTAAGATCCTTCGAGAAAGTTTCGCGAAACTTTCTCGAATCTTTCTAGAATCTTTCGAAAATCTCTCGACCTACTTTTTGTATCCCTCCATTGAAGATGATGGCCACATGATCATCATTATTCACACGTGTGTACGCTCACAGATATTGTTTCTCCTTAATTTATTTTTTCTTTTCATAAACGGTCTTCCATCATTAAAGATCGATCTGGCAAATTATAGTTTCAAACACTGAGCCATGCACATCCTCAATAAATGAAAGTGAGAGATGTTAAGTCATCATGCCATGTCATCATCCCTTCCACACCGCTATTGCTTATCAGAATAATTTTTCATTTTTCTTCTTTACACTTTCTACCTGCGAGTTTATGCTTTCCTGCGGTCATTCTCTTTTCGATCAAAGCACTCTTTTGCGAACTATTGCGATCTATGAAGCTATCATTAAACATTCAAACAATGGCTTCCGGATTAGGTTCGAGCTCTAATATCATTTGGAAAGCATGCGCAGGAATCCATCTGGAATCCATCCAGTCCTTTTTGGATCAATGCAGGTTGGGTGATTTGAAAGTGGACCCCTCCATCATCCTCTCTGAAGTCAGTACAGAGTTTGTGAACTCTATCCATTCCATTTTGGAGGAGGAATTCAAAGTTCATGTACAAGGCAAATTCTTCACTATCTCTAACGATTTGTTTTGCACAGCCCTCGGACTACCATTGGATGGGAAGCTGGTTGCGACAAATAAAGATTCGGTAGATGAAGTTGCCCATTTCCTAAGCACCTGCTTCGTACCCATGAAGGGATACAAAATTCCTATAATCCGAGATGCGACATTCAAATTGTTTTGTAAATACGCAAACCAAGCCATATTTTTTACGGATGCGAATGCGACAATTTCAGTTCAAAATTTTGATTACATATTAGATGCGCTTGCGGGTAATCCAGTGTGCTTCAGCGTTATCACTTACAAAGCTTTTTTGCGATGGATCAAACATCAGAAGTTTTCTGGACTTGGAGCACATGTCGCAGCCGAGCACATCCACTTCTGAGGATGACGCAACCCAGTCCGATACATCAGACAAGGGACGAATTGCTGCTGAAGGCGACACTGGGGCACCTATGACAGATGAAGAAGAACCAAACGACCAGCCCCAGTGGTTTCGATCCATGACAGAGAAAGCCAAGAACCTAGTGGCTGAAGTATATGAGTTTGACAAGTATCACCGTCAACTCACGATGCAGCTTATCACCTCAGAGAGGAAATCACTAGACTCTCTAAAGGAGTCCTTCGAGAAGATCGATTCGTTCGAATCAGACAACATGAAGTTGATAGAACAACATCGTTTCTCTCGAAACACAACTTTAAACTTTAATAAATGAAGCTGATTCTTTGAAGCAGACCAAAAAGGCGATTCAGACCAAGTCTGACAATTTTCAGACTCAAAACAATTCTTTGAAGCAGCAACTCTGGCTGCAAATCAACATAATGTCGCGCTCCAGAAACATCTACAGGAGGAGCAAATGACAAGATTAAAGATAGAAGCTGCTCTGTCTCTTAGCACCACTGCAGGGTCAATCACTGTCGATCTCACGAAGCTGAATCAGCTCCAAGGCCAGATGCTCAAAAATTTTTGAGTCGAGTTCTTACAACCGCTTGAGGATGCGAAGGCTCTCGTTGAGGAAGAGTTGGCGGAGCTGAAGGAGCTCTCCAGTGATGCCACCCCATCTTGCAGCAGGCCCGATGCACATGATGACTATCTTCAGGCCCTTCTACGAATTGATGAGCTTACACAGCAACTCCAAGTTGTGCTTGTCTGCACCGGAGCCTCAGACCATTTAGAATTCTTGGAGGCTATGGCAAAGATTGACCAGTTCGAACAGGAGCTGTCGAATCAAAAGTAACAAATGGAAGATCAGAAGCTGGCTGCTGAGTTGCAAACTGAGGATTTGGCAACTACATCTACACAGCCAAAGTGAATGCGACGAAATCAGTCGAAGGTATGTGCTGACAGATTCAGTGCATTTGCTGAACGCTTCTGGAAATGGTGTCCACATGCTTTTAATATTGAGTTGCAATGGCGTGTGGATTACATGATGCTACCAGGCGTAGTAGGCATCGCCTTCGACGATTGGAAGCGACCGTGGGAGAGGGACGACTTTCTCTGGTTATGGGCCCAGCTTTCTATCGAGCAGAAAGGATGTCTTTGTTGGGGCATAATCCAGGGTAAATTCCAGGTTGTACCTTTCAAATCGGCAGAGTTATACATAGGCTCTTCGGCTATGTATGCTTGAGTATATTCGTATCAAAGAACTTCAATTTTTGAGGAACGAAGATAACAAGCGACATTTTTGGAAGCGAAAGTCGTAGTTTCAGCTGTACAAACCACAAGCTGTTGTGGATTTAGGCAAATTCGACGATGCAGGTCTGTTGATTAATATAAGTATGGCTTATCTGAAATTATTCAGTCTTTATGTGGATTGGAAGCAAGATAAAAGGAAGTCATTCCGTTATAAGCAATTCTGTACATATACATTTTGGCAGTTTGGTACCTTTGTGGTGAAGACATTATTTTTTGTTCAGAATCTTTATGTTAAAAGCAATTTTATTAGATTTGCAGCTCGTTACTGTAAATAAATCACTCTACGAAGTGATTCAAATAAAGATACCAAGTTAACCCAGGATCTGTTCGATGGAACATTACTCCCGGTTAAGTTAGAAGAATTCAGCAACTTACCAGTTGGCCGCTATACAAAATCAAAAGAAGACTTGCTCTTGATAGAAGCTCAACAGAACTTGGAGCTTGTTCAGAAATTATATGAAGAGCTGAATCATTCATGAGTATTCATTCGTGTCTTTGTCGTGGTGATGTTTCTATGGGATGCTGACTTTTTGAAGTTTAAAGATGTTTTGAAGTTTGATTCCAGTTTTCATCAACAATTCAAAGATCAACTCAAAACAACCTATTCAATTAAAGAAACAGAAAGATACATATTCTCTAAGACAAAGAAATATCTAAAAGATGAAATACACGAAGAAATATCTTTTCGAAAATCTGACGAACAAGAATGTTTCTCGAATAATCCTCGAAATGATAATGATATGTTCACGAGGACGTTTCACATTTGGGGAAGGGGATATGTGATGCCATGAAAATGTTAAATATTGAATATCAACATATATATGGCATGATATACTCGAAAATGAAGATATGAGCCGGTTAAGTATAAATCATGAGGAGGCCTAAGTCATTTTTTGGGAATATATCTCCTAAGTACTTGCCTTGTAATTAAGGGCAAGACCTTTAAAAGAAAAAGACATTGTCTTGGATACCCTTTACTAGGTCGTCCATACAAAACGACTAGATACGAAAAGACATTATAAACTAGAGTAGCTTTAACTCATAGTTAAGTATACCTCCTATGGTATAGTTGAACGTATTTTTAGTCTAATTGTTAACTAGACCCTTTCGCGGGAGCGATGCACCTGTTGTTTTAGAGGTGTGTTTGTTCGTCCCGTAGAACATATATTGATCTCACACTTCAGTCTCGATCATCGAGAGAGAAGAGTTTATGCTTATGTAAGAGATTGAAGAAGTGAGTAGAGTCTGTGAGTTATTCTCTCTTATCTCTGTTCTCCACACTGTTGAGTGTGAGTGATCTTGAGTCTGCTAACAATCTCTAACACATTTCATGAATTACTCTCTGATCAGACAAACACTCTAGTGCATTACAGCATGCTCTAATGAACTGTCTTCAAACTTACATATGAGGTGACAGTCCATGTCTAAAGAATTGAGTCTCTGATCTGTTTTACTGATTGGCATTGACATAAGTTTCTAACGTATTCTAAAACTCTTCGTGTTTTTTCTAAAACTCTTCGTGTTTTTTAACCATTATGTTGGGCTTTAGTTGTTGAGGACTTCTGTCTAGAAACGAATAGTTCGCGAATGCAATTAGTTAATTGTCTGCACAGACGCGAATACATCGAACAATTCTCAATCCTCTGTTGACACCTTAATCAGCCAGTGTGTAGTATTGTTGTACTACTCTGATAACATCTCATCTGTAGAACGCTCTTCATTCAATTCGATAGAGGCCAGATTGTTGTTTTGAATTTATTAACATTACCCGTTCCAAACATAACTAATACTGGTTACTTTTTTAATGTCTGTCGACAACCAGAATAACACTCGAAACCACTTGCCATAATTGTACCAAAAACATAACTTTCTAACGTTGTCCTTTGTGGGAACGACATTATTTACTATAAAATCTATATTAACCCTGTTGGTATAGTACGACATCTCCCATATCTTTTACCTCAAACTCGTGAGTCAATTCCTTCTTTGAGATTGTCAATGCCTCATCATTGTTTTCAATCAGTATAATGTCATCAACATAAACAGTTAGGATAGTGATGTCACTATCAACTTTCTTGCGAAAGATGCTCGGATCAACATTGCACCTTTTGAATCCCTTCTTGTCCAAGAATAGTTCCATCCTCTCATACCAAACTCTGGATGCCTGTTTTAGGCCATATAATGCTTTGTTCAACTTACAAACTCTTTGATCATCCTGCTTAAAGCCCTATGGCTATTTCATATACACGTCCTCCCTGATCTCTCCATTCAAAAATGCGGTTTTAACGTCCAGTTGGTATACACGCATGTCATGTGTCGTTGCCCAGCTTAGAAGAATCCTGATTGACCCAATTCTCGCTACTGGAGAGAATGTCTCATCATAATCCACTCCTTCTGTCTGAGCACAACCCTTGGCCACAATTCTGGCTTTTGACCTCTCGATCTTTCCATTTGCATTGAATTTTATCTTAAATACCCACTTGCACCCGATGGCTTTCTGTCTGCTGGCAGGTGTACTAGGTTTCAAGCACTGTTCCTCTCAATTGATTCCATTTTCTCAATCATGGTCTTATGCCAATCATCCTAGTCTGGTCTTCTCCGAGCTTCTTGATAACTCCCTGGTCCTAACATGTCTTTCTCGCTTAAGAATATCATCTCATCAAAGTGCTCTGGAGCTCTCTTTATTCTGGCTGGCCTCTTCTCGTTCTCCAAATTCATCCCCTGCTGAGCAGCATCCATGCTTCTTGTGCTTCGCGTACTAAAAGCCTCATTGGTTTTATCGGCAATGCTTTTGCGATCTATGAAGCTATCATTAAACATTCAAACAATGGCTTCCGGATTAGGTTCGAGCTCTAATATCATTTGGAAAGCATGCGCAGGAATCCATCTGGAATCCATCCAGTCCTTTTTGGATCAATGCAGGTTGGGTGATTTGAAAGTGGACCCCTCCATCATCCTCTCTAAAGTCAGTACAGAGTTTGTGAACTCTATCCATTCCATTTTGGAGGAGGAATTCAAAGTTCATGTACAAGGCAAATTCTTCACTATCTCTAAAGATTTGTTTTGCACAGCCCTCGGACTACCATTGGATGGGAAGCTGGTTGCGACAAATAAAGATTCGGTAGAAGAAGCTGCCCATTTCCTAAGCACCTGCTTCGTATCCATGAAGGGATACAAAATTTCTATAATCCGAGATGCGACATTCAAATTGTTTTGTAAATACGCAAACCAAGCCATATTTTTTACAGATGCGAATGCGACAATTTCAATTCAAAATTTTGGTTACATATTAGATGCGCTTGCGGGTAATCCAGTGTGCTTTAGCGTTATCACTTACAAAGCTTTTTTGCGATGGATCAAACATCAGAAGTTTTCTGGACTTGGAGCACATGTCGCAGCCGAGCACATCCACCTCTGAGGATGACGCAACCCAGTCCGATAAATCAGACAAGGGATGAATTGCTGCTGAAGGCGACACTGGGGCACCTGTGACAGATGAAGAAGAACCAAACGACCAGCCCCAGTGGTTTCGATCCATGACAGAGAAAGCCAAGAACCTAGTGGCTGAAGTATATGAGTTTGACAAGTATCACCGTCAACTCACGATGCAGCTTATCACCTCAGAGAGGAAATCACTAGACTCTCTAAAGGAGTCCTTCGAGAAGATCGATTCGTTCGAATCAGACAACATGAAGTTGATAGAACAACATCGTTTCTCTCGAAACACAACTTTAAACTTTAATAAAGGAAGCTGATTCTTTGAAGCAGACCAATAAGGCGATTCAGACCAAGTCTGACAATTTTCAGACTCAAAACAATTCTTTGAAGCAGCAACTCTGGCTGCAAATCAACATAATGTCGCGCTCCAGAAACATCTACAGGAGGACCGAATGACAAGATTAAAGATAGAAGCTGCTCTGTCTCTTAGCACCACTGCAGGGTCAATCACTGTCGATCTCACGAAGCTGAATCAGCTCCAAGGCCAGATGCTCAAAAATTTTTGAGTCGAGTTCTTACAACCGCTTGAGGATGCGAAGGCTCTCGTTGAGGAAGAGTTGGCGGAGCTGAAGGAGCTCTCCAGTGATGCCACCCCATCTTGCAGCAGGCCCGATGCACATGATGACTATCTTCAGGCCCTTCTACGAATTGATGAGCTTACACAGCAACTCCAAGCTGTGCTTGTCTGCACCGGAGCCTCAGACCATTTAGAATTCTTGGAGGCTATGGCAAAGATTGACCAGTTCGAACAGGAGCTGTCGAATCAAAAGCAACAAATGGAAGATCAGAAGCTGGCTGCTGAGTTGCAAACTGAGGATTTGGCAACAACATCTACACAGCCAAAGTGAATGCGACGAAATCAGTCGAAGGTATGTCCTGACAGATTCAGTGCATTTGCTGAACGCTTCTGGAAATGGTGTCCACATGCTTTTAATATTGAGTTGCAAAGGCGTGTGGATTACATGATGCTACCAGGCGTAGTAGGCATCGCCTTCGACGATTGGAAGCGACCGTGGGAGAGGGACGACTTTCTCTGGTTATGGGCCCAGCTTTCTATCGAGCAGAAAGGATGTCTTTGCTGGGGCATAATCCAGGGTAAATTCCAGGTTGTACCTTTCAAATCGGCAAAGTTATACATAGGCTCTTCGGCTATGTATGCTTGAGTATATTCGTATCAAAGAACTTCAATTTTTGAGGAACAAAGATAATAAGCGACATTTTTGGAAGCGAAAGTCGTAGTTTCAGCTGTACAAACCACAAGCTGTTGCGGATTTAGGCAAATTCGACGATGCAGGTCTGTTGATTAATATAAGTATGGCTTATCTGAAATTATTCAGTCTTTATGTGGATTGGAAGCAAAACCTTGTAGAATATTTTGCTTGCCATAAATTGCAAGATAAAAGGAAGTCATTCCATTATAAGCAATTCTGTACATATACATTTTGGCAGTTTGGTACCTTTGCGGTGAAGACATTATTTTTTTGTTCAGAATCTTTATGTTAAAAGCAATTTTATTAGATTTGCAGCTCGTTACTGTAAAGAAATCACTCTACGAAGTGATTCAGATGAAGATACCAAGTTAACCCAGGATCTGTTCGATGGAACATTACTCTCGGTTAAGTTAGAAGAATTCAACAACTTACCAGTTGGCCGCTATACAAAATCAAAAGAAGACTTGCTCTTGATCGAAGCTCAACAGAACTTGGAGCTTGTTCAGAAATTATATGAAGAGCTGAATCATTCATGAGTATTCATTCGTGTCTTTGTCATGGTGATGTTTCTATGGGATGCTGACTTTTTGAAGTTTGATTCCAGTTTTCATCAACAATTCAAAGATCAACTCAAAACAACCTATTCAATTAAAGAAACAGAAAGATACATATTTTCTAAGACAAAGAAATATCTAAAAGATGAAATACACGAAGAAATATCTTTTCGAAAATCTGACGAACAAGAATGTTTCTCGAATAATCCTCGAAATGATAATGATATGTTCATGAGGACGTTTCACATTTGGGGAAGGGGATATGTGATGCCATGAAAATGTTAAATATTGAATATCAACATAAATATGGCATACAATATACTCGAAAATGAAGATATGAGCCGGTTGAGTATATATCATGAAGAGGCCTAAGTCATTTTTTGGGAATATATCTCCTAAGTACTTGCCTTGTAATTAAGGGCAAGACCTTTAAAAGAAAAAGACATTGTCTTGGATACCCTTTACTAGGTCGTCCATACAAAACGACTAGATATGAAAAGACATTATAAACTAGAGTAACTTTATCTCATAGTTAAGTATACCTCCTATGGTATAGTTGAACGTATTTTTTGTCTAATTGTTAACTAGACCCTTTCGCGGGAGCGATGCACCTGTTGTTTTAGAGGTGTGTTTGTTCGTCCCGTAGAACATATATTGATCTCACACTTCAGTCTCGATCATCGAGAGAGAAGAGTTTATGCTTATGTAAGAGATTGAAGAAGTGAGTAGAGTCTGTGAGTTATTCTCTCTTATCTATGTTCTCCATATTGTTGAGTGTGAGTGATCTTGAGTCTGCTAACAATCTCTAACACATTTCATGAATTACTCTCTGATCAGACAAACACTCTAGTGCATTACAGCATGCTCTAATGAACTGTCTTCAAACTTACATATGAGGTGACAGTCCATGTCTAAAGAATTGAGTCTCTGATCTGTTTTACTGATTGGCATTGACATAAGTTTCTAACGTATTCTAAAACTCTTCGTGTTTTTTCTAAAACTCTTCGTGTTTTTTAACCATTATGTTGGGCTTTAGTTGTTGAGGACTTCTGTCTAGAAACGAATAGTTCGCGAATGCAATTAGTTAATTGTCTGCACAGACGCGAATACATCGAACAATTCTCAATCCTCTGTTGACACCTTAATCAGCCAGTGTGTAGTACTGTTGTACTACTCTGATAACATCTCATCTGTAGAACGCTCTTCATTCAATTCGATAGAGGCCAGATTGTTGTTCTGAATTTATTAACATTACCCATTCCAAACATAACTAATACTGGTTACTTTTTTAATGTCTGTCGACAACCAGAATAACACTCGAAACCACTTGCCATAATTGTACCAAAAACATAACTTTCTAACGTTGTCCTTTGTGGGAACGACATTATTTACTATAAAATCTATATTAACCCTGTTGGTATAGTACGACATCTCCCATATTTTTTACCTCAAACTCGTGAGTCACTTCCTTCTTTGAGATTGTCAATGCCTCATCATTGTTTTCAATCAGTATAATGTCATCAACATAAATAGTTAGGATAGTGATGTCACTATCAACTTTCTTGCGAAAGATGCTCGGATCAGCATTGCACCTTTTGAATCCCTTCTTGTCCAAGAATAGTTCCATCCTCTCATACCAAACTCTGGATGCCTGTTTTAGGCCATATAATGCTCTGTTCAACTTACAAACTCTTTGATCATCCTGCTTAAAGCCCTCTGGCTGTTTCATATACACGTCCTCCTTGATCTCTCCATTCAAAAATGCGGTTTTAACGTCCAGTTGGTATACATGCATGTCATGTGTCGTTGCCCAGCTTAGAAGAATCCTGATTGACCCAATTCTCGCTACTGGAGATAATGTCTCATCATAATCCACTCCTTCTATCTGAGCACAACCCTTGGCCACAATTCTGGCTTTTGACCTCTCGATCTTTCCATTTGCATTGAATTTTATCTTGAATACCCACTTGCACCCAATGGCTTTCTGTCTGCTGGCAAGTGTACTAGGTTTCAAACTCTGTTCCTCTCAATTGATTCCATTTTCTCAATCATGGTCTTATGCCAATCATCCTAGTCTGGTCTTCTCCGAGCTTCTTGATAACTCCCTGGTCCTAACATGTCTTTCTCGCTTAAGAATATCATCTCATCAAAGTGCTCTGGAGCTCTCTTTATTCTGGCTGGCCTCTTCTCGTTCTCCAAATTCATCCCCTGTTGAGCAGCATCCATGCTTCTTGTCCTTCGCGTACTAACAGCCTCATTGATTTTATCGGCAATGCTTTTATAAAGGAAGCTCCTTAGATCCTGTTTAGAAATCCCAGACACAAAGGTAATACACTATGGAGAAACCACCCAACCAAGTAGAAGCATCCAATCAATCTCTAGAAGCCTCACCCCCAAGCCAAGGAACAAGAAGCATGACTGTAGAATGAGAGTCTGGCAATGCTATTCATAGAATTACTATTGATAACTCTACACATGCATACTTGTCTAAACTCCATTTAGTGTGTTCTGGGCCTCACAAGGATATTAGTTACTTTCGGGTCACGTCTAGTATCACATGGCATAACTAACAGCTTGTTTCACTGGAGTACCGTATATCCAAGACTAGGAGTATATTGTATGTGCTGGTCATGGACATAGCATTCTTCCCTCCTTAAATTGTTTCTATCCTTAGAAACTAAAATTTGAAAAATTCTTCTTCATGCTATTAACTCTCTCCCATGAATCATCATCCTCAGTACGACCCTTCCACCGAATTAAGCACTCAGAGATAGAACAATTTCTCAATTGTTTATCTCTGGTTCTGAGCACTTTCTCAGGTTCCAAAGGTACACTAAGCGACAAATCTTTCAAATGGGATAAATCCTCATCCGAGCCAACTGTATCACCATCATGTAAACTTAGTTTCAAACGACTTACATAAAATACTGGGTGTGTCGTCGATTTTCCTTGAAGATCGAGTTCATATGCCAAAGAACCAATTCTACGTACAATCTTGAAAGGTCCACAATAACGGGTAGATAGCTTATAATGCTTCCCTATACGTAACATCTTAGAATCTTTTGGAATCCTAAGATATACCCAGTCATCAATTTTAAAATCTCTTGGAGATCTCTTAAGATCGGTATAGTGTTTAGCTCTATCGTGAGCACTTCGGATACTATCCTTAGCCACTTGCAACATTTCTTGCATATCATGCAAAAAATCAGCAACCTTTTGGATCTTAATAGACTTTGTCTCAACATTTACTGGAGATCTAGGTTGAAAACCATACATAAGCATAAAAGGACTATAACCTGTTGCAGAATGTTTTCTACTATTATATGCAAACTCAACTAGTGGGAGATAATCTTCCCAATGAGATTGCCTGTGAGAAACATATGTCCTCAAAATATCTTCCATAGTTTGATTAGTCCATTCTGTTTAGCCATCTGATTCAAGATGATTAGAAGAACTTAAAATCAAAGAAGTTTCCAGTTTATGGAATATTGCAAACCAAAAGTGACCTGTGGACTTAGGATGTCTATCACTAATAATGTCACTTGGCAGACCATACAACCGAAATAATCTTTCAACAAAGATCTGGACTAAATCAAAAGCCTTTATAGTTGACTTAATTGGTATGAATGCAACTAACTTAGTCAACCGATCCACTACAACCCAAATAGAATCATTTTGTCATTGGGTCTTTGGAAGTCCAACTACAAAATCCATAGGTATGATTTTCCATTTCTTATCTGGGATATCTAACGGATGCAACAAACCACCAGCCTTATGGCGTTCAGCCTTTGCTAGTTGATAGGGCTTGCATCTAACAACATATGACTCGACATATGGCTTGAGCTTTGGCCAATCGAATTCCCTCTTAATCAAGTCCAGAGTCCTATGTATACCGGGATGTCCTGCACAGTGTATGTCATGACATTCAAACAAAATCTTCTGTTTGAGCTCTTCATCCTCATGTACACAAACTTTCCCATTCCAAAATAGTAATCCATCTCGAATGGTGAACTATTCCACAATCTTCTTATCTTTCTTAGTTAGTTGAGTCCCCTGTGTTCCTGACTCAACACTGTCCACATTTCTTTCGGTCTGAATAGTGTTCCAGATGTGACCAAAATGGTAATCTAATTCATATTTTCCTCTCAGCAAAAGATATAGATCTGTAGAAATCTGGGTGAATGACAACTCGTTCAGTTCAGTGATCCGACTAAGAGCATCTACAACTTGATTTGCTGTCTCTTATGTAACGGATTTCATGATTGAATTCTTGCAACAATTCAGCCCATCGAGCTTTTCTCCCCCGAAGATCATGTTGATTACAGAAATACTTAAGAGGCTAGTGATCCGTATACACTACAAACTTACTACCATACAGGTAGTGTCTCTAGGTTTTAAGTGCATGGATTACAACAAACAATTCCTTTTCCTATGTAGTATAACACAACTGAGGACCAGTGAATTTTTTGCTCTCAAACGCTAGTGGCCTATATAGCCATTTGTAATAGAACCGCTCCAATTGCAACATCACTTGCGTCCGTTCTCACGACGTAAGGAAAATCTGGATTTGCAATTTGTAACACGGGAGCTGAAACAGTCATTGTTTTAAGTTTCTCAAAACATTGATCCAATTCCTTGTTCCAAACCACAAGCGGACTAGGTTGATTCCTCTTTTTCTTTTTATTAACAATTCCTTTTGTCAAATTATTGAGCGGTGCTGCTAACTTAGCATAATCCTCAATAAATCTCTTGACGAAAAGTGTAAAACCTAAAAACAATTTCACTTGTCTCACAGTTCCCAGAATTGGCCACTCAATTACAATCTTGTTTTTATCCTCGTCAATCTTGATCCCATTTACTGTGATCTTATGGCCGAGGTAAAGCAATTCTTGCTTAAAAAATTCACACTTGGACTCTTTAGCGTAGAAAAATTTTGGACGGAGTTTCATCAAGACGATTTTTAGGTGTTCTACGTGTTCCACCAAGGATTTACTGTAAACGAAAATGTCGTCTAAGAATACCACCACAAACTTTCCCAAATATGGACAAAATAAATCATTCATCATTTGCTGGAACGTTGTTGGAGCATTCATTAATCCAAATGGCAACACTAGAAATTCATAATGACCAAATCTAGAACGAAATCATGTCTTTTGGACATCTTTCAACTTAATTCTTATTTGATGGTACCCTGTCCTGAGATCTATTTTGGTGAAATATCGTGCTCCACCTAAGCGATCTACAAGGTCATCCATCCTAGGTACTCGATAAAGAGCTTTATAGGAGTAAGTTTGATCAGGCAACGTCTGTATTGGATCAACCTAATCCTAGTTGGAATACTAGGATCAAAGATCCACATCATCAGCAACTACGAAAGCTTTCTTGAAAACTTCCGCAAACGCCTCCCAAGTAGTTGGCTTCACTGGTAAATCTCGCCACCACGATGACGCTTTGCCGAGTAAAAACAGCACGACACTTTCAATTTTCTTCTCATCAGGAACACCGTGCAGATTGAACTAACTACTCCACTTGGCATGACTATGGCAGTCTCCCAAGTAGTCTACGCTTTGGCTTCTCCAACTAGTTGGGATATGGATGCAAGAAAGACAGTCATGAGCATGGTGGTGAGTATTTTGATGGGTAAGATCCACTCTTCTCTCTTTTCTCTCCTTAGTTTCTAACAAATGACGGCTTAGCCTAAAAGATAAAACCCTAAACTAAATCTCATCCTCTAAGGCTTACCCTACTAGAGAATGGAGGGGCTAGATTAACTTAACTTGTTGCCAGATGAATAATATACAACACAATGTGAAGTAACACAGTACATGAAACCACACAAGGGAGAACACTCGGAGAGAAAGATAGGCTTGTATTGCAAATGAGGTTCTTTCCAAAAATGGACTCTTCCACTCCTATTTATACTTGGAGTGGTGTTCACTTACAGAATTGCACTGTGGGACAAGTAAGTCATTTGGCATATGTATGGGTAGTTTAGATTCTTGATGTCTCATCTCTGCATGCAAGCTATCCCATTGACCATGAACAAACTTGAACCGCCTATAAACGAAACTGAAGGAGCATGTTTGGCATGCAATGTGATATTTTATTGTCATTGTCTCATGACAAAGATCACACCTTCTTAAATCACCTTTGTGATCTACATTCCGTGAGTCCCAAGATGTAAATACAATGTCCAACAATGAGGTTCTGCTACCTTCCATACCCATAATGTATTTGTTTTTCTAAATGGTATTGTTTCAAATATGGCAACAAATATAGCGACAGGCATGCTGACACTAGTGTAAACACGTTTGGATCTGAATGTTGGCTTCATATTCGTCATAATCTCTTTGATGAGTTGGAATTTTGTCGATTCAATGGGTCAATTGATCAATATAAGGCCAATCATGAGAATCGATTGTAGGCTCAGAAAGAGGCAATAATTTGCCAGTCCCAAAGTTCTTCTTTGGAACTTCGTACATGTGATCGTAAAAGTAAACACCCAGTCCTATGATCACAGAAGACTTGAGCCCATCATATATTAGTTCTCCATATTTTGCATGTATTGCAGAGAACTTTCTCGTAAACGAGTTTACGTGCTGCCAGTTGTAGCTATTTGAAGGACAAACATCTACACAAGAAGAGGTAAATTATATCACTACATTGGTGCGACACTGCCTGGCCACCCTCATGGCAGAATAGAAATTGAGTGTTATTGTACTATTTTTGGAACAAAGTATTAAAGAGGGAGTCAAGAAAATCTTAAAATCAATGCACGACATAAAATTCTCGATATTTGAGGGTTATTACGAGCTTGCTACCTCTCTAAAACAAGGTGGAGTGCAAATGCAAAATTTGCAACGTGTTCTATATGTCTTGTATAATGCCAATGCACCAAGTGATCTGGACGCCTGTGTGCATAGTAAACTCAAATTTTTGAGTCTGTGTTTTGGCACCAACGGAAGGTGCCTAAAAAATTTGTAACTTATAGCCCGACTGCAATTTAATTCACTTTGAAGTAGTTGCAATTCAGGTTGCATGTTGGATCTTCCCATGTATTTGGATTCTAGGCTCTTTTGTGGCCAAATTTGGCTTTATTGGATTGCATGTGGATTTGGAAAACATTCTTGCCATTAAATTCCAATTGGGCATGGTGAAAAAGCCTAGAAAGGGCTAAAATTCATGATTTTTGCTTGTTTTTTTCATAAAATTGAATGGTAGGAGGTTGTTGAACATCAATTGAAGCTGAGAAATGATGAATCATAGTCTTTTGAAGCTTTCCTAGAAGATAGAGCCAAGAATTCCAGCAATTGGATTTGTAGGAAGTAAAAAATTGACCAATTTTGGTGAATTTTGGAGGATGGATTTCTCTAAATCCATAAGGAAATCATTCAGGATTTTTTCCAGCATGATTTGTATTTCTTTTTACCTTCCCAGAAAGCTATCAGACCTGTAAATTGATGGGAAGAGGTTTATTTTCCAATTCCATCAAGTTTGTAGCAATTTTGACTTCTAGAAATCAAGAATTCATGGTTCTTAGCCCATACTGCTTCATGGAATCTGTATGAAGGCTTCATGGAACTCTTAGAGACCATTTAAGACTATTTGATCATCACTTTTAGGCTTGATTGGGTGTTTGCAAGTTTTTAAGAAGATTGGCCTTGAAAAAGTGTGTCCTCCTATTGGTTAATTTGTTATTCTGAAGTCGCACGTGTGAATCCTAGGTGGCAGACTGACGTGGCAAGTGTCTTGTTCACTAGATCTCTCTCTAACTAATCTTTACAGCACCCAATTTGGTGTTCTGTAGCCAACGATATGATCATCTGAAGTTTTGCAATTTTGTGAGCAAAATTGGCAGAATTTCCAATTGTTCTGATTGCATGCATGTCAATTTCCTATTTTGAGGTACTGTGCTTGCACGGAATGTCTGCATGTGGATTCTCAGAGTGATTTTGACATGCATAAGTGGTTTAGATCTGTTTTGAGTGGTTATACGCATGTACTCTGACTGTTAGATACAAAACTGGGTTTTATAGCTGACAATTTCCATAGAACTCGATTTTACGTAAAATTTCGTAAATGTGAAAAATCAGTTTAATGTCGCATGTCTTGCATGTCTGAAAGACATTAATGAAGTAAAATTAAGAATCGAACAGTGAATCGAATTTTCGATTTCGATTCCTTAATAACTGACAGTGGTTTTTTTTATGAATTTTTAGAAAACGTAAAATTTTAAAAAAAAAATAAAAGTGCAAAAACTCAAAATTTTTAGTTATTTCCAATTTCTTATAATATATATGAAATTGACTAAAAATAGTGATTTGACCATTGTTGGAGTCAATTTCAGTCAGTTTTTGGTCAACTGGATCTCACTATGAGTTAATTTGATATTAACTAAATTTAGTAATTTCTAGGATAGATATATGGAGATGGCCGAAGAAACTTCAAATCAAGCTGCAAATCCAGGTGCGCCATCTTATATGGTGATTTGTCAGCAATTGAGTATGGCACTTAATGATATGAATAATCGTAATCAGATGCCCATAACTAGTTTTGAGCTACACATGCTAAAACTCCAAAAAAGACACCAAAATTGATTTCCTAGCACAATTCTCCATAAACCACAATGAATTTGCGAGAGATATGGAAATGCAAATTGACATTGGGAAGATCCACCAACTTGCAACCTTGCTCCTCTCCTTGGATGAGAATACTAGTTGAATACCACCAAGCTCCAATGAAAAGCACCACCTACTCCAAACTTGTTTCTTTAAAGTTGGGTTTGGTCTTACCTATTTGTAATTTTTAAAACCTTACTTTAGGGCTTTTTTTGGTATGCATATGTTGGGTGTTTAAAGTTACTTTGAAGATGGATGAGTGGTCGACAATCTGTGAATTGGTTAATTGTTTTCATCGGAGCTATTACATGCCAGTTAATCAAGGCTTTGAAAGAGTTTTGGACATATGGTAGCTTTGAGTTGGATCAAAATAGATTTTCATGAACAACTCCGGAAGTTCAAGTTACTTGCACCCAGTTATAGAAATTTCGATTTCTTGGTGTCAGATTGTCAAAACTTGATCTTGGTTTTTTTGTATTGCTTCCCATGGTAGGAGTTGAAGGAATTTGGATTTCCTTTCTCTAGGGACAATATGCATGTTTTAGGACTTTATCACTTTGACATTTTGCTAAGCCATGTTAATTAGAACTTTGGTACTATTGGATATTTGGTCAAGCTATAATAATCGGTTTTGGGAATGAATTTTTAAGGCTGATCTTGACGGAAAAATGGTATGGCTCTCAGGCATATAGGAATTCGATTTCTTGGTATTATGCATTTTAAACCATTTAACTCTAGAGTATTGATACTCCCGGTACATGGAGTTAAATTGTATTTTGGTTTCTCCTTTTCAAGCCGGTGGAACACCGATCAGTTGGTTTTGGGTTCTAGATGATTTTAATCATTAAGATTGAACGGGCCAAAAGCTTTTGAGATACTTGTTAAATAATTCATGGTGGAAAATGCATGGTATTTGGAGGTAATTCTTTATTCAACAAAATTATTTGGAGTGAATACAGTGTAGGAAGTAACCGAATCCAAATATTATTTCTCATTAATTACAGATAACTTTAACGAAGTAATTCTTAAGCCAGTAAGTGAAAAGGGAGAACAGTCCAAATTTATTGAAATTTATAAAAAAAACTAATTTCATTTCTAGTTAAATCCTATGGTGAATTTATTCGAAGGATCAAACTAGTAGTGTTTTCATACTAGTAGATGATTATTTCTAATATATCAGTTATTCAGCCCAAGTATAAGAAAGAAATGAAATTGTTTCAGATTTTTTTTCCTACTGTAACTGATTTTAAACATTTACTAAAGTTGTAACATCTTCTTGATACCTTAGTTGATAGATTTTCAGGAAACTAAAAATCCTAAGAAGGGAAGAAGAGTGGACATCAGACGTAGTAAGTGTGATCGGGAAATGTATTTCGCAGTTAGGATTTTGCTAATCCTTGTAAATAATTGCTTAATATTGGTTATTAATTTTCTGGATAGAATTTTTTGAAATATGAAGAATTCTCTAGGGATTGTGTGGACAATCTGGAACTAGAACAAGTTTTAAATTTGAATCATTATCTATAAGTAGTACAGTAAAAGGTCAAAGGTTATTAATTCCATATTGATTGGAATCGAAGTAAGTTTGATTAGAATTTGAGTCTAACAGTTCTATATTGGAGCAACCTAATCTTAGTTTAAGTACTAGGATCAGAGAGGGGTTGATCAGTGGGAGAAATTATGTAATTAGAGGTAAGTGGGATTGGAAAACTGCTGAGAGTGAATGTTATTCATCTCAGAGATTTTTCCGGATATGTTATTTACTCATGAGAAATAAAAAATCTTTTGTAGCTGAGTTACAAGATCTCAGTGAGATATGTGAGTAACATATGTGGGTTCTAGAGGAATCTGCCAGATAAGAATGTATTTATGTACTGGTTCATAGTGAGATTATTCACATTTGTGCACGATTAATCTTGTATGAATCTACTATGTATTCCTGGTTACTAGGGTTATTTAGTGCACTTAACCTAGTCAGCGAACATAAGCATATGATCAAGTATTGTTTTGACAGATACTTGCAGAGTTAACAAATCTTTGTATAGAAGATTTATGGATTAACTTATAAATGATTTGGGTAAGGATCTAAATGTGGTGTTATACTAGTTTTTCACCTAGACATTTGAGATTTCTAAATCAATGGCAATTAACTTGAGTAGTTGATTACTCCAGGTTGAAGTTAATTGGTAAAATGGTCAGTGTGATGTGGATTCACCAAGAACTGATGGTTTTTTAATTATATTGCTTGTAAGACACATTATTAGTAAATCTTTTGGATTCATCAGTTAAAATTATGTGCATTAGATATACAGTATTCTTGAGATAGAATATTCCTTAGTTAAGGAATAGACTCGGCTCATTAGTGATTATATCCTAGAGAGCTCAATTGGATAGCAAATCATAATGAATCCAAGAATAATAATTGAATTGATATTCAGCAAGACTTTGGGTATCTAGGTTTGATTCTAGATGGTAATCTAAAGTTTGTAGTTGAAGATGATTGTCATTATCATTTTGGTATGCTTTCTGTCTTTAATTACCAATGGCATATAGAACTTGAATATCCAACACTTCTATCAGAGAATCCTGTTATGGGAATGTTTTAAAAATCCAGTATTTTCTTGGTAGGAAAGATTTTGGATTGACTCTTACTTTTCCTGAGTTATGTGGGACATATACTCTAGTATCCTGTAAATGATTATGGTTTTGGATTCCAGAAAATTATGATTGACGAATCATATAATCTAAATATTTATGATTGATGGATCATAAATAGATACTTAATTATTGTCAGAGGATTTAAAGGAATGGTGATGATTCTTAAGTGTGATGATTAATTCTTGATCTATTATTTGAGTAAGAATTCATATCAGTGTTTTGAATCTCTCTACTCCAGTATTTTATTTGAGAACCTATGGATCTCAAAGACATTAAGTATTTTCATTTGTGGAGAATTAGTTTATCTAGTGGATGTTATTCTGCTATAGTTTATGGTCTATAGATGCTTGAGTTTAGTTCTTCATTTGATTGGATCTCCAGTTATCTGAGGAGACAGACAAGTCTATTAAGATGAATGAATGCTATTTTTCTTGCATTTGGTGCCAGAAACATGAGCATTTAACTCAAAAGAGTATCTGGGATACTCAGAGTTGAGTTTTAATCATTCTATATCTTAATGATTCTCCTAGAAATTCTAGATAAATGAATCAATGATATCTTAGAATTTGGATTCTAAGGATATTTGTAGTTGAAAGCTTATGAATCATCTGTTAGAATTATGGATAATTTCAGACTGTAATTGTAATTATTTTATTATTTCTTTAACTTTAATCTTTGAAGGTTATTTCACCCAGTGTTTCATGTAAGTGCTTTACATGAAGGTGATGTTTCTAACTTGTGATGAATGTAACCCAGATGGAAAATTTATCGCTTAATGTATCTTTCAAACCTGAGTTGTACTCCAGTGTAGAGATTATCATTTGAAAAATAGGATTATCTCTAAACACTTGTTTGATGTGAAAGTTTGACTAAGGATAATGATTTTCTAGGTTGATATTTAAAGTTAAAAGAACTGTTCCTATAATTATTTCCTATTTAGAGAGCTTCTAAGGATAGAAGTAGTTTAAGGAGGGAAGAATGTTATGTCCATGGCCAATAAGTAGGATTCAGTACACTCCTAGTCTTCGATACACGGTACTCCAGTGAAACAAGCTGTTAGCTATGCCACGTCATACTGGACGTGACCCGAAAGTAACTAATATCCTTGCGAGGCCCAGAACACACTAAATGGAGTTAGTACAAGGTTTGGTCGGTGCCCAAAATTTGTGAATGTTGTAGTTCACAATTGGTTCTTCTCATTGTTGGCAATAGTCTGATGGAAATGTGGGTTCATGGATGATTCTATGGGCGCTTGAAACTGGCAAATGCATTAGAGCTATTGTAACAGGTAAATTTCCATATTTTTTAAGCTTAATTTTTAGTGAAGTCGGTCTTTTTGTGTTGTATTCCAATGAAGTCAGTTCTGTTGCATATTTTTTAAGCTTAATTTGCAGTGAAGTCCGTCTTTTTGTGTTGTATTCCAATGAAGTCAGCTCTGCAACATGTGAAAGTATTGTACTTTAGGACCATAAATGGATCTACAAAAGATCCACAAGAGTGATTGGATGCTTGCTTAACAATCTATCAAAAAACTAGACACAAAAAAGTTGATCTAGATTGGCAATTTGACAAACAACAAGCATTAACAGTCAAAAGCATTGATCAACATCGAAATCCGAGTCCACACATGTGTACTACAGGCTGTAGTACGGCCTTCAAGCTGAGAAACAAGTATTGATTTGGTTTCATTTGGATCACAAAAACTCAATGTACATAGTGAACTAGCTTGAGATTGCCAATGAGCTCCAAAAATTTTCTATCTTCTTACTATGGAGAATGGGAATACATAGTAAAACACACTTCCTTTGCAAAGTTAAGTGAAAATCCAGCATGTAATAAGGAAGTAGACTCCACTTTCTTGCCCTAATGTGAAAACCCTAGCCTAGATCCAAGAGTCATGCTTGGTAGGTGCATGGTAGGTAAAAATCTCATCATAAATCATGGTCTAGATCCTACAAAGTAGGAATCACTACCAAATGGACACAACCACTCCTCTTGACTCGTGGTAACCTACTTTAGGTGTGTATGTACAAGTGGCACTTTGGCCATTCAAGTAACCAACAAACAATATTGACAAAATGTATAATATTCTACATGGCTAGATTTGCCAATGTAGGCAATTTTTCACACAACATGATCCTCTAGTTACTTTTCTCGCAAACTATTGGTGTCCCGTTCAGCAAACTGTTGGTGTCCCGGACACCAACTGATAATGTTAACTACCCATTTTGTTAAGAGAGTAAAACACTTTCTTGGCCTGAGCAGGGTCACCTTCAGATAGAGCGTAGACAATATGATAGGATTGAACCTTTTTGGTTCTTGGCATACAGATGTCACTTGACTATATGTATGTATCAGAGTCCATTAATATAGTGCGCATTTTGTGAAAAGGAATTAACGTTGCTCGTGTATTGTTCATTATCTTGCTTGAATTGTCTGATCGTATTTGCTTGATGATTGCCCCATGATAGATTGAGATTATCCGTAATTCTGCAATCATCTTTACAATGGTTATGGGCCCACGTCACGCAAACAGATGCATCTAGATCATTCGCGATTATAGGTAGTTCAATCATTTAGTACGCTACCATTTTTATGACATGAGTGAGTACGAGTGATTGGTCATTCAAAGAAACCAGAAGATCCTTGCCTTCAAAACGTGTTCTAGCGATGGCTGCAGAGATGTTGATCGAAAACAAGATGATGGATCACTTGGAAGGAGACAACTATGGATCGTGGAGCTGGAAGATGAAGATCATGCTCAAAGACAGAGGTTTTTGGGACTGAGGTTGTTGAGCTGGACCAAGAAGGTCAGCCGAAGAATGCTCAGTGGGTGGATCTCATCGCGATTAAGGAATCGAAGGCACACATGCTAATGTGCATGAGCCTTGGAGATTCGGCCATATTTCTAGTAAGAGATCAAGAGACTGTGAAGGGAGTATGGGATACGCTTCAGAAGAGCTTCCAGGCTAGAGGATTTTTGAGCATTTTGATGTTGCAAAAATAGCTTTCAACAATCAAGATGGGGGAGACTGAGTCCATGCGTGATCACATTGAGAAAATAAAGGATATCGGGTGGCAGTTGGTGGAGGCCGTAGGAGCTGTCATTGACAAACAACAACTTATTTACACGATAATCACCAGCTTACCCTCAAGTTACGATCCACTAGTCTGATGCTAGACGAATTTGAGGTCAATCTTGATATGGAATTCATAACCAGGAGATTGATTCAAGAAGAAGGTAGGAGAAGAATCAACCCCACGTAAAATGAAATGGCATTGCTAAGCGGGTTCAAGAAGATGAACGTAAAGGGTGCCAAAAGCAACGGTGAAGGAAGCCAGGTGAATCAGTTCAATAAAGAATCGAAGAATAAGGTCTGGCCGGACAAGTCTGAGAAGAAATGCTACTACTGCGATCGCCTAGGACACTTTGTAAGAGACTGCAACAAGAAGAAGGCTAATCTTCAGAGAAGAGCGCCAGATTAGGCCAATATCGTAGACGAAGTCAACGACATTGCAGATGCCTTTGGTATGATGGCCGACGATAGTTGGAGCAACCAAGAGACGTCAAAGGAATCATCAGAAGGTTTTTCTTCAAGATCCAACAATGAACCAGTTCATGTGAAGCCAAAAGGGAAGAGATAGACTCTGAGAACAGATCCTTACTGGTATCTGGACTCAGCAGCCACCTCACACATGACCAATCGAGAGGCCTTCATCACCTACGAGATGATCAATGGGAAGGAAATTATGATGGGCGACAAGGGACTGGTGGATGCCATCGGGAGAGGATTAGTACGGCTATGGCTTGGGCAAGAACAAATGGCAACTCTTCGCGATGTGCTTCACATTCCCAACTTGGCCAAAAATCTGATATCGGCGGCACGGATGACGGATATTGGCTATGATGTGCTTTTCGAGAAGGAAGGATGCTCATTGCAGACTTGTGAGGGACCTATTGCAATTGGTCTCCGCATGGGAGGATTGTATCAATTGCAAGGAGGTGCTGAGGAAAGATCAATGGCATGTCTGACTGTGGATTTGCATAAGGTAAACAATCTGTGGCACCGGAGACTCGGGCATTTATCCTACAGGGGGCTACAAAGATTGGCCACCAATGACATGCTAAGAGGATTTGGTTACAAGGCAAATGATGGCATAAACATGTGTGATGTCTGTATTTCCGAAAAGCAGCACAAAGAACAATTCCCAGAGATTTCATCTGCAAGAGCATCGATGGTTCTAGAACTAGTGCACACGGATCTTTGTGGTCCTATGGAGGTGGCATCAAGTGGAGGATCAAGGTATTTCATCACGTTCATTGATGATTATACCAGAAGGATTAGAATCTGGACATTGAAGCAAAAGTCACAGGCTTTGGAAATCTTCAAAGCCTTCAAGCTACTGGTAGAAGCAGAGACTGACATGAGGATCAAGAAACTGAGGAGAGATAATGGAGGAGAATTCAAGAACATGGATTTCAATGAATTCTGCCAAAGCAATGGAATATCAAGAGAATTCATTGTTCTATACAACCCAGAGCAAAATGGGGTGGCAGAGAGGAGAAATAGGACAATCATGGAGATGGCTAGGTATATGTTGCACGAGAGAGACCTGCCAAAACATTTGTGGGCAGAGGCCATTGCCACAGCCGGATACATCATCAACATGATCCCCACCAAGGCACTGACTGATAAGACGCCATATGAGATGTGGTATGGAAGGAAGCCAAGAGTGGACTACTTCAGAGTCTTCTGATGCATAGCTTACGTTCATGTTCCTAAAGAAAAGAGGAAGAAGTTGGATTCCAAATCCACCAAGTGTCTGTTTGTCGGATATCCAGAAGAGGCGAAAGGATATAAGCTGTACAATCCCACCACAAAGAAATACTTTGATGAAGATCCCATCACGATCGTCAATGCAGAGCCTGATGTAGGAAAGATGCACAACGTCTACCATAGTGGACTGTTTCCAGATGAGGTCATCACGATCTCAAGCACCAATGCCTCTCAGAAAGATGATGGAGACTCAGACACCGTGCCAAAGGAGGTCATTGAAGAGCAAAGTTGTTATGTCCGTGGCCAGTAAGTCGGATTCAGTACACTCCTAGTCTTCGATACACGGTACTCCAGTGAAACAAGCTGTTAGTTATGCCACATCATACTGGACGTGACCCAAAAGTAACTAATATCCTTGCGAGGCCCAGAACACACTAAATGGAGTTTAGACAAGGTATGAGACAGTGTATGCATGTGTAGAGTTATCAACAGCAATTCTATGAATAGTTGGTCTATGCATAAGACTCTATTCCAGGTGAATCTATGTATAGGGAACTTAGGGCTATGCACGGCTAAGTGCCCAGAGGATGCTTTTGGCTCTATATAATGGGTCCAAACTCGCCCTACTCCTCATCATGGTTCTTGATTCATTGCCAGGCTCTCACTCTACATTCATCTTTCTTGTTCCTTGGCTTGGGGGTGAGGCTTCTAGAGATTGATTGGATGCTTCTACTTGGTTGGGTGGTTTCTCCATAGTGTGTTATCCTTCGTGTTTGGGATTTGTAAGCAGCATCTAAGGAGCTTGTTTTATAGTGGTATCAGAGCAAGGCTTACAAGTTTAAGGAGCTTCCCTTATAGTGGTATCAAGCTTCCCTTATAGTGCTATCAAGCACTATAAGGGAAACTCCCTAAGATCCTACTTACAAGATAAACACAATGGAAAACACACAATGGAGAAACCACCCAACCAAGTAAAAGCATCTAATCAAACTTTAGAAGCTTCACCACCAAGCCAAGGAATGGGAGACATGAATATAGAGTGAGATCCTGGCAATGAACTATTCACACAATGAATGAATAGAGCGAGTTTGGCCTCCTCATATAGAGCCTAGAACCACCTGTGCACACGGACATGCAAGGTCCTAACTCCCTTATATATAGGTTCCTCTAAAATAGAGTCTCTACGCATGGATCCTCTATTCATAGAATTGTTATTGATAACTTTACACATGCATTGCAATCGGGCAGTACATAAAGCGCACTTTTTGTGCAGAAGAGGCGCTTGAGCAGAGGTGCAAATCGGATAACGCTCTGTTCAAAAGCATAGAGCAGGAGATGAGGAGTAGCAGCATTCCCTGAGCTAGCAATGAGCGAGCAAGTAGGCGATGAGGAGCAGCCGATGAGCAGTTGATCGATGGATGGAGGAGCAGCTGTTGGCAGTTGATGGAGGGAGGAACAGCAGGCCGGGTGCAGCAGTTGGTAGTTGATGGATGCTGCATCTGCCTCTGCATTCCAGCCCCCCTCCAAATGTTTGCGCAACCCACTCCACCTGCAAAACGCACCCGGGCAGCCTCATTTGGCCCCACACACGCGTACTCTTTTTCCATTGGCGCGGGCGTTATAGGCAGCGAGATGCCATAAGCCCCGACGACTGTGGACAAAGATCGTAGCTCATCGCCTCCTCTTCTTGTTGGATCTAAGGAGGAAGAGGTGGTCTTTCTGCGGTTGCTCAATTGGAAGTATTGCGCAAGGCAAAAGCTAGCAGAATACATGGCCAACTAACGCAATTAATCTGGTGATCTAGCACTCCAGTGAACTCATTTGCATCAGCAAAATTATTAGTAAAATATAATTTCTACAATGAAGTGCAGCTGTTGATCCAACCCAACCTTCATCATCCAACGACAAATTTACTAATGTGTTTGATATTCTCTTCACTAATCTAGATCTGATTTTCAGCGTCTATTGGGCAGCTAGCCTCTGCTCTACATGTGACCTCTTTCATGACTCTAAAAGTGATCCACTGTTCTGTCATTTCAATGTTACAAGATCTGAAGAAATCAGACCTTCAATATGGCATGCATCGTCTAGATTCTACACCACCAAGAATTGTCAACTGACAACACTCTACTGTCCATCCTATTCAGACCTTCAAGGCAGTTTACAAACTATAAATTTGATATTCTAAAACCTTTATACAAAGTTTCAAACTCACAAATGTGAACTAGAATTTGTACATGTAGTTTATAGATTGGCCAAGAGGAAAATAGAATTCTTAATTTGATTTTATAGTCATAAGGTAGGCAATCTCAGGACCCAAAGGAAATCACTACAATCTCGTATGGTGGAAGGCCATACATAAGGTAGGCAATCCAAGACGCAAGAGAAATCACTACAATCACGCGTCAAGTCATCTCGTATACAAAGTTTCTACCATAAGTAGACTTAAATAGAGAAAAAAAATAAAATTTGACTTCTTTCTATTAAAGGAAAGAAAATCAGAAAATATGAAAAAAAGAAATAAAAGTTTTCATAAAAGGCCAAGTCTAATAAATGTTTAGTAAAAGAATATATCAAGGACAATCCTATTTGCAAAAAACAAGATCAATAAAATGACGTGGAATAGGATGAGCAAGAAAACGCATGTAGAGGTATTAGGAAAAATCCGTGTCATGCTAATCCTTGTGATTGTTCAAAGTAATAAGTCGTGCACTGGTGTCAAGACTCTTGGGCATATCCATGCTTTCCAGGAACGTACAAGCTCAAGTCCTACTTTTATGACATGTTAATCTAAATGGGTAATTATGACAAGTCATATACTACTTGAGCTGAATTCAAGGACATTAGAGTTGGTAGGTAAAGTTATGATATTAGGGCACATCCATGTCATACTAATCCATGTGACTGTTAAAACTCTAACACAAATCCATGCGTTTCAAGAATATCTGAGCCAAAAATATAATCTTAGACATTTGTGTGTATTTAGCTTGACTTTAATAGAGTAGAGATTAGGTCAAGGTTGTGATATATCAGAAGTGATGAGCAAGTGATAGAGTGTGATGAAGTAGAAAAGTATAGGTCCTTATAAAGATAAGTATGGAGATTACAAGCTTGCTAAAAAAAAATGCATTGCAACCTTACCTCAATATCCAAGTATGATTAGGTATGGAAACTCATACCTTAATAGTCGTAGATAAGCTCTCTTGTAATGATGTCATGATTCTTCCACGGAGTATGTTTTTCTTTAAAGGTCATAAAATAGAAAAAAAAATGTTTGAGTCTTTGTTATCTCTTTAAGAAAACGACAGTTCTAGATGTCTTTTGGAGTATAGGGCTAAGTTCTTCGCTTTGTAGTATAGTATTAGTGAGCATTTGTTAAGAAAAGACATTTGACAGAGCAGTGTGGTTACTCCATATAGTGATGATCAAAAGGATTGAATTGATTTTACTATGATTTTGAGTTGCTTTTGAATAGAAAAATATAAATGATTGAATTGTACTAATTAGTTTTGTATGTGCTAAATGTTAAATAAATGTTTAAATATATTGATTTAAAAGTTGTTCTTAGATTCATATGCTCATGTGTTGTATGGCAGCATCTTCTCAATCGTGACTTTCAAATATGGATGTAGTTGAATTTGGGACCACAATTTCTTGCAAAGTACAAAACTTACAAAACAGTGTAGTATTAGAAAAAATATGGTGTGCATGCTATTGACCAAGGTATGTTAGCAAATATGTCGATGAACATTTCAAGCAATAATATGTCCTACAAGCACAAATGAAAAGATTGAAGGTTCATTTGTCAAACCATTTGTCAAATGTGTTGACAATGATTTCCATCAAATAGTTTTAGTGGATTGCTCTAGTGTTGATTCTTCTTCTGTTGTGGAAATTGTAAGTGGACAAATTCCATTGGATTGTCCTAGTAAATCAAACATTCAATGTGATTGTGCTCTTCATTACTTGGAAGAAGAAATAGTTTTGCAATACTAGTTTCGGTAAAGCTAGGATTGGATCTCTTTATAAATTCAAACATGCTCATGGAAACATATTGCATCGACCATATCCATGATCCAAAACTAATGTAGAACTTCAAAATATTTTGGATGAAATGGATTTTGTGACTATCAATAAATCTGGAACATTTATAGATTAAATATCTAGTATTCGATCTATTACAAAGTTTTTGTAAATGAGAACTTATCTAGTTGCAGAGAATCTTATCAAATATATCATTAGAAATCTAGTTAATCATTAAATTAAATCAAAATTTGATGCATGACATTTTTTTGTTTATTTGCAAAGTGATTGTATTGCAAGATTGGGACAATTGGCATTAGCCTATGAAATACATAATACTTAAGTTGAATGGATTGAATAAATGGCAAGGAAAACCAAATAGTAAATGTGTATACTTCAGGCTTGGAGATAAGACCATTCAATTGTGTAAAGGAGCAACTCTATTTTTGGATAATTTAACAATTTAACACATTTTTGGATACTTTGCATTGTCATAGAGCTCCAAATGCCAAATTCAAAAAGTGTAATATGAATGACATAGATAGGTTTGCCTAGTAAAGTCATGTCGAGTCAATAGCAATCTCTATCACTTTAATACAATTTCATCATTATCAAGTACAATTGCGAGACAAAATACAAATGTTGAGGTTTGTATCGATTACATCTTGAATGATTCAACCATGAATGGAGCTATAATATGAAACACGAGAATCTATGAATAGAAGATTATAGTGTAATTGATTGTTGAATCGATTCAAGACAACATTAATCATCTAAGCTGATTATATGTGAATTGGAAACGTTATTTCCTAAATTGGAAACGTTATTTCCTAAATTCAATCTAATTTATTACTTGTTTCTATGTTTGGTGGTATTGGCTACCTATTATAAATGTTTCTTGACAACCAGTTATTTCCATCATTCCATTGTGCTGAATTCATTGTAAATTTTTTATTTCCACCTATATTGACAATTTACTTCTCTTTGTGGTCTACTTATTTTGTATATTCATTCTTCACTCCTTGAAACATGACAATTCATCAATGGTGGTGCACGAATGGATAGATTGCCAAGAGCAAAAGCTAAGAAAAGGTATATGCTTTACTATAAAAGAAAGTGGTTGAGTGTGCACGGATTCCAGCATCTAAAGAACTAGTTTCAAGGTTTTGAGTGAGTTGAAGCAGAGAGTCCCGTTGGAGCTTATCCTCGAGTTGAAACAAAGTGATCCTGTCACTATACATCTGCACTATACATCTACATCGACATCCAACAAACTCAGTTTCAATCAAAGGAAAATTTTGCTGAAGCATGTGGAATTTTTTCAAAGCAGCACTTGCATGTTTGCAAGAGGTTATGGCTACCACAAATTCTTCACCATTTGCTGCGCGAGTCTGTTTCCTAGCCATCCTTCACATCAACGTTTCACCAAGGTGAACTTAAAACAAGAAAGATTTACACGGCCAGTTTATGCATATGAGCGGCTATGGCTTTCAGACAACAAAGAGGACAAATTTTGGCATAAATTGTTTCGTTGCTACAATTGTATTATCTGACAGATCTCTCACCTTGCGCTTCATAAACATCGATGCAGCACTCTGACCAATGAGATCAATCCTACTATAGCACTCAAAACGACCACATACATGCACACAAGAACCAAACATCAAGTTCTTGGAGACACACCTCTTTCACCAAAATAAAATGGGCAAATTAAATTTTCACGCATCCTGCATTCTACACCCGTGTTTCACAAAGCAGTTTTGCAAGAAAATCATTCGAATCTGCATCCATAAGTGCGACCTGAATGATTATGCAAACTACTTTTTTTAATTAATCCACCGTTGCCTGGCTTCTGGGCACTTGAAAGCTTCAGAGATGATTCGGGGTCTTCCATCCGGCTTTCTGCTCGACTTTCCACAGGCTTTACTGTAGGACTCATCCATGTACAGGCGCTGCTAGTTCAGTTTTTCTGTGGATTAGTTGAGGAGTAGGCAGATCGTGTATTGCAAATGGGAGTAGACAAGAAATGACTTTGACTAACATAGACGATTTTTTTTTTGTACATAAAAAAGGTTACCAATTTCTCAAAAAATCTGGAGTGTCTCTCTGCACGATCAATGTGAACATGGGAGCAGACACGAAATCAATTAAGAGTGCCTATCAGTGAAGATAGAAACTTTATTGAAGCTTTTGAATAATTTTGAGTAAAAATTAGTACAGGATTTCTCAAAAATTCAGGACCTATGTTGTACACAATTGGATGCTACAGACTCTCATATTTGCAGCAAATGCTGCTTTGCTGGTCTCACCCACAAAAATTTTGTCCACACTCAAATACCAAGCAGTCTTCTAGATGGGTTTTTTAATCTAACAAACAAGCTCGATACTGTATCACATAATGGAGCAAGCATTTGGATTCTCATCGCTGAACATTGTTGTCACCTTGTCATCCCGAGAAGGGCGATAATAGTGCTCTTGTCCATAGTCATAGTCGTATTGGAAGTGGTGAGCAGTATCTTCATATGGTGCATAGATAGAATGATTGGCTATGTCTGCGTAAGGATTGGACATGCTGTTATGAGTAGAATGCCAGAAATCAACTGTATCGTGATGAGAATGGTGTGGCCTGTGCTCCGATCCGTGGTGTTTGCTGTAGTAGCTGTGTTGGCTATAACGGTCGTGGTAGACGTGTCGATGCTTGTGCCCAAATGGAAAAATTTCAGAAAGTTTCATTGTTCTTTTTACTTTCTTCAATACTTTCTCTCGATCCACGTAACCCATCACTGTCACCTTCTGCTTCTCCATATCCACATCTACAGATTCAACCCCTGTAGAGATAACGAAAGAAATAGCAGGTGAGTTGGTTATTGATCTAGCTGCCCACAAGGCTGGAAGTACATTGCAGTTGCAGAATGTAAACTATTGATCTAGTGTGAAGCATTACTATGTTTTTCAGCATCTAAACTTCATTGTAACTGAGCTTGAATGATTGATCAATTTGATGCTGAAAGCTTTAGCGAGAATACTAACCAATCATTCTCGAAAGTGCATTTCTGACGTGTCTTTCACAGGCCTCACAATGCATCGGAACTCTTAGTTCAATGAACTGCAAACACCATCATTCAAACCATCAGTCTATCAAGTTAATTAGAATTTCGGATCATCTGCTTATTATTCAGTAGGCATAATAAAACGACAAAATGCAAATGCCGAGGAAAATGTATGCACAAACAGATGCCATTATTCACCTCCATCTAGCTGCTGCTGCCAGGATCGAATGAAAAAAATCGAGATGCTACTGAGGTCTGTGTAGAAAGGAATAGATTTCAATGATTGCTTTAGAGAAAAAGAGAGAAACCACTACAGGAAAATGAAAGCGAGATGGGCTGTCCTCCATAGCTCAGAGCTTTAAGTAGCAGGGATTGCAGGGTCCCAGGAAGGTGCGAGGGAAAAGAGCGACCATGGACACCTGTCTGTCAGAGGGCTGATACACACGACACGTGCCATTGGTCCACCGTGCTCAGAGATTGGACAAGAGCATCTTTTGCACACGTGTACATCAAGCATTTGTTTTTATGATAAAAACCAATGATAATTTAACAAGTGTAGATCGAGAAAAGAGAAGGAAGTAGCGAATACTGGAGATTCAAGAGCCTGGCTTTTAATTCGCTGGCTGGAGCTGGAACTCGGCTGTAGACACGGATTGGTGGGTACTGTTGGTTGCCCTTAGCGGCTAGCCAGTGCTGGAACCTCTTTTAGAGTTATCCTTAAAAAACCTGCATTTTATGTTTGGAACTATATTATTTTGTTTGAAGGAGTCTCTTATGAGTCGTTAGAGAAACTGGTGCAGATACATTCATGTCGAACATGAGCAAGTTACCTAGAGAAAGGCGTCTTTGTTGATGAAATTTGACTTTACAAGCTTTAGTTCCGGACTCCACATAGTCAACCAAGCGCGCCCAACTTGCTTCAAATAAACTCATAATTTGGAGGACAATCTAGAACGTTCAATGGAAACATGTATCCGAGGACTGATTTTACAACGAACTTAAACTTTTTTTTAAAACCACGTAGCAGACTTTGTGACGTTGAACAGGTAGATAGGAATACAATGACCCACCATCTTTTCCTGCACTACAAACTCCAAGTGGTACATCATTTTGACAGAATCCAAGGATCCATGCCAAGTAGATAATCTTTGTGGCCAGAATCGAATCTGCAACAGCGATTCAATAGTTTTCTACAATTGCCCACCTCCCCCCATAGGCCCTATCGGGTGGAGTCTAGGAGATTGGTCTCTAGGATGAGTGGCCAGTTTCGGTGTAAACTGCAACAGTAAATTGTTTTCCTTCTTGCAACATACGTATTATGATCAAGGGAATGGCCTAGGATCTACGTGAGCTTATAGTGGGCAAAATCAAGATTGGTGTCAAAATCAATGCATAAATGATTGTACGACACCAATGCATGAATGATTGTGCTTATTTGGGGTTTTCTTTTGATGCATCAACTACCAACTGCTCATTGCAATATGGGCCTTTCTTCAATGGCAAGGATTCTCCAGATGTTGTCCAGAATTTTTTTTTACGATTAGATGATGAGCAGTCCCTTCTTGAACAAAATTAGAGAGGGAGGTCGTTTTGTGCATTGAAAGCTTACGTATTTGTGCACGCAATTACACATAAGTTATTGCTCAGTTTCTCTTGTTGTTGGTGATGCATTTTACAAATAAGCTTGTGCTCCTCGTCATGCTTGTAAAATTTAGACTGCTCTTCTTCAGAATTTATTATTCGAAGTAGGTAGTGCCTCTTCTCTGAACTCCATCAAAAGGATGTTGAACATCAATCACACAACAAATGTTTAAGACCATTTTTTGCAACATCATTTTTCCGAAGAGATAGAAAAAAGTTTGTAATTTGTTTGACATTTCCATGGCAATTTGTAGATGGCAATTTCAAACGTCGTATTGCGTCATACATTTGGGAGAAAGGTGAATCTTCCAGTTTATCATTTTGAGTGGAAAATCGCCGCTTCTCGTCTTGCCATCTTACATTGATCAGAAAAATGGCTCTCTATTATCAACTGACATTTCCTAACAAACACTAACAATATTGGAAAATGTCAAACACTTTACAAAACTCTTTCAATATTATTTGAAACAATGCTTTTCTATTCGATATTTTTGGAAACCATGATTTTTCATTTCAAGTATTTCCTAGATGATGGAGATATAATGTTACAATTTGTAACGCCACAGGTAGGAAATGTATTGTAAAGCTGTTTACAATAATCTAGTTGTTTTTGTTCTTTGAACTAGATTATAAAAAATTGTGTGTTGTTTATGAATATTTTATCATTCATTCTTAATAATTTTTCCAACATTGATTATAGATGATGAACATTTCGTTTCCTTGTCGTACATGTCATGGTTATAGTTACCAATGACTTTCATAAAATATGATACATGCAACGTTCAATCATAAAGCGATTTGCATATCATAATTGATACGATTTCTAAAAACAAGAGGCAAATTTCTTTCTTGTTGCAATCAACAAAAATTTAAAATTTGTCATCAATTATCCAAAAGAAGATGTACTTACAATCAAAACGAACATTGCCCAATAGATGCAGAGTAACGAGAAATCTTTTGAAATGGATCAAAATCCTAAAAAGGAGTAACCATTTAGTAGCTTTGTAAAATTTTCCCAAAAACATACTTTTGTGCATAAAATTCTCAAATTTCACAAAAAATTCAATCTAAAAACCATGCATTATGACTCAAAGAAATAGTATGCCATGTCCACAAGAATTAAACTTCTTAATAAAAAGCAAAAAATTAAAATTTTATATCATGTAAACAAAATACATGAATGTTTAGCATTTTTTAAAGTCTATATTAACTTTTTACAAATAGCCCATAAAATAGGTTTAAAACATTACATAAGAAATTCACAAAATCTCAAAAACATTGAAAATATTTTTGATATCATATTTTTACAATTCAAATATCATGGAGTTTTCACTAACTCCTTTCAACTCAATGCTTGATATATTGTCAATGCTCTCCATTTTAGTAGATGAAGCTGATGACTCATCTTGTTCATCAAAATCCATAGGTAGATTCTCATATGAGTGGTCTTCCATTGTTAACAAAAAAATTTGAATCATGCTTTTGCTTCGTTGTTGCCAAGTTGAATAAGATGGATGTGCAGTTAACACAAGATGGTCTTGAAAAATTGATATTGTTGTATTCCTAATTGATGAGATATATCTTAGAACTCTTTTGGCCATCTTCCAATGTGACACAAGAGGACATTTCATATATTGGCATAACTTACCAACACTATAACTAAGATTAAGGAGCCTATAAGCCTTCTATAGAGAGGGATGTCCTCAAAGGATGCTTCATCACCACTTATAGATGCTTTTACATTTCCCTCCATTAGAGTCTCAATGCCTTTACAATTCTTCATTGCAAATCTATCTAGGATGGATGTAGCATATTTAGATTGACATATAAAGCTAAAAGCCAATCCTCTTATGACTTCTATTCTTAGAATGAAGTGCAATAGGCCGAGATCAACCATTTGAAATTCTTTAGATAAAGCAACTTTTACATCTCTTATTTCATCTAGATCATTACCACTTAAAATAATGTCATCAACATACAATCCAAGTGTAATGATCTTTCCATCATGAAATCTAATGTACAATGATGGATCATATGCACTCAAAAAAATTGATGGAGATAAGAAAAGAGTTTAGCCTAGAGTAATATGCTCTAGGTGCTTGCTTGAGTCCATAGAGACCTTTTTTCAAAAAACACACTTTTTCTTTAAGCTCCTACTTGATGAAGCCCTCGGGTTGCCTCTATTGGTGCTTTGCCTCAAATCCATTCATTAATGAACATCCTGAAAGTTGTAGAAAACACAGAAAAAGAAGGCTCAAATTTCTAAGTAGAAGATCGAAAAAATTTATGATCGAACTTATGGAATCAGATAATGAAGACACAATTGATTTCGCGCAAGAACTCTGTTTTACTCTTCTCCACTTGCATGCATTCATCACATATTGACTCATCATGATTTACGTGAGTTGTCGTTATGTATGTATGTACATGGAGCAGTTATAATGACTGTGTAGACAACGAGTGTGAAATAGTATAGTTACTGAAAAAGTGTAAAAGTGAATTGTGACGTGGTCTACGTTTGACATGACAATAGGAAAAATAGTGATAATTCTTCCATAGAGAACACGATGAAAGTTTGGATAAATCAAACTAATATCAGTGTCTTCAATCGGGTTTGTTTATGGTTTACATACTAATAGAACAGGTTTTGCCTTGATTGAATATGCGTGCAGAAATAATATGCGGAATTAAGAGACAACTAAAGACAATTTTAGACAAACAAAAATTATTGATAAAAAAACAAATTCATAATTCTGAATCAGAATCAGTGTACATCTCTTGCTATCTTATCTCGATGTTGTGTCTTTGATTGAATGAGTCTGAGAGTCTCTTCGGTGTGAGCTAGTTACAACAAGTAGTGCACATGTATTTATATTGCTACAAGACAGGTCTTTTGGCTCTTTAATTATAGGTCTTTTGGCCTTTTAATTTTGTAACAGTAGGTTTAACCATTTACGACAGTTGATATTCAAATAGACGCTCTGTTTCCAGGGTCGAATAATTTCTGTTCGCAAATAATGCAAGTGTCCATACATTGTTCTTATACATGGATGACATTTCGTCCTCCATTTCCTGAATCCAGTGATCTTTATCTGGTCCATCAATAGCTTCCTCGAATGTTTGAGGTTCGTCAGAGAAACCACAAAATTCGATGGCTGTATTAAAAACATCCTAACCATACCTTTCTGGTGGTTTTCATTGTCTATCAAATCTTCTCACAAGTGGTTTCGAGTTTGATTCTGCAGGTTTTGAGTTCGATTTTGATTCATCCTTGTTTGCTGAAATTTGAACTGGTGATTCGAGTCTGTCAGGTACTCGATCTTGAACTCCCTCTAAATCTAGTAATTCTCGTTCATCATCTACTTGTCTTGAACTATTTGTATTCTGCCAGTTTCGGGTACATGGACACGATAATATGATGAATGTAACTCGAATCCTAACAGAAAATCTTGTTTTGTCTTTTCATCGAGTTTCTTTCTCAGTTTGTCTAGTATGTGCATATACACTGCGCATCCGAATGTCCGAACATGTGCAAGATTTGGCCTCAAATTCCATCATATCTCTTGAGGAGTTTTATCCGGTATTCGAGATTTCAGAATACGATTCTGAAGATAATTCGATGTAGCCATTGCTTCTGCCCACAACTGTTTTGGTGCTTTTGCATGAGCCATCATACACCTAGCAACTTTCACCAGTATATGATTTCTTCGTTCAGCTATTCCATTGTGCTGAGGTGTGTATGATGCAGTCTTCGTATGCATAATACCCCCGCCATTGCAAAGTCACACATAAAGCCATATCAGAAGTCTTTTATAAAGACTACTCATCCTTTGGAGCTTATTCACTCAGATGTACATTTTTCCTCTTCTAAAAGTATTGGTGGTGCAACATGTTTTGTCACCTTTATTGATGACTTTACTAGATATACCTGGATATATCTACTTTCTTCAAAGGCTATGGTTTTTTTCACTTTTTAATCTTCAAAGCTTATGTTGAGAAATAGTTTTCTTTTAAAGTTAAAGCTTTAAGATGTGATGGAGGAGGTGAATACATCTCCAACAAGTTTCATGAATACTGTGAAGGTGAAGGAATAAAGAGAGAGTTTTCTTGTGCTTATTCTCCATCTCAAAATGGAGTAGCTAAGAGGAAAAACAGATCTTTATGTGAATGTGCTAAAGCAATTCGAGTAGCAGCTTCTTTGCCTATTGATTATTGGAGTTTTTGGTTGTGCTTGCTTTGTTAATGTGTTCTTGGAAACGAGGAAAAGAGATGATCCTAATTCTATTAAAGGGATCATGGTTGGATATGCATCCAACAAGAAAGCTTACAGAATATATGTTCCATCTACCTCAACTACAATTGAGAGTAGAGATGTTATATTCCATGAAGATCAAAAGTACATTCTTGAGGAGGCCGAGTTCCAAGATTCTCACAAAGGTACTCCAATCATCACCCTTGAAGATTATCATGGAGAGATGGGGCTGAGAATTGAGGAGGAGTCACCTCGAATCTTTTCACCAAGGAGATCTCAAAGAGAAAGATTCGAGCCTAGAAGGCTTACCTATGAAGATAGAGGCAAGCAGGTGGAAATCAACTCCACTAATTGTGCTTATTGTATTTCTCATGAGGAGCCAAAGGATGTATATGATGCACTCAACTTGAAGGATTGGTACCTTGCCATGAAGGAGGAATATGATGCTTTGATGGCCAGTAAGACATGGAAGCTTGTGGATCTTCCATCCAACAAGCATACCATTGGTTGCAAGTGGGTTTTTCGAGTCAAGTATAATCAAGATGGCACAATCAACAAGTACATGGCTAGGCTTTGTGCTAAAGGTTTTCTCAAGTTTATGGACTTGATTATGAGGAGACCTTTGCCCCAGTTGCAAAGATGGTATCAATTAGAATCATAATTTCTCTTGCTTGTTCTTTTAATTGGCAAGTTCTTCAACTAAATGTCTCTAATGAATTTCTAAAATATGGATTGAAGCAAGCTCCAAGGTCATGGTCTTTCTTGAGTTACTAGGATTTAATCTTAGTAACTATGATCCTTCCTTATATGTCAAGTTTTTTGATAAAGATATTGTCATTCTTCTTATTTATGTTGATGATATCATTCTGACAGGAAGTAGTATCAAGTTAGTTGAGGAAACCAAGATTGCACTTGGAAAAGAGTTCAAGATGCAAGATCTTGGAAAAATTCACTATGTTCTAGGATTAGAGATTGACTTTCTTTAAGATAAAGCTTTTGTATGTCAATCCAAGTATGCTCTTTCAATGTTAAAGAAGTTCAATATGTTGAATTGTAAGAGTATAGAAACACCTATGGAGCAAAATTTAAAGGATTCTAACAAAGGTGATGAAAGATCCTTTGTGGACATCACACTTTTTAGAAGTCTTATAGGCTCCCTAACTTGGCTCACAATAACTAGACCGGACATAAGCTTTAGTGTTCATAAGTTGAGCCAGGCTATGCAAAATCCTTCTATCTATAATTGGAAAATGGCCAAGAGAGTGCTTAGATATATATCTTCAACTTTTGATTTTGGTTTATTGTATAAAAGTGAAGATCTTTCTATTATTGGTTATTCTGACTCGGATTTTGCAAGTGATAGAGCAGATCGAAAATCCACAAGTGCTTATGTTATATATCTTGGAGGAAACTTGATATCTTGGCTTTCCAAAAAGCAAGATATTGTATCACTCTCATCATGTGAAGCTGAGTACAAGGCACTCACTACAACAACAAAGGAAGTGCTTTGGATCAAGAGGTTACTAGTGGAACTAAAGATAATCTTGGAAGAGGATCTACCTATGATCATGTGTGACAACATTTCAGCCCAAGCCCTTGCCAACACCCCAATATTCCATGCAAGGAGCAAACATAACGAAGTTGCACATCACTTCGTGACAACTATATTTCTCTCAATGTCAAAAATCCTGTGAGATAATGTAGATATTGTCAACATGAATGAATTCGTTCTTGCCAACTTTCCATTATACAGCATTGATGACGTTGTTGAGTGTATGGATTTTGAAGGGGTAGTAATTGGAGCACATCGACACATCATCTTGCATTGCTAATATGCTCACCAAACCTTTGAGCAAAAGTTCCCTCATCAAGCATAGAGCCAATCTTGGAGTTATATCAAGATCCATGCTCAAATCAATATAGATTATTTTTAGGAGGAGTGTTAAAATTGGAAAAACAAATCCATATTGATTTCTTGGCTTGCTACAAATGTTGTACCATGCAAGTATGTAGCTCATAAATGCAAAATTCCAAGTTTGGCCTACATAGAACTCGAGGTACATGGTTATGTAATGTCTAGATTGAAGAATACAACTTGCATATAGTTTGTAGACATAGAATTGGCAAAGTCATGCTTGTAGAAACTCGTGGCAATTCACATGCATTAATTGTAAGTGATCCATAGTGACATGCAAGGAATGCACAAAGTGTAATGGAAACATGCATGATGATTTGTACTTTGTTAGTTAGAACTAGCACACTTGTAAAAAGTTGGTAGAATTTCATGCAGGGCAAGTGACAAATGTCACATAGACTCTAGATGTCACTTTAGTTGTGATTTTGGAATGGATAGATGTGGAATACACTGAAATCTTGTATTTTTGTTCATTCTTTGATTCATTGCTATCATATTCTGATGCTTAGCATGCTAGATTGTGGTTAAGCCATTTCTTCTTAACTAGATCTTGCTAATCAATCTAGAATCAGGTTATTGTGCTAATCACAAAGCTTAATCAAGATCAATCATACTTGTGGACAATCCCCACACGTGTGAATTCTGGAAATTTTGTCACTCATGTTAAGCATTCAGTGTAAAATATCAACAACACCTTCTACTATCTATGTCTAATCTTGACATGTGTGTGTTGTGATTGATTACACTTCCTCAATTTCTTTTCTAAGCTCGTTCACTCAGTCTGATCGAATCATGGACGTCTTCGACTCCTTAGAATTCAATCAGATGATGGCTGACTCTGACGCCTGAGGATCTTTCTACACTACCACATTGAATTCTGATTTGAACTTCACTTTCAAACTGATCAATAGTAATTCCACATACAATTTACCCTCTTCGGTAAACTGTACTCAAATCAGAAAATTCGTTTGAGTATGAAATTCTTTCAGTGGTCCTGAACACATGAGCTATGATCCTATTTGGCATTTTCTATCTCTGACTCCTAGTCGAGATTGTTCTTGTTGATAATTAGTAGCAGCCCTCATCGGGGGAGTTGTTCCGCATTCTCTCTTCCTCTCCCAACAGACACCGTACTATGGGGGTGTGATTTATGTTCTATTATAAGCCTGGTGTGTTATATACATTGTTTTGTGATGTTGAAAGGCCTAGGGACACTAGTCAAGTTCCACAATTTAGACTATGATAGGGGTGTACGTACAGATTCCCTACATGATAGTTTTTCTTTAGGTGGTAACATCTTTTACTATTTATGACGGTTTTTTATTTTGTCCCTTTCTTTTTTCTTTTTTCTTTTTTGGTTTTGAAAATTATGTGGTTTTACATGCCACCTATCTATATCGTGTCAAAAATAATCCAAAAATAGTTCGGATTTTGGGACAAAAACTCAGCTAACACAACTACACTCCTGTGAGTTCTTCCTAGGTGCCTTGAAGGCATGTATGTTTTCTCATTGTCTCAAGATGCAGGTAGTATGCATTTTTCATGGCAAGATTTAGACCCTGCATATAACACAGAAACTGATTCTATTTGCAAGCATATCAAACAATGTGAGCATCATTATCATATGCTAGCACAGTAGATATAGTGTGTTAGATCCTAGCTCTATGAATAACACATGCTATATCAACGTAAAACAAGTTATGATGTTTTCTACATAGTGTATAGTCATTTTCAAGATACTACTATGGTTTCCTGAGAGACGTAGTGCACGATAATGTTTGGACATCTACATGCTGCATTTATAGATGTGTTCTCTATTCTCAAGTCTTGGTGCCATTATGTTTTTCATATAGGTTTGGAGATGCAAATGAGCAAGTACTAGCTGGAGGCATTGTAATCATATGAAAATGCAGGACAATAAAAAGGTTCTATACCAAAAATGACAAAAATACATCTTAGTAGCTGGTGTGCTTCATGCACCACGTCCTTTCAAAATATGATGTGTTGATCTTGTCATCTTTAGAGGCCTAAGCACACAACAAGCTATTTGAAAAATGTCTAATGTGGATCGTATGAGACAGCCAAAATCCATACAACAACAATATTCAAAAAATGTTAAAAAATCTAAAAAGCTATATTTATCATTGTTGAATATGATTTATTTGGTAGCTCTTTTCATGGAGGACTCGCGAGGTCTAGTAATAGGAGGTCTGTGGCTAATTGATATTGTCCATCCCTCTAGGATCCCTCCAATTCTATAAAAAACAATTGATCTCCTATTTTTGCATAATAGCAGTCAAACACCATGCAAGTGCTCCATAAGTCCAATTATAGGTCTAGGCCCTCACAAGATTATTACTTACATTATTGGCCAAGCTCGGAATGGTTGTGGCATAATTAACAACCTTATACATTGGAGTATCGGCTATCCATGTCAGGAATTATTCTGAATCCCACATACTAGACATAGACGTAACCCCCCTTAAACTACCTTTGTCCTCAGAAGTGGAAACTAGGGAAGATCCTCATTATGCTTTTAACTTTTTCCCACGAATCATCATCCTCAATCTAACCCATCTACCTAATCAAGCACTCAGAGATAGAATGATTTCTCAATTGTTTATCTTTGGTTCTGAGTAGTCTTTCACGTTCCAAAGGCACATTGGGCGATAAGTCCTCCAAATGGGCAAAATCTTCAACACATCCAATTGCCATCATCATATAAACTAAGTCTTAACCAGTTACATGAAACACATGATGAGCAGTGGACTTATCCCTAAGATCAAGTTCAAAAGCTAACAAACCAATTCTTTAACAATCACTTTTACCCAGAAAATCAATACCTCTAGTCTGACTTCGAAGATCAAATAAGTACTTAGAGATGGAACAATTTTCTAATTATTTATCTATGCTCTAAAGTACTATATATGCTTGTAGAAGTACACTAAGCGATGAATATCCTATTGGGTCTGATTCTCTCCAAATTAGTAATGTTACCTTTAGGTAAATTCAATTTACATGAACCATTGGGTGAATCAATTGTTAGATTTCTTATGCTCAGCCTTAAAACAAATCGTTCAAGTAATGAGCATCCTGAAAAACCGAAGGCTGACAACATATTTTTGGGCCTTCACATTGTTTCCCTTGAGATTTCTTGTGCCTTAGAAATCATTTTAAGGCACCTTCTCCTTCTTCGCCTATTTCGCTCCTTAGTGAAAAATACAACACACTGGCCAAGTGTCCAGAATGCCTTAGAAACCATTCTTAAGGCACCTTTTGCTTTTTCGCCTTCTTCGTCTTTTTCCCTTCACGAAAAATGTGACACACTGGCCAAGTGGCCAGAATGCCTTAGAAATCATTTTTAAGACACCTTTTGCTTTTTCGCCTTCTTTGCCTTTCAGAATGCCTTAGAAATCATTTTTAAGGCACCTTTCCCTTTTTTGCCTTTTTCGCTATCTTTAATCTAACGCCTTTTCCACTACCTTTAGTTTAAGGCACCTTCGCCGCCTTCAGTGTAAGGCACTTTTTGACTTTTTTGCCTTGTTCACTGCCTTGAATCTTAGGGCGCCTTAGGGATTGACATACCTTTAGTGTAAGGGCACCTTCAGGAGTTGCAAACCTTCAGTCTAAGGGCACCTTTGAGTTTTTTTGGCTTCTTCGCATTTTTGCTACATTGGTTGACCGACGTCGCCAACTAATCAACAACCCTAAAACAGCTAGACAACCAAATATCCCAAAGGCAAATGGTGGTTACCAACTTTGTACATATGCAAAGACTGGCATAAATAGCATTAGAGGCTTGTAAGACATTTTGTTCCTTGACACTTATAAATCTATATATTAGCTGATTCAAACTATGTAAAAATTTTAATTTTGACTTAATTGAATTTCTCTCTTCTAATCAGAATTTTTTTTGTAGCCAGCATTATCATGCTCAACAAGTTGAAGTTATTACTTCAAGCTATTGTACTCACTGTTGATATTTTATCAGAGTGCAATTTTTGTCTCAATACTGTGTCGTTCATTTGTGCATTCTATATGAATTCTTCTATTTGAATATTTCTGCTAACTGTTGCGTTTTTGTTCCTACACGGCGCGCTCAATTCTCGAGCTTCTGTTGTCGCTCACGCGCCCCACCGTTTTACACCATGGTATCAGAACAAGGAGCTGCTGATAATTCTGACTCACAGATCGAACAACCAGTCAATTCTGATCCAGAGAATCGACTGTAGAATCTTGATGCTAACTCAGACGATGAGTCAGAACTTCAACGAGTCAACCCACATCAAAGGACCGAAGTTCAACCCAGAAGGTCAAACAGGTTCAAACAGCCTCCATTTAGATTATGGATGATTCGGCCTGCTACTTCGTACAAGAACCAAACACAATTTTTGAGGCGATGTCTACTCCTGATGCTGACCAGTGGAAAGCAACGATGGACAGCGAATTCGATTCTCTTATGGAGAATCAAACATGGACACTCACTGAGTTGTCAAAGGACCAGAAACCAATTCCATGCAAATGGATATTCAAGGCAAAGTACGACGCTGAAGCTTTTTCCAGATTCCAGACTGGATTACTCATAAACCTTCAGTCCAGTCGTCAAACATGCTTTGATCCGCCTACTCCTCTCCTTTGAAGCCGCAGCAGATCTTGAAGTCCACCAGATGAATGTCCAGACCGCTTTTCTCAATGGAACCATCGAAGAGAAAATCTACATGATGCAGCCAGAGGGATATGAACTCAAGGGCAAGCAACAACACCTTGTATGCAAAATTCACAAGGTGCTTTATGGGCTGAAACAACCACCCAGAACCTGGTTTTAGAAGATTAACGCATTTCCAATAGAGAATGGTTTCGTTTCAAACTCAGCAGACTCGAATGTCTATTTCAAGTCTGTATCAAATTACTTCATCATCATCACTCTCTACGTAGATGATACACTCTTATTCAGTAATAATCCGAATTTGATGAAGGATACAAAATGCATGCTGGCCTAGGAACACAAGATGACTGCCAGCCCACTATTGTTTCGAACTCCAAATTCAACGAGATCAACCCAACAGACTATCAGTCCGCAACGATATCTCAACAACGTGCTGGAAAAGTATGGAATGGCCAACTGCAAACCCAGTCTCTTTTCACTCAACCCTGGACTAAAGCTATCAAAGGAACAATCTCCTTGGACTGAGGCAATAAAGGAGAAAATGAAGCGCTACCCATTTCAATCCATCATGAGCTCACTGATGTATGCAATGATGTGCACACAACTAGAACTTGCATATTCGGTCAATACACTCAGCCAGTTCCTGTCAAATCCAGACGTAGCTCATTGGAAATCGCTAACTAAGGTCATGAAGTACATCCAAGCAATGACAACTCTCAGCATCTACTACGGAGGCAGCCACACTGCCAACATTCTTGAAACCTACACAGATGCGGATTGGGTAGGAGATGTTGACACTAGAAAATCAACTTCTAGATTTGTGTTTTTATACAACCAAGGCCCAATCTCATGGAACAACTGGAAGCAGACCTCAGTTGCATTATCATTAACGGAATCCGAACACATAGCTGCCACCAATGCAACCAAAGAGGCGATCTGGCTAAGACAACTGCTTGCAGACCTGAACCTTGCACAACCACTTCCTACACCAATCTATTGTGACAATCAAAGCACAATAGCGCTATCTCTCAATCTAAGATTTCACTCTCTCAAGCAAACATATAAAAATCAGGTATCATTACCTTAGAGAGAAAGTGCACCGCAAGGAAGTAGAATTGATCTTCTACAGAACAAATTAAATGGTAGCAGATTACTTCACAAAGGCTCTATCAAAGGCGCAACATCTTAGATTAACGATATGTCAAATCTGAAGATCAAAGTTTTTTAGGATCCACATTAAGGGGGAGTGGTAGATTTTGTATGCTCAGCCTTAAAACAAATTGTTCAAGTAATGAGCATCTTGAAAAACCGAAGGTCGACAACATATTTTCGGGCCTTCACAAATTTTCCCTGGAGATTTCTTGTGTCTTAAAAATCATCTTAAGGCACCTTCTCCTTCTTTGTCTTTTTCGCTCCTTAGCAAAAAATGCGACACACTGGCCAAGTGGCCAGAATGCCTTAGAAACCATTCTTAAGGTAGCTTTTGCTTTTTCGCCTTCTTCGTCTTTTTTCCTTCATGAAAAATGCGACACATTGGCCAAGTAGCCAGAATACCTTAGAAATCATTTTTAAGGCACAGTCTGCTTTTTCGCCTTCTTCGCATTTTTCCCTTCACGAAAAATACGACATACTGGCCAAGTGGACAGAATGCCTTAGAAATCATTTTTAAGGCACCTTCTCCTTTTTTGTCTTTTTCGTTGTCTTTAATCTAAGGCACCTTCGCCTTTATCATTGCCTTTAGTTTAAGGCACCTTCGCCTTCTTCTCTGCCTTCAGTGTAAGGCACTTTTCGGCTTTTTTGCCTTCTTCGTTGCCTTGAATCTAAGGGTGCCTTAGGGATTTACATACCTTTAGTGTAAGGGTACCTTCAGGAGTTGCAAACCTTCAGTCTAAGGGCACCTTCGGGTTTTTTTGGCTTCGCGTTATGCTGTTCCAGCCGACCTTGAGGTACATCTTAGATGTGTAAACAACTTTTTTTAAAGACATCAAAAGAATGCCTTCAAAAATTCAAAATGACAAACTTAGGAGAAGCTCATTACTGTCTCGAAATTCAGATATATAGTAAAAGAAACAAGAAGCTACTCTACTTGACTCAGAAAAAGTACATCTTCAATTTGCTTTCTAAATTTGATCTAATGAATTGCAAGCTTGTACATTTTCCTATGAATCCACACCTTAAACTGTCTAAAGAGCAATGCCCTCAATCTAAAGAGTAGGAAGAGGAAATGAAAGGGTATCCATATCAATCAATTATCGGATCCCTCACGTATGTAATGATCTCCACCAAGCCCGATCTTACATACGATGTTAGCTCTTTAAGCCAACATATGATTAATCCTAGAATGATCCACTAGAAGACTCTACTACCTCGTGATTTTCGTAGAATCTCCAACATAACATATTCTGTCCAATAGCGACTACTAACAGCACGTAGTGTCTTAATCTAAGTTACAGATATATCGCTTAAGCATTCTTATGATTGTACTGCTACCATGTATAAATATTCAATAGCATGTCAATATAAATGTTAATACAGAATCAGATGATGAATTGATCAGAGATTCAAACAGAACGCAACTATTCGATCTTTCTCTTTGTTTTCAGAGTATTATTTCAGAAAGATTGTGCATCTAAATGCACTCAAACTATACACATACTTTCGACTTAATCGCGTCGATTTTTTTTTCTTTTGTTTGTTTTGTCTAATTCATTACATGCAGATGACATAATTCGTAAGTTGAATTATTTTTGTGCCTTACAATTAAGGTGATTGTAATGTTTTAGCTTTGACGTTCCTGATTTGTTTACGTTTCCACATCTTTTATTGACGTTGTATGCGTCTACGGAAACAAATTCTTGTGACTTCGCAGCTCGCACCAAGCAGAGCTATCGTCAATTTATTGACAATAGCTTGAATCCGATAGACCTAGATTTATGCATTGAGAAATCCTTCTACAACATTTTCGACACTTTTGGGTTGAAGTTGTTTCCACTGCAGCTTATATTCAAAATGGATGTTCGACTAAAGGGCTCTCGAAAGAAACACCTCATGAAGTGTGGAAAAGTTCTAAACCATCACTATCAAACCTCAGAGTTTTTGGATGTATTGCCTATGCATAGATATTGCAATAGATTAGAAAGAAGCTGGAGGTTGCTATAGTTCATATAGCATAAAAATATGATTCTATATAGACAATAAACTCTTTGGCAATCTAGCTTCTAGTTTGCTTCCAAACCCGCTCTTTTGAATAAAGTATAAGAAATGTACATGGCAAGTCCTATTCGAATCAAAACATAATAGCTTTCTTAGTGTTAATTAAGTTCTAATTCCTATCACGCTTCCGGGCAACGAATCCAGTCATGAAAATCTTATGCTACTTTTCCCACAAAAAGTGTCTTCCCACTAAAATGTTTTTTGGGAACAACATGTGTAGGGATATTATCATCAATATTGGTACATGGGAGATGGCTGTCTTCTATTGTGTTCATGAATACGAGCACACATTCAAGACAAGAAAAAGCTTGTATAACAAATTAGCAAGGCTCTTAGAGTGTCTGCAATCCAAGAGCATAAAAAACGAGGGCGAAGATGACTACTCTAACACTCTACAAGAAAAACCAACACACCAATATGGAGAAACAAAAAGAGGAGAAGGGCCATCTTGAGAGAGAGAGAGAGAGAGAGAGAGAGAGAGAGAGAGAGAGAGAGAGAGAGAGAGAGAGAGATGCAGGATCATCCAAATAGATTTTTAGAAAGAATGATGTATGCTTGACACCTTGGAGGGCATTCACAACTGTTTGCAAATAACTTGAATTAAGTTAATTAATCGAACACCCTAGTAGTCCTTCAGACATGCATAAGCTTTTTGAAATTCTGAAAAGAGCTAGGTATCACTACAAGCATGGTATATGAGTTGAGAACGTTATAAAGTCAATTGGTATTGCAAGGGTGATCATACCAATCAGTTATCAAATTAGGTCTAAATATATACATACTTTTTAAAGAATGAGCAGCCTCAGTTATCAAATTAGGTCTAAATATATACATACTTTTTAAAGAATGAGCAGCCTCTTGAAAGTAGTTGTAAACCTTTGTGAAAACTTGTTATTTGTATGGACATAAACCTAAATCACCATGAAAACATCTTATTGGTATTGAAATACCACTTCCACATGGCAAGCACCTACTGGATCTTCTCTTGTCAGCGGTTAATAGTCTTCTCTTTGTGCATGTCAGATCTTTTCATTTTTATAGGCATTCTATTCTACTCTTGTGTGTAGGAGAAGGAAAATAGAGGCTTCTTTGCCTACGTTGGTTCTTTAGTGGAGAAGAAGATCTATTTTATTGTACTAAACTATGAATTTTGTTGCACTCTCTTGAATAGAATCAAATTGTGTAATAATCAAAGTGTGATATGAATGACACAAAAAGGTTTGCCTAGTAAAGTCACGTCGAGGCAATAGCAATCTCTATCACCTTAATACAATTTCATCATTATCAAGTACAATTGCGGGAAAAAATACAAATGTTGAGGTTTGTAATCTGTTACATCTTGAATGATTTAACCATGAATGGAGCTATAATATGAAACATGGGAATCTATGAATAAAAGATTGTATTGTGTAATTGATTGTTGAATCCATTCAAGACAACATTAATCATCTAAGCTGATATATGTGAACAAAAAATGAATTGGAAACGTTATTTCCTATATTCAAGCTAATTCATTACTTGTTTCTATATTTGGTGGTATTGGCTAACCTATTATAAATGTTTGTTGACAACCAGTTATTTCCATCATCATTCCATTGTGTTGAATTCATTGTAAATTTTTTATTTCCACCTATAGTGACAATTTACTTCTCTTTTGTGCTCTCTTTGGAGAATGATATCTTCCATATTGCATTATTTGTTGAATTTTGTGATAAGTACGCCGCAACATTGATACCTGAGTTTATACCAGCTCATTATAAGCCAACTGTAACATGTATACTTTTCATGTGATATCATCTACTTATTTTGTGTATTCATTCTTCACTCCTTGAAACAGGGCAATTCATAAATGGGATGGATTTAACATATTGAAAATCAAAAAATATTTTCAAGCTATAGATGTCATGAATAGGTCCATGATTTAAGCAGTTTGAAAAGTAAAAAATGCTCCCAATTTGTAGTTTTCATGAGCAACATCTATATGTGGTTAAACTACATATGTATGAAGTAATATACATTATGTTAACTTATAATTTATCATATTTTTCTTTTGATCTTTTATTTCCTACAGTTTGCTATCATATTAAGAGGCTTATTCTATCCTGGGTTTTATTATCTTTGTTGATGGTGACGATTTTTTTCAACGACTTCGTGTTTCCTTTTGTCAGTTTGAGTCAAAAAATAAATAAAAACAACTCAGTTTTCTTAAATCTTTTCAAATTGCATCATCATTTTTCGTTTCTAGCTTTGTGCGCATGCAGTAAGCTATCGTGATCATATGCTCAAAGGTGACCTAGTACGCTATCCTGATCATATGCTCAAAGATGACCTTGTGTTGCATGGTGCACTAAGCATGGTGATCATATGCTCAAAAGATGACCTTGTGTTGCATGGTGAGTTTGAGCAAATAACTATCCTATCACTCGGAGGTAAAGCTTGCCTTAGATGTCAAAGATCTCCTTGTTTCTAAGTGGAGTGGAATGCTTCTCTTGAATTTCACTTTTAAGCCAAAGCTTGTCGTGATCTCTGAGATCACCACCTTCTTTTGAGCTCGAGAGCAAGGCTTCTTGCAATCACAACTCAGCTTCTCGCATCTTTCGGATCACCTTGCATTGTTTGATAATGGATGTGAAACTGGTTTGCAAATTTCATGCATGGGTGGTTTTTCCATCTCAATTATGGGTTCAAGAGAGGTTTTGAGACCTTGACGTACTTGGCTATGGCGGTGTGAAGCTTTTTGGGCCCTTTCTTTGTGCCCGCTTCGATAGCTAGTTTCGTCTACACTTCCCGACATTTTATAGTAATCATCCCTACACTTCTTTCGAGCCTCAACGCGGCGATCCGCCGTATTTTACTTAGGTCTCTGGGCCATATCTTTTGGTTCTTGTATCAGTTTTTTTGGATACTTTTTGTCTTCATCACGATCAGAGTGTGTACAGGTGTGTTTTCCCGTGAAGGGAGCCAGCCAGCATGTTACCATTTTCCAGACTCAGAGGCGATTGTGAATTTTCTATGGTCACTTTTGCTGATTGCGCTTTAGGGAATAGTCTGCTGGTCCGGAGTCTTTTCTTTTTCTGTCGTTGTTTTGCGCAGGCAGGATATCAAGGTTCAACATCAAGCTATTTCCTTAGGAAAGGACTCTCATTCATTGGCCAAGAATCAAAGGGTGAATTTCGTACGACTAGAAATATTAAAGATTTGTCAACAATAGAAGCTACGCAGCAGGAGCTCTTTCTTAACGTGTCTTTTTTTCTTTTCTATCTGTAGCTTTCAATCTTGCGTGTGGCCTGGTTTCCAAGTTGTGAGGGAGGTTGCTGCTGGTGTGAGCTTTCTCGCCCGAATGGCAGTTTCGTATAAGAAAAGCTACTGCTAGCGCTCCTTTAAATTAATCTTGGTTTCACTTGTGCTTTTTTTTTTCCTTCTAGCAGTTGTTTAATCTGTTTTTGCTGATCCTTTGCATTAACCAATCTTGAATTTTTTGGGTGTTCAAATATTTTCGGGTTGAAGGCTAAATATAGAATTTATTTGTATCACATTACTTTCTCTTACCACTTAATACGTTGACTTTGAATTCACCCATATGAACCTCGAAGGTCTTATTCTATTATTGCCAAGGATCATAAATGAAATGAATAATTATGTCAAGTTTAAAAAGAGTTACAGAGATCAACTTAAATTTTACAGTATGAGTAATTGCAAAATCATTCTCTTTGCGATTCCACTCTTGTGTTCACTTTTCAAATGAAACCTCTAGGGATCTATTGTAGTAAAGCATCATCAATGAATTAAACAATCATGCCAACCCTTAGAGAGTATTAGAGATCAGATGAAACTTTATAAGGTGTCTTAACCAACTCAATCTTCCATTATGAATAAGTAGAAAAACCATTTACATTGCACTTTAAAAAATCTTACATGAGTTATCATCATCTTACCTATCTACCCAACAACAAATATGTATGCAAGATTTTCTTAACATGAACAAGCACATTGTGGTCATTTTCATGGATGGGATAATTGGTTATTTATCAACTAAGTCTGCTTCTAATTTGAAGCTTTCGTACTTGGAATAAGACTTTTCCAACCACATCACTAGCATCCATTTCAATCAATTCTTTGGTGCAATGTAATGTTGAAAAGTCCCACAAAGTTCCTTTGATATCTAGTCCTTTGATGTCAACCCAATTTATGATTTTCCAGTAGACCTAAAAACTATTCATGTGTGCATGTTACTCAATAAATTTTTAGCCTAAGATAGTGTTAATAATTCTTTGATTTCTTCATATGCCAAGATAAGTATTGTTATTGCCATATTAAACTAAGGACATGGAATAGTCCTAATATGGTAGACCGGCCCTCCAGTGTTTGAGATTAATGGTCACGCCTAGATTTAATTCCACATCGAGGCCTGTTGGTGACTAATGACCTTGAGAGAACCCAGAAACTCTAATTGAGACATATGGAGTAATGCATGTACGTGTGACTGATATAGGCAGGAGGTATGCATGAAGAGCTGTGACCTATTTATAGTTGACCTGCATGGGTATTGCATGTGCTAATGCACAGGATCCTACTCTCTATATATTGAGGTAGTGATTATTCCGTCGACGACTTGGTCTAGGTTACCTGATGAGCTCTTCTCCTCTTGTTGTCACATTGGCATGGCTTGGGGGCTAGATTCAGGAGGATTCTCCAAGAGGGATCTAGGATTGGTTGGGTGGTTTTGCTACATAGTCTCTCTTGTGTGTCATATCCTCATCTTAGGGAATTGTTCCTAGTGGTCTTTACAAGTATCCTCAACAACATGTAGGAAAAGTTGGGGCACTTGTAACCAGGGCAAAAGTTTGCCCCAACTCCTCGGTTGAGGAGGAGCTCCATATGTTGGAGGAGAAGTTGAAGTTAAAAAGAAATTTCTTTCACAATATCGAGGAGGAGCTGTGGAGCTGAGCTACAATGCGCTGAGCACAGTAAGGACTCCAACAATGCGATCTTAGACAACATGGATATGCGTAAGATACATGGTTTCTACGTAAGAATTAGAATGGCATAGATTTGCCCTATTACCTAGTAGAAACATTGGCAGTCTCTTACTCTTTTTAATCATATATGTCCTACACAGTGTCCCTGTACCATGATTGGTACGTTACTCGGATGTAACAACCATGGAAGCACTTAACTTTAACTTGTCTTTGTGTTACCCTAGACTCTTGGTGAGATATGACTGAAAAGCATAGATATGCTCAGTGATCATAGCGTGACATCTTTATTCGGGTACTTAACGCATAACACAACTATTATACTTTATAGCATATTTACATTAAGTTAATTTTTTTTCTTTTCTAACAACTCACATTGCTCTTTTTTTAGGTTGTTGCATCGAATACTTTCGAAAGAAAATGTGATACCTAAAACATGAAAAGAAGCACGAAAGATGATGATCGTGCTTGGAATGGATTACAACACAATACATGCATGTCTAGAAGACCATATTCTATATAGAGCTGAGCATGTCAGAAAAGCTTCAATGTCCAATGTGTAATGCTTCATGTTTTTGAGATGACGTACAAGGGGATAAAGTGCCACGAAAAGTGTTACGACATTTTCCAATTATCCCACGATTGCAACATTTATTTCGATGTAAATCTTTGGCACAACTAATGGATTGGCATGTCAAAAATCGATCTACGGATGATGTGATGTGAGTACCAAGTGATTCACCTGCATGGAAACATATTGAAGACCAATGGCCCGAGTTTAAAAACGAACCTCGTAATTTGAGATTTGGCCTTGCTATGGATGGCGTAAATCCTTTTAGTGTTCAAGCATCAACTTGGTCCACATGGCCAGTTGTGCTCGTTAATTACAACATACCTCCATGGTTGAGTATTAAAACGGGACACTTGTTATTGGCTTGATTGATTCCAGGAAAGTACAAGGCCAAGAACATGGATGTGTATCTTGCATCTTTGATCGATGAATTGTGCATTCTTTGGAATGGTATTCACGCTTACGACATCTCGAGACCTTTACAACAACAAAATTTTGTTGTTCGTGGAATTTTAATGTGGACGATGCATGGCTACCCCGGTTTAAGCGAATGTTCAAGTATCTATATAATGAATCTAATCTGTTTTAGGGTTTAACGTTTGAGTATATTTAACTAAGCTTATGTTTAATTTGGTTTATGAACTATGCAGGTTTAACCACATCGGGTTACAACGCATGTTATATTTGTGGACCACTTTTGGGGGGTCGACATGGCACAAATATGTTAAAAAAAGTGGTGTACGAAAATCATCGCAAATACTTGCCGCTTGATCGTCCTTTCCAAAGGTTGAATAGGTGATTCTTTGGAGGGCGAGGAGATAATCCTCTAACTACACCACCACCCCCACACATGGGAGTAGCGAAATGGCATGGTGAATGGCTTAAACATCACGACACTAATTCTTCATGGAATGAATCCATTGATGATATGAAACGGGTGTCTATTTCTCATAAATTACCCTATTGGAGAAATTTATTGATAAACCATCTATTGGATCCTATGCACATATTCAAAAACGTCGGTGAATCCTTATGGAACCACATCATTGGCATAAAAGACAACTCTGCAGCTCGTAAAGATCTACAAGCGGCCAATGTGAAAAGACCCTATTGGATTCAATACACCGAAGGTGGAGATGAGATTCTACCTAGCGTGCCATGGATTCTTACAAAAGAGCACCTCTCATATGTTAAACATGTCATAAAACAAATGAGAACTCCAACAGGCTATGCACATTCATTATGCAAGTCATTTACCAAAGATGGTAAATTAAGTGGATTGAAATCACATGAATGGCATAAGATGTTGCAATTCATACTTCCACTTCTCTATTCGAGGTCTCTTCAACGATGACGTACAAAATACGCTTTACAATTTGTCATCGATGATTAGGTTTGTATATTTTTTTAAGCACTTGTATAAATATGTGATATTTTAATTTTTTATTTGTTAAACAACCTAATGTACTATCAATCTTGCAGGTGGATTTCCTCAAAAGAAAAAAATAGTGAATTGGATTCCATGAAAATCCAAATGATTGAAATGGTATGTTTGCTGGAAAGAGATTTTCCAACTTCTTTTTTGGATATACAAGTTCATCTTCTAGTGCATTTGGTCGAAGAAGTATCAATTGCAGGACCTGTGCTCACGAGATGGATGTTCTACCTTGAGCGGTTTATGAAAGTTTTGAAAGGCTTTGTGAGACAAAAGGCAAGGCCAGAAGGTAGCATTGTAGAAAGTTGGCTTGTACAGGAATCTTTGTTTTATATCACCGAAATAATCTCACAATTGCATCCTCCAAGTCCAAAAATGTGGTGTGAAGAAGAAGATGAACGTGTTAAGGGTGAAGTACCACAAGGAAATGGTGTGCAAAAAAGACTTTCACCTCAATTAAAAGAAAAAATTGACACATTCATATTATATAATTGTGGACAAATGGAAAAGTGGAATTCAAGGTATGAAGAAGCCAAAAAGGAAAGAAACATAACATTGAAATGAAGAAGAAATATCAATCGAAGAAGAAGAAGGGTGTTGGAGAACGACGAACCTTTGGAGTCTTTACCTTCAAAATGCTCTCGTGAATGGGTTTTTGATACGATGCTAAAAGCATCCGAAAACGGAGAAGAAGTGACCGAATTAGAGTGGGAATTTATTCGCGGATGTGGATGGAAGGTTAGTGTAATATTGTTTATGTAAAGTTTTGCTTTTGTACTACTCAATATATGAATAGTATTTCTAATTACACACATTTGTTTTTTTTTTTTTTGTGTTTTAGTATACATCATACACTACCATGTGGGCATATGGACACCATTACCGTGTTGAGAGAGTTGACAATAAGCGACGTACATATGATTGTGGTATAATGGCCAACTTTCAACAAGAGAGTCGTTCTAGTGCGAGAGACCCTAATATCATTTTGGGTGACCTAGACTATGTCGGCACATTGCAACATATTTATGAAGTCGATTACGAGCTTAATTTTTTTTAATTCTTTGGCAGATTATATTCCATCCAGATCAAATAGACCCAAGATGGTGGTATGTGATCCAACTTAGTGCAAGAAAACGACGCGTGTTTGAAGAAAAAGATATTGTTGAATTGGATACACACGATGAACCACCACCCAATTTTGGCGACGTTTTGGAAGAACCTGAACCATTCATCCAAACTCGAAATGATGTCGAAATGATGGGAGAAGAAAGTACGAATGAAAATGATGAGATTCCTACGATCGTACAAGACCAAATTGGGGGTAATTTGAGGCCCCCACGTTTGGACGAGATAGAATTAGAAAAAGAGGAGATTGAATATGAGGTGACTCACATCATGAAAGAGACATGATCGGAAATTTACGATTATACCTAGGCCTAGATTTAGATGAGTGTCAAGACTTGTGTGATGACGAAAATGATGTAAATGATGAGAATGATCTATGATTATCTATCATTCTTTTTTTTATATTCATTGCAATATTTTTTATGTATATTTTTATAGATAGAGTTGAATGTGATAATTATAGTACCCGAACCTTGCGGTTATGTCCTATTTCAAAATGTCACCACATATTCCCTCCCTGCGGCGTGTAGGTTTTTCCATGCAGTGGAAACATTAGAACCTCGCCTTTAACGGGAGAAAAGTAAGGGCTACACACCTTCCTAGGATTGGGGATTTTAATTATCTACATTTCACCTTTGCATATTAATTAATTGCTAGTGTATGCGATAAAATACGATATTGCTTTGAACAAATTGAAAACTATGAATTACATTTAATTTCTTACTATGTTAGATAACGTATTCTAATAATAAAACAGATTAAAATTAACACAAACTCACCAGTAAACTCACTCGAAGCTTAAGTGCAAACGTGCAATTGCTCGCTCTTTAAATGCTTGCTCTCTTTTTTTTGAATATTTTTGTCACATGCACAAGCAATTAAAAAATAACATTATATTACACAATTGAACCATTATTATAAGCAAATTCAAGCATACAATTACCATCAAACATTATCTAGTCATCTACTACTATAAATCTTAATCAAAACTCTCTCTCTCTCTCTCTCTCTCTCTCTCTCTCTCTCTCTCTCTCTCTCTCTCTCTCTCTCTCTCTCTCTCTCTCTCTCTCTCTCTCTCTCTCTCTCTCTCTCTCTCTCTCTCTAAAAATCCAATATAAATTCAATCAAACACTATTTATTTATCTATCACTCTTAAATACTCTATACGAATGCATAATACAACACACACACACACGTTCTCTCTCTCTCTCTCTCTCTCTCTCTCTCTCTCTCTCTCTCTCTCTCTCTCTCTCTCTCTCTCTCTCTCTCTCTCTCTCTCACACACACACACACACACACACACACACACACACATTATAAATTCAACAATCTATTACTACCCAACACTATCTATATCTATTTGTCTATTAACTTAAATTATAGATCAATGCAAATTTCAAAACACATACACATCCTCTCAAACACACATACACTATCTTAAATAATTCTAACAATCTATTAATAACAATATTTATAATTTTATATCGAACACTATTTATTTATCTATCACTCTGAAATACCCTAAACTAATGCATAATACAAAACACACACACACACACACACACACACACACACACACACACACACACACACACAATCTATTCATCTACTACCCTAAATCTTAATCAAATCACACACACTCTCTCTCTCTTTCTTCATTATCTTAAATTTAAAATGCATACATACACACTTCTTCCCATTTCTCTCTTCTCTTCTCTTCTCTCTCTCTCTCTCTCTCTCTCTCTCTCTCTCTCTCTCTCTCTCTCTCTCTCTCTCTCTCTCTCTCTCTCTCTCTCTCTCTCTCTCTCTCTCTCTCTCTCTCTCTCTCTCTCTCTCTCATTCTTAGTACTAAATAGATAAATATCTAACAATCTATTACTACCATAGATTATGTATTTATCTATAATCTTAAATTCTACATCAATATAAAATGTTAAACATTATCTCAAATAATTCTAACAATCTATTATAAACACTATAAAAAATTAATCTATTATAAACACTATCACAATCTATTATAGAAAACAATCTCTCTCTCTCTCTCTCTCTCTCTCTCTCTCTCTCTCTCTCTCTCTCTCTCTCTCTCTCTCTCTCTCTCTCTCTCTCTCAAAACTTTATTTTAAAAAAAAAGACTCCAAAATCTTTCAATATCTTTAGCCATACATGTACACTTCACCTCATCTCTCTCTTCTCTCTCACAAATTACAAATCTAATAATCATAAATCTACTATCCTAAATAATACTAATAATCTATCACAAGACCATTCAAAACCGTTTTAAATTAATGCAAAATTTAAAAACACTCTCTCTCTCTCTCTCTCTCTCTCTCTCTCTCTCTCTCTCTCTCTCTCTCTCTCTCTCTCTCTCTCTCTCTCTCTCTCTCTCTCTCTCTCTCTCTCTCTCTCTCTCCATCTCTTTTGTTCTTTCACACTCTCTATCTCCTCTTCAAACAAACAAACAAACATCAACCTCAAACAAACAAACAAAAAGCAAAACAAACAAAAATCAAGCAACAACCTCAAACAATGATCTTCAAGCACCTTCAAGCCCTCAAGCACTGATTGCCCTCAATCGCTCCAAAGACGTTCAAATCTGCAAAAGACAAAGTGAAAGAGAAGGCGCTGGATCGCGTGAATTGGAAGATTGAAACAAACGTCAGAATTTGACGGCCTCCAAACACGTCAGAATCCAACGTCTGTGCCCATTCAAGCCCGGACAGATTTTGTGGACAGGCTTTTGGCATGTTGACGTGGACGTCAGAATAAGACGCACGTCGGATTACACGTATATTTGTTTTAAAAAAATGTGTGACAGGTCATATCCACGTCTACATGTCGGAATCCGACATGTCGGACTCCGACGTGCCTTTGAAAAATTGGTTGCCGCCCATATTTCCCGATCGCCGGACTATGAATTTCGGATTTTTTGTTGGGACGTCGGAACTTGACGTGTCAGATTGCGACGAATTATGAAATTTTCGATTATACGTCAGACGCGGATGTCGGAATTTGCGTGATATGTTATTGTGGCACTTGTCAAAAGACCAGATCAAGCGAGCTTGAGCAAGTATGGAGAAATTTAAGAAGAGACAGATTCGAATCTGGTCAAACAATTGTTCGAAGATCTTCAAGAACTCGAACAATACCATAGAGGTATATACCTCAATCTTTCTGAACTTATCTCTTTCTTCTTTAGAAGAAAATTGTGACGGGGCACATAGTTTAATGAGGATAGTAATAATGACAACGACATACTTGTTCATAGAGATCAAAGATAGTGTATCACTCAGTTATGTTGCAGCTTGAGCTATCCGACCTATCATGAGGAGACACACTTGTCGCTCTTGTAGATGACATCAACTACTACTAGAATTAAATCATGTTGCGGCCCACATCACATAATTCTATTGCATTAGCAGGACATAATGATAGTGTTATACCTCATTTTTTACATTTAGCCACCCTTACATATCTCACTCATCTCAATTCATACTATTTAGACATGTTTGACAAAATGGATCCTCCTCCTGCTCAGAATCGGATCCTCAAGCCCGGAACCATGATTGACTGAAATCAAAACTTTTAGTGCTTGCATGTAATTGAATTACAATATATATGGCCTGATTGCACTTGCATGTGGGTTTGATCCACAAGAATTTGCAAAAAAAATTGAAAAAATGGTTTAAAAACATGGTTTTTTGGTGGTTTTTTCAATGTTTTGGTGATATTCATAAAATCCATGACTAATATTTTGCATGCATGTTTTCAAAGTGTAATGATGTTGTCCTAAGGTTGTCATGAAGTTTGGTTAGGACTGGACACCAGTATTTCAAAAAAAATAGTGTATTTTTTAGGTTTTTTTAGCTTGAATAACTCTCAATAGGTGGTCTGAACCTGTTGGATTTTCTTACAAGCTAAAAGATATGATGGATTAGTTAGAAATAATAAGCTCAACTATGATTGTAGTTTACAGTTACGTACTGTTTCAGCTTGGTAGGCTTCAGTTAAAAAGCCAGCCCAGGGGCTTGTCTCGGGTTGATAACGAGATTACATCTGTATATAGTCTAAAATGCTACGTAGAGGCCGATAGTGAATTTCATGCATTTATTAGGTCTATGCCACATGGCATCCTTGTGCAAAGGGACCTTTACTTGTATATGTATTAGTCTCTTTGTAATAAAGATGCTTTTGCTTTGTGAGCTCTTTTGCTTTATGTGAGCTCCTCCATCACTCTGTTACTTATGGATGTTGTTTATGGTTTCAATGGTTGGCAATCAGTCAGTGATTGCATCTCTGATCTGCACTCTCCACTAGATCAAAATTTCCGCATAGAATGTTAACTGGATTGCCTCTCACCCAATTTGTAGTTGGGGGGCTTAGGCACCAATATCTTGAAGTTTTGCTTGTTGAAAGACTCCATAAATGCAATTTTTGCATGATCTGAATTTATGATTGCTTGCTGGACCTATTGGAAGCCTCTATGCCTCTCTAATGGACCGTAGAAGAGTGCTAGTAGCCTCTGATTGGATGCATATTGGGCTAGAGTTGGATTTTTGAGAATGAAATGATTGACTGAAATCAAAACTTTTAGTGCTTGCATGTAATTGAATTACAATATATATGGCCTAATTGCACTTGCATGTGGGTTTGATCCACAAGAATTTGCAAAAAAGATTGAAAAAATGGTTTAAAAACATGGTTTTTTGGTGGTTTTTTCAATGTTTTGGTGATATTCATAAAATCCATGACTAATATTTTGCATGCATGTTTTCAAAGTGTAATGATGTTGTCCTAAGGCTGTCATGAAGTTTGGTTAGGACTGGACACCAATATTTCAAAAAAATAGTGTATTTTTTAGGTTTTTTTAGCTTGAATAATTCTCAATAGGTGGTTTGAACCTGTTGGATTTTCTTACAAGCTAAAAGATATGATGGATTAGTTAGAAATAATAAGCTCAACTATGATTGTAGTTTACAGTTACGTATTGTTTCAGCTTGGTAGGCTTCAGTTAAAAAGCCAGCCCAGGGGCTTGTCCCGGGTCGATAATGGGATTACATCTGTATATAGTCTAAAATGCTACGTAGAGGCCGATAGTGAATTTCATGCATTTATTAGGTCTATGCCACATGGCATCCTTGTGCAAAGGGGACCTTTACTTGTATATGTATTAGTCTCTTTGTAATAAAGATGCTTTTGCTTTGTGAGCTCTTTTGCTTTATGTGAGCTCCTCCATCACTCTGTTACTTATGGATGTTGTTTATGGTTTCAATGGTTGGCAATCAGTCAGTGATTGCATCTCTCATCTGCACTCTCCACTAGATCAAAATTTCCGTATAGAATGTTAACTGGATTGCCTCTCACCCAATTTGTAGTTGGGGGGCTTAGGCACCAATATCTTGAAGTTTTGCTTGTTTAAAGACTCCATAAATGCAATTTTTGCATGATTTGAACTTATGATTGCTTGCTGGACCTGTTGGAAGCCTCTATGCCTCTCTAATGGACCGTAGAAGAGTGCTAGTAGCCTCTGATTGGATGCATATTGGGCTAGAGTTGGATTTTTGAGAATACCACCTATAGAAAGTGCACCCTCCTACTACAATTTTAGGCTGTTACAGCTCGCATGTGTGCAGCCTAGGTGGTAGGGTGACATGGAAGAGCAGTTCCATCAATGGTAGCATCAAAACCGAGCAATGGTAAGGATGCCATACGAGATACAGGATGGTCCGAGGTGATTGGTGATGCAAAGCCCTTTGATTCAGTGCATACGAAGCCAATTCGTAGAATCATATAGAAAAGGAAAATTTCATAGCATGTAGGCTATGTGTTAGTTGATGCCATGCCCCGAGGTGTCGATGCAGAGCCTCTCCACTCAAAAGGGCTTCTAGCAGAGATGAAGTTGAGAGCCAAGTCTGAGAGCACGAGAACTATAGTGCTAGGCTAAAATATACAGTTGTGAGCCCCATGGTACGTCCCGAAAGATGGATAGCCATGTAGGAGCTAGCAAATTAGATTATCCCAACTTGAGTTATGTTTTTTAATAAAGATGCCTCCTATTATCAAGTAAGAGGTGGAACTTGAACTATTATAGATTGGGATTCACTCTTTTTCAAGAGGTGGACTCCAAAATAATATGTAATTGGGTTCTACAGCTCGTGGCTATAGATAGAGGCCTCCTCCACGAGTTCAAGAGCATGTAATCTATACTGAAATGTTGTTGCTTTTTTAATGGAAGATTATTCTACGTGCATTTCTTCTCATGCTCCATCTTCATGCATTCTTGTTTGGGTACGGATGTATGAATGTGCTTGTTGATGCTTTCTTCTCTTAAAGTTTGGTTTTGGAATTAGTATCAGGTAGATGTGCAGATCCTGGAGATCGATCTACCATTCCATTGTTTTCTGATGTCTCCTAGTTTCTATTCCCTGAGGAGTTCTTCTTACAACTGTTGAGTGACAGTTGTAGGAAGCACTTTGTAGGATTTCCATTGCTTTAGTTAAGAAGTAGTTGTGCTGATGTTGATTCTCTGATTTCAATAGGAGTAGATTTAGTTTAATTCTCTGTTCTTGCTTAGATTACTTTAGCAATAATCTACAAACTGTAATGATAAAGAAAGAACTGAAACAAAACTGTAGAAAGTAGGAAACAAGTCCTGACATATCCTATATTCAAGATGAGCTACCATTATCAAATAAGGTTCTGAATCAGGTCGTAGGTGTGCCTTTGACAGGCGGGACACACTACCATTGTTCTACAACCAGACAGTCGCTAGAGGCGCTAGTAGATCAGTAGAGATAAGGAGATTCTGGCACTAACATTGAAGAAGTATTTCTATGTTCACTGTTTCACCAACTATGTGTGCTCGAATTCTACTTCATCAATGTTAGCGATGAGACTGGTGCAACTGCCTCTGGAACTTTCTCTACCTCCTCTTCTACAAGATCGCCTTCATCGAAGTATTCAAGAGCATCTACATTGATGACGTTGTCTTGCTTTAGAGTAGAGAGGTCTTCAACTTTCTCTTCGGCCATTGGGCTTTCTTGAACTTCCACTATTACTTGCGGCAATTGAACAGGTTCAGCAGGTGATTTAAAAACACTGAAATGCATGTATAATGTCTCTCACGGTGCAAAAGATGTAACTAGAAGTACATGAATTACTAGAGAAAATGCAGATCCAAACTGGAAGCCAGTATTGCCTATTCCCTTGAAAAATGTCCATGTTTGCACTCTTCATGCAGAAGTTAGGATAATAGAAAAGCTCGTTTATCTTCGTATAAGCCAGCATCAGTTGCGAAGGAAGCTATTTGTCGGTTAGAAGATGTTTTATCAAAAGCAGAACTGTGTAAGGGACATGTCAAAATACAAAAAGATGAAAAGCTTTCAGAAAAGTTAGGAAATATGCCAACTAAGCCAAGCATTGGAGGAGCAAAAGCACGTTGATTCCTATCAAAGCATACTGGTAAGGATTCAAAAATTCAACACTCAGTCTAGAAAGAAATTGTTGCTGCCATTGAAGACTTGGGAGTGATCGGCAAATCAAGACTATTGAAAGTTGATGTATGGAAAAAGTTGAAAAAACAAAATGTTTCCAACTACAAAGCCTTGTTAGCTTCAGCCTTCAACCTGACGAAAATGTTTGCAAACTTGAAAATTCTGGAGACACAAAACATGAAGAGTTTTGCAAACACGAAAGTCAAAGGAGACAAAGACAAACGATTCGTGAATACCAAAGTCAAAGGAGACGAAGACGAACGGTTCGCGAACACACGAAAGATCCACGAACAAGATTCTTTTGCAGTCCAGTACGAGAGAAAGGCATACAAACAAAACGAAACCCGTTTTGCTCTCACGCTCCAAAGAGTGCCAGCTAAGATCATGCAAGTACCCAGAAGTACAGATATCTGATCTGATGGTATGACATCAGCAGATACATTTTAGGTCGTGGCTAATCTGCCACTCTTGTAATTTCCTGATTAGTTGTAGATGTTTAATCACTCTAATCTTAGATTTACATAGAGCGACCATACTTAATGGATGATACTTGACATATAGATCAACAGAATACACATACAGTATAACGTAATAGTCTGATGCTAGTAAGCAATCAAGACAAAAAATACAGAATACTTGTTCGCGTGTGTGTGAAGACAATTCTGTCTAGGATCAGAAGATCCAATTGTCCGCTAGTAAAAAGCGAGACGATTACTCGTGAGAGAACCGCATTTCTCTCACGCCAATGCACTACGTGGATATGCACGTAGTGCTCAAAGAATCAGAGAAAAAAAATCAATAGATGATATTGTAGCCTTTGCACACATATCAATTCATGTTGTGTCTGATCTTGAATGCAAATGTTTCTGTTGTTAATCGCGTGTCTGAGTTTCTTCTTGTTCATTTAAATTTCGCACTTTGGTTGAAACTATGTTGAATGCTATATTAATTTTATGAACATAGATCAATAGTGACTGACTACACTCTAGAGGACTGTAGGAGTGATTCAGTTGGCAGTGTCCAGCGATCGCATCTGAACTCCATTCAAGACGAAGAGAGTCGTGCTTGATTCGCCTTCGCAAAAGTTTTGCGAATCCGATGAATTCATCAGTCGCCATTTTCAACAATGGTATTAGAGCCAGTCATCCTGTCAAACTTTGACATAGTCGAGAAGCTATCAGATCCAGGAGGCCAAGCATTCAGACAATCAACCATCAACAAGGAAACAGACTTCAAAAAACAATGGCTTCAGTCAGCAGCATGTAGAGCAAGATCTGCACGATACTTGATTTTTCAGGATCTAACTTTCTAGCCTAGAAAGTTAAGACATCTTTGATACTCAAGGGCGAAGGACTCTTCTCCTAGGTGGATGGCACAGAAGAAATGCCTACAACAACAGGTAAGGAGCTATGTGAATGGAGGGAGAAAAACGACAAGGCAGTAGCCTTGCTATCATCTTCCATCGAAGATAGCCTCACACTTGACCTGGCTACACTCTCCAAGGCTAAGGAGATGTGGGATGCATTGATCACAAGATTTCAGACGAAATCATGAAGTCAGATCATGATGCTGGAAGATTAGCTGACAAATTTGCAGTGGGATGGAAAAGACCTCACCTCTTTCGTAAGAAAGATGAAGGATTTGTTTCTATCACTACATAACTCTGGAACAGAGAACGTTGTGTCAGTTGAGAAGAAACTCACGTACCTGTTGAGAGCCTTACCCAGATCATTCTAGACAACAAGGACCTTGCTCACGAAAGATCTCGCCATGAACCTCAAAAAGGTGGTTGTCGAGATTCGAGAGGAAGTTGAGGCCAGAGAACATCTGGATCACAAAGATGGTTCTGACCAGACCCTCTATGGCAACAAGAAAAAATCAAAGAATCAATTTAAGCCTCTAAGGGAGTCCAATCAGAGGCAGGATCGTGACCAGCAAGCAGAGGGAACAAGCAAGGGCAATTGGAAGACCAAAGGGAGGTCGAAACAACAAGGTGCAGACAAGAAGACTTGTGTGAGATGCAAAAGAGACGGGCATACAATAGATACCTGCTAGCTCAATCCCAAGATTGAGTGTATCCATTGCCACAAGAAGGGTCATGCATCCATGGATTGCCGCTAGAATCCAAGGAACAAATCAGCATAGAACAGACTAGAGAACAACAATAGCTCATCCTATGTCGAGGAGCTCGAGAGCTCGAAGATGGGCGAAGAAAGAACGAACAAAAGTTGTTCGATCGCCTACATCTGTGAAGACATGTGTACAACATCAACGTCTGACACACATGAGGTGATCCTAGATTCAGGAGCCAACTCACACTTCGTGACATCAAGACGAATAATGTCTGATTTCATAAGTGTACATCCTTCAAGATTCATAGTTCTTGGAGATGGATCTAACCATCAAGTGAACGGCATTGGTTTACTATGGCTCAACACCAACGGCAGAGACAGACGACTCAAAGACATTCTGTTCATGCCTACTCTGCAACAAGACTTGCTCTCTGTAGCAAGAATAGCAGATGCAGGGATGCGTGTGACATTTTTAGACGAAGCATGCAACGTGATTGATGCCAGTACCAGTACTCTCATCGCTCAAGACAGAAGAAAAGAGAACCTATATCATCTAAATGTACGCCTACCTATAGATCAGGTGCATCAGACTCATGACGACTCGCCAGGCACTCTGTGGCACAGAAGACTCTACCACATGAACTCAATGGCACTTTATCAGGCAAGCCATCATGGAGCAATAACAGTGGTCAGCATCTCGAATACAACCAGTTCGACCACCTGTGATGCATGTTTGAAAGGCAAGATGTCATGCACACCATTCATCAAAGACTCCTACAGAACGACAAAGATTATGGAGCTAGTGCACTCTGACATCTGCGGACCATTCAACGTGATCTCAGTAGGAGGTTCAAAGTACTACATAACTTTCATTGATGATTATAGCAAATTTGCCAGAGTGTACTTTATTCAGAATAAATCTGAAGCGCTCGATAAATTCACAGAATATGTGAATTGGATAGAAAGATGCATAGGCAGCAAAGTGAAGCAGATCAGATCGAGGTGGAAAATATATCTCGAATCGCTTCACTGACTTCTACAATGATCGTGGCATCATTCACAGAAAAACTGCAGCCTACACACCGTAGCACAATGGTATTGCTGAACGAAAGAACAAGACCCGAATGGAAGTAGCCAGATGCATGATGGCCTACTCAAAGGCTCCAAGGGCACTGTGGGCTGAAGTAGTAGCTACAGCCACATACATCCAAAACAGGACGGGTAAGTTTGGTGTTCCTCACACAACACCACATGAGCTATGGTGGGGTAGCAAGCCCAACCTGTCTCACATCAAAATCTTTGGTTGTGCAGCATATGCACATATTCCTGATAAGCCTCAAAAGAAGCTTGATGAGAAAGCCAAGCATGGATTTCTAGTAGGTTATGACAACAATTTGTCATACTACAGAATCTACATGCCGGACACAAAGAGATGTCAGATTTGATGAGAGCAGGACAATGGCCAATGACGATCCTGTCAGCTACAAAGTTTTGGAGAGACAGTACTATGACCTGCCGCCAGTGACAGAAGGAATAGCAGACGAACACAAAAACAAAGATTTTTGAGTCGTCTCCCATTCGAACGACAAATCTGACAAAGAAAAATTCAAGAGGCACCTGCCACTGCAGTTTTTGTAAACCAAGATGGTTCTGGACCGAGTAGAGCATACAAGGGCAAAGGCATAGCTATTCCAGGAGGACCTCCTAGAAGGTCAACAAGACCACGAAGAGCGCCAGCAAGATATGTGTCAGGCATCTCAGCTTCCACATCAGAAGAGTTCTGCAGGTTCAGTAACGAGCCACAGACTTTCGAGGAGACGATTGAAGGTCAAGAAAAGGACAGATGGATCCAAGCCATGAACGAAGAGATGGAGTCCATGATGAAGAACCAAGTATGGACGTTGGAGCCATCACCACATAAGCGCAAGACTGTCAAATGCAAATGGGTTTTCAAACTCAAATACGGACCAGATGGAAACATTACAAAATACAAGGCAAGACTGGTAACGAAGGGTTTCTCTCAGAGATACGGTGTTAACTGCTCTAAAACCTTCTATCCTGTCGTCAAACATTCATCCCTACGTCTGTTATTTGCATATGTAGCAGCGTATGACCTCAAGATCCACGTTGTGGACAAGAAGACAGCCTTCTTGCATGGTGAATTAGATGAAGAGGTCTACATGGATCAACCCCCAAGATATCTCTCAAATTCACTTCCTGACTATGCATGCAGAATGCATAGAAGCATCTACAGTCTGAAACAATCAGCCCGACAATGGTACAAAAAGAAAGATCAAGCCCTAAAATCATTAGGATTCAAGCCTCTATTGGCTGATTCCAATGTATATGTCAGAGTAATAGATGGGCAGATCATCATTGTGGCTGTGTATGTGGATGACACTTTGATACTTTGCAGGAGTGAGCAGCTAATAGCTGAAGTAAAGACAAACATCTCAAAACATTTCGAGATAGTGGATCTGGGAGAAGCCAGGTGTTACCTAGGCTTACAAATTGAAAAGGACTATGAGGGAGGTAAGTTATACCTTCACCAGTCCATATACACCCAGAAGATCCTAGAGGACTTTGGGATGCTGAACTTCAAAGGAGCGAACACTCCAATGCTCGGAGGGCCAGTGCTGACGAATGATGACTGTCCAAAGACTGAGGAAGAGAGAAAACAGATGCAGCTCACACCTTACAGGAAGCTGATAGGATCATTGATGTACCTTGCTGACAATACATGTCCTGATATTGCTTATGTAGTATTCAGGATGAGCCAATTCTACACGAATTCAGGCTCGACACATTGGAAGATTGCAAAATGAATTTTGCAATATCTTCAATTAACGAGGGATTATGGCTTGTGTTATTGTCGTGGTGCAGATTTCAGGATACTTTCCTACAGCGATGCTAGTTGGACATCTCTCAAGGACGATTGTAAAAGCGTCTCAGGAGGATGCACCATTGCATCAAGAGCAGCAGTTTTCTAGATCAGCAAGAAGCAGACCATTCTGGCCCAGTGATCTTGTGAATCAAAGGACGTAGTAGTAGCAAAGATGGCCAACGAAATAATTTGGCTAAGACAGTTCATGGACGAATTGGGCGAAACAAGAAATGAGCCTCTGGTCTTGCAGATGGACAACACATCTGCAATACACCTGACGAAAGATCCCATGTTCCATTTCAGAACGAAGCACATTGCGATCAAATACCACTTGATCAGGGATCTAATTGAAAAGAAGATGATGCAGACCACCTTCATAGGAATGAAAGACATGGTTGCTGACATCTTCACCAAAGCCTTGGACAAAGGACTCTTTGAGAGACAAAGGAGTAGTCTCGGGATCGTAAAGCTATCATGTTTTGAGAGAGAACTGAAGAAACAAAATGTTTACCTATGCAAACTTTTTCATTACTAGATGCAAAGTATTTCATTACCTTTATTGATGAATTCTCCAAAAGAACAACTGTTTATTTCATTAAATAGAAATTAGAGGCTTTCATAAAATTCAGACAATTTAAAGAGCATGTTGAGAATCAAACTGACAAAAGAATCAAAGCATTGAGGTCAGATAACAGGGGATAATACATCTCCACTGAATTCAAGGAGTACTGCCTTAACAACGACATTGAGCAACAATACATTACCTCCTGTTTGCCTCAGTTAAATGGTCTTGTTGAGAAAAAGAACATAACCTTCGTCGAATCGTCAAAGTGCGTGTTATCACATGCGACACTTCTGAAGTCCTTTTGGACTGAAGTTGTTTCAACAACAACCTATATTCTGAATAGATGTCCTACTAAAGGTCTCTCAGACAAAACGCCATTCAAAGTTTGGATAGATACCAAATCTTCTCTATCAAACGAACATTAGTTTCAAGACCTCAAAGAAAAAGGAAGTGCCCATGTAGCCGACCTATCAGATTCTCCTGACATATTGAACTTTACAGTTCCTCAGTTGACTATTCCCATTGAATGTCCAAGCTCATCTACTCTCGATGAACAACAAATCAATGGTGAATCAAAAGAAGCTGATGTTCTAGTCCAACGACTATAGTTTGATGAAGCTGATCAACTTACTATATCACCTTGATCTTCAAGAGCAAGCAGACCACCTAACTGGTATATCAATGAGTTTGCAGCCTATCTTGTTCATGAGCCGACGTCTATCAAAGAGGCACTCAGTCAGTCTCATTTAGATCTTTGGAAAGAAGCTATGGATAAAGAGTATTCATCCTTATCAAGAACCAGACATGGACGATTGTCGAATTACTTGCCAGCAGAAACATAGTAGATTGCAAATGGATTTTCAAAGTCAAGTACAATGCAGATAAAAGCATCAACAAGAGAAAAGCCAACTTGTCGCCAAAGGATTTTCTCAGGTATACAACGTCGATTACACTGAGACATTCAGTCCAGTAGTCAAGCATTCTTCTATTCGACTTTTGCTATCATTTGCCGCTGCAACATATTTGAAAATACATCTAATGGATGTACAGATAGCATATCTCAATGGAGTTATTGAAGAGGACATTTACATGGTGCAATCCAAAGGTTATATTATTGAGGGTAAACACAATCATGTGTGTAAGCTCTATAAGACACTTTATGGCTTAAAGCAATCTACTCGAGTATGGTTTCAAAGGATCAATACTTTTCTTATTGATCACGGCTACACACCTAGCTCTTCAGATTCTACTGTTTACTTCAAAACAGTGCAACAGTATTTTATCATTATCACTCTATATGTGGATGATACATTGCTTTTCAGCAATAGTACCAATCTGATAAAAGAAGACAAGACAATGCTATCTTCCAAATTCGACATAATCGATTTGGGCAAAGCTCATTTTTGCCTTGGTGTTCAAATCCACAGAGACATAAAACATAAGCTGGTTCCATTACTCGACAGAGATACATCTACAACATGTTAGTCAGATATAATCTGATTAATTGCAAGTTAGCTCTCTCACCAATGGAACCAGGTCAAAAACTGTCAAAGGACCAATGTCCTCAAACAATTCAAGAGAAGGAACAAATGCGTGAGTATCCTTACCATTCTATCATAGGATCTCTTATGTATGCCATGATCTGTACCATGCCAAACATAGATTTTGCAGTCAGCTCTCTCAATCAGTTTATGACTAACCCTGGTGTAACACATTGGAAGGCTCTTATCAGAGTCATGAGATATCCTCAAGCTACTATGGACTTTTGCATTTGTTATGGAGCAGTCGGCAATGACAAACTCAATTTACTCAGTGGTTATACAGATGTAAGTTGGGGAGGAGACGTAGACACTCGTAAATCCACCTCCAGATTTACATTCTTTCTCAACAATGGTCCAATTTCCTGGAATAGTTGCAAGCAACCTTTGATAGCTCTATCTTCCACTGAGTCAAGAGTATATCACAGCCTCTCAAGCTACAAAGGAAGCAATTTGGTTGAGGAACTTACTCTCAGATATCGATCTGAATCAATATGCTTCAATAACATTATTTTGTGATAATCAAAGTGCTAGTGCCTTATCAGCCAATCCTAGATTCCATTCTAGGAGTAAGCACATTGAACTGAAGTATCATTTCATCAAAAGCAAATTTTTCAACAAGGAGGTAGACTTGCAATACTGTAGAACACAAGATATGATAGCAGATATTTTCACCAAAGCATTAAGCTTGGAAGCACACAGAAGATTTTGTGTTGAACTAAGTTTGAAGGTCAAGGCATTCAAGGATTCAGATTAAGGGGGAGTATTGGATTATTCTCCTTCGTATTGATCGACTAATCAGTTTTAATCCTCGTCCATTGTTTGTCCAGTTCTGCGAATTTTCCCATGTTTTTATACAGTCTGCAAATTTACAAGTGTTTTTACATAGTCTGTAGAAATACACGGAGTTTGACAACAGTGTTGCATTTTCTCTCTCTACAATCTTGACAGTGTTGCCTATCAGAAATTATGAGTAAAATTACAATGTCATATTTTGTAATTTAGCAACATTGTCGCTCGTCAGAAATCCCGTGTAAAAATGCAGTGTCATCTTTTTCGTATTTTTTGCCTATCAAAAATTATGAGTAAATATGGAGAGTCGCATTTTTCACATTTTTTCAAAGTGCCTCAAATGTTAAGGAAATGACTCTGGCAAAGTGTGGGGCTACCTCAAAATGAAAGAAATGAGATTTTAGGACATTGTCGCATTTTTCACAAAAAGCCGACACTGTTGTCTTTTTGCGACATTATCGCCTGTGGCAATTTACGTTCATTTCTGCAGAGTGACAGTTTTAGTTCATTATGCAGACAGACTGTTTACGGCCAATTTCACTACTTATCAACAATCAATTTATGAGAAGGAACTGGATGAATGCCAACACATTCCAGCCAGCTGAGAATCGCATTCGAAGACCTAATTACTTAGTATAAATCAACTGTTCATACATCTCATTATCAATTATCAAGATCTGAAATGTTATCGTGAATTGTGAAGGGGCTAAGTGTTATTACACGATGCTTCATGCACTCTTATCAAGCAGATATTTCACAATCAGAAAGCATTGTAGTTAGCTCTCTATCAAGCTGTCAAGCTTGAACTCTCTTGAGCATTCTAGCTCAGTCTTTAAGAGAGTGAGTTAACTTTCTTATTACATGCTGGAAATCCACCTAACTTCAAGAAGGAAGTCGAATTTGCTAATGCACATAGAATGATCTTCCATTAACAAGTACAGATTACATGCTCTTGAACTCGTGGAGGAGGCCTCTATCTATAGCCATGAGCTGTAGAACCCAATTACATATTATTTTGGAGTCCACCTCTTGCAAAAGAGTGAGTCCAAATCTATAATAATTCAAGTTCCACCTCTTACTTGATAATAGGAGGCATCTTTATTAAAAAACATAACTCAAGTTGAGATAATCTAATTTGCTAGCTCCCACATGGCTATCCATCTTTCGGGACGTACCATGGGGCTCACAACTGTATATTTTAGCCTAGCACTATAATTCTCATGCTCTCAGACTTGGCTCTCAACTTCATCTCTGCTAGAATCCCTTTTGAGTGGAGAAGCTCTGCACCGACACCTCGGTCCATGGCATCAGCTAACATTATCCTCCCCCTATAGTGTTGCAGGTCCCACTACATTGCTTCAGCTTGACGTGTGATTCTTGGATAGGCATAGATCAACGTTTGCCTACGATGTGATGAATCTTGTCTTTGCGCCCAACAGAATAGGTCCCAGGTACGGCCTTATTCCAAGTATGAACTTATTTTCATACCACTTCTTGATCATCTGCACGTACTGACTGGAAGTAAATGCGGCTTGAAAATAAAGTCTGGACATCATTAGATGTGCATCTTCTGAATAATAATCTACACTTTCTTGGACTACAATATCTGCACTTCCTCTATAGGCATATCCAAACTTTAGTAGTGCGTCTCGATACTTTACCACAGTTGAGCTTGAGTCAATTCCTAGAATAAAAGGCCAATTGATCTGCAACTCGGCTGGTTTTGTTTTCTTCCAAGGGCCTCTTCTCTTAATTGGTGCATAGTAGGGGTCGACCCTTTTCCAGCTTGGTGCCCTTAGATACTCCTAAAGCTGCTCATCATGATCCTCCAGGAGGGTTGTGGATGTAAGGCATTCACGAGGCTGTTGAGCTTTGGATATTCTTTTGTAGTTACTTTCTTTGCCCCCCCTCGTTCTCCTTTCTTATAGGTCTTCCGGAATTCATCAAATTTTTTCTAATCGTCATACTGTTTTTTGATCTTGTCTATGGATTTCTTGGGCAACTTCCTTGAGGGCCTTGCCAAATAGTCGTCCAAGGTTGTGGCACTCTTCGTATAAGGAATCCTTGGTGTTGGACCCTCAAACTTTGATCTGACTGGTCATGCCTCTTCTTGATGCGACTCTCATAAGCTAGAGCAATGTGTGGGAAAGATGTGGCTGAAGTCGCTATATCATATTGCAGTATGGGGAGACCAGTCTCAATCACTGGATCGCTTATAGAGGCCCCTCTATCCTTCATCTGCAAGCAATCTAGAATTCTAAAATTAAGAGTAAAACCAATCTCTTCTATTTGGAAGAGGATTGGCATGCCGATACTATCTATCGCATCTGAAATATCTTTCTCAAACTTTAAATAATCATTAGAATCTAAATATGATACAGGTTTGACATTAATGGGAGGAGGCAAGAGAGTATCTACAATGGAGAGAATGTCCAAACATTTTGTGGCTGAATCAACCACAATATCAAGAGCTACAATATTTACAATTCCATCATCTCCAGATGTGGAAGCTTGGAGGGTCATACGTCGGACCTTTTTGGGAGCCTAAGAAGAGGATGGCTTGCTCCTTCTAGGATAGGTTGCTTGCGAGGCCTCTTGGCGGGTAGGTTGGTCCTATCAAGGGGTTTGTCCCAAGGAGCATCGGGTTCACCCTTGTGAAGTCTACAAAATCTCTCCCTCATTCTATGTTGAAAATCTTTGGGCATTATGGTCACTTGCTTGGCATGGATGGAAAGCAAAAAAGAATCCTAAAAAAAAAGAGCCAAATAGTCCTCCACGGACTCCTGCAAACACTGCAATGCTCCAAGTGTGAACCTGATAGCACTTTGCAGATTATCTCGGGTAATCAGACGGACAATCCTGTAGAAGGAGGCTTTGGGTATCAGGAGCAAGGTGGATCTCTGATATTTCTTAATCTCAGAGAGCCATCTGCTCCTGTTATGTCTGGTCTGTTGTGGAGGATTAACAACAGGGGTACTAGTGGATACAGCCCCAGGAGAGAAGAAATCCCTCCGGTTCTGTTTGACCCTAGACATGAGGGCAGTCTATGACGTATCGCTCTTGTGTGAGTGTAGAAAATAAAACAAGGAGACAGAAAGCTAACCGCGCATATAAGTGACATGTACAACAGTAATATCGCTCTTGTGCACACATAGAAGGAGACGAAGATAACAGAGGAGAGAGCATGAGCAAAGAAGCAATATGCCACGAAAAACGGAAGAAAACAAGTGAATGGCCTCCGAGCTTACGAACATGTGTAAAATGGCTTCCTCCTCTGATCCTAGTCGTAATCGTTTGTTGTCTAGTTTTCTATCTGAGTTCAGTATAACTAAGCTCATAGAGTACTTTAAGTCTCTCTTACGGCCTATTCTGAATATGTTTAGTATGGCACAACAGAGTCTTGATGCTTTTTATGACTAGTATATCAGATTCAAGGGATATAGTCAGTATCCCTCCAATCTCTGCGTCTAATTTGTCATTTATGCATTTCACTGATCTTGTACATATTTTTTCTCATTATAAGTAGTGGCTAGACAGGATGTACACTAAACTTTTTGATCAATTTAAGAATTCCAGTAAATGTAATGTTTGTAATCAAAAATGTCGTTTTCTAGAGTATCAGACCGGATTTGTGTTTTTCCTTTTGGTACAAATTCCAGTAGAGTCAAATACTTTGATTCTTGAAACTGAGATCCCTTTATCCTCCACTACTGAACATTCCATAAAGGATATCAGTGATTTCCTGATTGATACTCATGATAAAGAGACTGAATATTTGAATGTAGATATTGATATGTTGAGAGATGCTTTCATTGGCTTTAATGCCAATACTGAGGAAGATATTGCTAGAGTACATTCTAAATGCTTTTTTGATTTGCCAAAATATTATATAAATGAAGATGTCTATATTACAATGGTAGATTTAAGTGTTTTTTTCGATTATTGTGAGGATGAGGTGCTTTGTTTATTGTCAAGCACCATTATTGAGTTCTCTGACATTGTTGATTTTGAAACCAAAGACTTAGTGCCGAGCATTGACTATGATGGTGAGGTTGGAATTCTGACTGGTGAGGTATGTTTGTCCTGGGCTATGGCAAACGTTAGTGCTCATGGATGAAGCTTGTCTTCTGATGAGGAATTTATTACATTCCATGCCCAGCTGAGATTCCCTCGTCCATCGATTATGAAATTTGCTGATGACTCTTCTTCAATTGGTGGTTACAATATAGATCATCCCGATCTAGTTGCAGCAGATGATGATGAATGCGTAAGCTTAAAAGTTTTATTGTAAATTTGTTTATCTGATGTATGTGTTTTGCAGAATTCAATTTGTGCTAAAAACTCCAATTTTGTAGTTGCAGAATACACTTTTTATCGATGACTTTGCTACTCATCGAGAGGGCTTCAGACAACATTCATCATCTTTCCACAGGGATAGTGGCCTCGGCCACTACTTGAGGCACTTTCAAAATAATGAAATTGCATTGCTCATTCCAAATTCAGTCCAGTTGGAGAGACAATGATAATGGCTGTGAAAGCCTTATCTTATTATTTAGGTGGAAATAAATTTGCGAGAGCAAATAAAATAAATTTTGTGAAGAGATCTTATGTTTTAAACATATTATAATTTGTAGATGGGAATGTACCATTAAAGAGCTCCCATTATTCATTGTATGCAACATATATAGAATTGAGTGGTAACAAGGACAATATGCATCTTCTAGATGCATATGCAAGTAGAGAATTATTGCATGATAGCACAACAATTGGACAAGAGGATGAATCAGATACCTTTGAATGATGATTTGTAAATTTAAAAAAATGTGAATACAATTTACATTTGTAGCAACTTTGTATCTCTGAATTTCTAGCTTCTATGTTGCTCAATAAATTTGCAAGCTTTTCTGAATTTGTTATAATTTGAAGATTTTGTGATCTGTCGAATTTGAACTCTACGGTAGAACCACTGAAATAATTGGCAAATATGGTTTTTTTTTTCATTGGTTCCTCCATGCTGTGTATTTCGATGAAGTGCTACCTGTGCTTGCCAATATGACTTCTTCATCCCTTGTGATGACCAGACACTTAGACTTCCATATGTGTTTGCAAAAAATGTTGTACGATCTCTTAGTATGTGCTACACATGTCAAAATTGTTATGTCAATCTTATACTTGGATCAATATATATAATTTAATTGATAGCTGCTCTTAGCATGCGTACTAACCATGTAATGAGTGATGTGATCTTCTCCCCATGCTTTTGATACTGCATCAACAAAATCGACGCAAGTCTATTGTAAAGCTCTCTTATCAGTGTCAAAAAATTTGTCTTTTCTTAATATCTCCATCATACTGTCAAGCTTTTGTTGAGAATGATGACTGATGAATTTGTCGGATTCACGAAACTTTTGCGAAGGCGAATCAAGCACGACTCTCTTCGTCTCAGATGGAGTTCAAATGCGATCGTTGGACACTGTCAGCTGAATCACTCCTATAGTCCTCCATAGTGTAGTCAGTCACTACTGATCTACGCTCATAAAATTAATATAACATTCAACATAGTTTCAACCAAAGTGCGAAATTCAAAATGAACAAGAAGAAACTCAGACACGCGATTAACAGCAGAAACATTTGCATTCAAGATCAGACACAACATGAATTGATATGTGTGCAAAGGCTACAATATCATCTATTGATTTCTTTTCTCTGATTCTTTGAGCACTACGTGCATATCCACGCAGTGCATTGGCGTGAAAGAAACGCGGTTCTCTCACGAGTAATCGTCTCGCTTTTTACTAGCGAAAAATTGGATCTTCTGATCCTAGACAGAATTGTCTTCGCACGCAGGCGGACAAGTATTCTGTATTTTTCATCTTGATTGCTTACTAGCATCAAACTATTACGTTACACTGTATGTGTATTCTGTTGATCTATATGTCAAGTATCATCTAGTAAGTATGGTCGCTCTATGTAAATCTAAGATTAGAGTGATTAAACATCTACAACTAATCAGGGAATTACAAGAGTGGCAGATTAGCCAGACACCTAAAATGTATCTGTTGACGTCATACCATCAGATCAGATATCTATACTTCTGGGTATTTGCGTGATCTTAGTTGGTACTCTTTGGAGCGTGAGGGAAAAACGGGTTTCGTTTTGCTCATATGCCTTTCTCTCATACTGGACTGCAAACGAATCTCGTTCGTGGATCTTTTGTGTTCGCAAACCAATCATCTTCGTCTCCTTTGACTTTCGTGTTCAGAAAACAGATCTTTTGCTGCATGCCTATGACTCCAAAAAGAAATTCTAGCCTGCTTTTCAAAGATGCAACTATGACAAACAAACAGATCGACCTTACCAGAAGAATAGTCGAGATCAAGAACCATGGATTGTTTAATGATGTTTAAAACAGAAGCATAACTCAAGTGTCCTAAGCAATGATGCCATAGTAATGCTTTATTGACTAAAACAGAGGTCTTCAAGGCTTGACTAGATTTAGAATAACAATGCGCCAATCTATATAAGTATCCATGTCTCTTGCCAAGTGCAAGGATCTTATTACTCCTATCAATAATCTTGCATTGATCAAATTTGAATTCTATCTTATGAACTAAATCTGTAATTCTACTTATTGATAATAGATTTGTAGAAAGTTTAGGAATATACAAAACCTTTGATAGTTTGAATTGATCATGCTGGAATCGCAATCTTACAGTACCTTCACCTTCGATAGTGTGAGTGCACTGCCACCAAGATGAACAAATTTCTTCTTGTTGTAAGGCTTGTAGGAGTGGAAAATCTCACATTGATTGGTCATATTTTGAGCTACTCCAGAATCCAGAAACCATAAATCATCCAAAATTGCATTTTGGTCTTTGACTATAAATGCGTCTTCATCTACTTCGACTTGGGAAGATGCTGAAACTGTGTTTGCTTGTTGATCAGGTTGCTTGGCTGCATTCTTCGCTTGGAGAATTCGCAATCCTTGATCTCATGGTTATTGTGTTTGCAATACCTGCAAAAAGTCTTCTTCTTCGATTGTGAATCTGATGATTGTGCTTGACTTTGAGTCTGTTTTTGATTCATTGCAACCTTCTTGGAGCTTTTCTGTTTTTGTCGCTTAGAGCCTTTGTTGACATATAGAGCCTGAGAGGAGAAAGTCGTCTTGACTTTTTTCTATTATCTTCTTGCAGCAACATAGTGATAACTCTAGTAAGAGTTAAATATGAGTGTGTCGTGATGATCATCACCCAGTTCTCATATGTAGAGGGCAAGCTTGAAAGCAATGTCATAATTGCATCTTGATCATCTATGACTGATCTGACAACGACCATCTGCTGCAAGAGATTCTTAAACTGGTTGATGTTACTCTGAACAGAATCACCATTAGACATCTTGAATGTGAAGAATTTCCTTCGTAGATGTAACTTAGTAGTTACGTCCCTCACGAAATATAGTGAGTTCATCCTTCGATTTTCACTTTGAGTCTTCTGTGTTGTCTTCAGGCTTTACTTCTGTACCTGTAACAACATCCCATAACTCGTTGGCAATCAATAAGGTCCTCATCTTAAATTTTCAGAAATGATAATTGGATCCATTCAACTTGTCTACGATAAGACCAGCTTTACTTTGAGAATCCATCTGGAACTTAGTCTGTCAATTGTATTGATGACGCTAAGATGTAGTAATGCCAACAACAAGAAACCGATTCTTTGATACTGAAAGAATAAAAGGAACTAAAGAATATAATATCAATTTGATATCACGAAAGATATCAAGTATTAGAGCTTTTTGCTTTGATATTGAAATAGTATTAGGCCTTGATAGAGATCACAAGTCTAATACCATGACAGTTCAGATAAATAAGTAATGATCTAGCACTAATACTATGATAGAATGATCTGATACCATGTAGGTATGCTCTGATACCATGTCAGAATGCTTTGATACCATGTTGGAAATAGGATAAATAAAGTAATGGTGGAAACAAAAACTTTTCCTACTTTCAATGCATGACTATGCCTGTCAAAAATTGAACAAAGCAATAGTGATAGAAATCACGTTCAATCTTTAGCAACTGACTTTCGCTAGATACTAAGTGATTACATAGCCAAGAATAAAGTATTGAATTCTCAAAAAAATTCTATCAGTTACAAAAGCAATACAAAGATGCATGCATTCTGACATAAACTATATGCAATAAAAGGGATAGTATTGATTCAGGAAAAAAAAAATCAGATGCTAGTGAGCACAAGACAATAGCGAATAGAAATCGCGCACTCTAAGTTGTCTCTAAGTAACTGAGAATAAGTCTGAAATTAAGTAGCTATGTTGATAAGTTGTAGCGCAATAGAAACTCTAAAATAAATCTCTAAAACATTGAGCTAGAATGCTCAAGAGAGTTCAAGCTTCAAAGCTCGATAGAGAGCTAATCACAATACTTTCTGATTGTGAATGATCTACTTGATAAGAGCGCAGAAAGTGTCGTATACTAACACTTAGCCCCTTTACAATTCACAATAATATTTCAGATCTTGATCATTGATAATGAGATGTATGAATTCACAACAATGAAATCAAATGTTTATGAATGAAAAATTTCAAGATATCCTAGACAGAAACTTGAAAATCTTTATGGATGATTTATGTGGAGCATCTTCTGTTGAAGGACATTTAGCGATACTTGAAAAGTGTTTTCAAAAGTGTGCTACTACTTGTGTAGCCCTAAATGCCAACAACTGTATATTTGAAATGCCCTATGGCGTACTATTAGGGCATGTCATTAGCCACTATGGTATAGCCACTGATCCAAAAAAGATCGCGATGCTTTTAGCCACTGTTATCCAATTACAAACTTTCTTAGGAGGGACAGGCTATTATAGAAACTATGTGATGGCCTATGCCTCAATAACCTACCCTATGACTGGATCACTAAAAGAGGAATCTAGTGGAATTGGATTGAGGAATGTGAACAATCCTTTTCGAACCTGAAAGAAGCTTTAGCTAAAGCCCCGATATTGAAACCACTCATGTATGATCGTGAATTTTACGTGTTCACTAGTACTACAAACACCTGTATTAACTGTTGTCTAGCTCAAATATGGGATAAAGTCTATCATCCAATCATCTTTGTTGGCCGTAAACTAAATGCAGCAGAACTCAAGTATACAAAAGCCAAGAAGATCTGTCTAGGAATTTCATATGCCGCTACTAAATTTAGACACTATCTTCTACACAGAAAAGTAATGTTTTTTACAAAGAGCGAAGCAGTGACATTGATGATGAACAAGTTGGAACCACCTGGTCGCTTAATGAAAAGGATTTTGTCATTGCAAAAATTTGATTATGACTTGCAAAGAAAACCATCGCGATTACAAGGTCTAAATGACTGCATTTGCGAGTTGGAAAATATTACGACCAATGTTAGTGATTGGAAAAATGACGATTTACGTGACCTATTGAGAATAGACATTACCATGATCACATAATGGTATGCTAATTTAGCTATCTATCTGTCTACTTTAAAGACACCAGACACAATGACTTCTCAAGAGAAGTGGAAGCTACGTACACAAGCCTTAAATTTTGCATTGATAGATGGAATCCTATATCGAAGAGGAGTAGAAGGAATTTATAGAAGATGTGTGACTCTTGAAGAGACAAGTTTCATCCTAGAGGAATGTCACAATTCTACCTATGGTGGACACTTTGTTGGTCAACTAACAGGTCAGAAAATCTTAAGAGCAGGATATTGGTGGCCAACATTATTTAAGGATGCACATGCTCATGCTAGAGCTTGTGACATTTGCCAATGTGTAGAGACTAGAGTAAATCGGACTAGGTCCCTCATCCCCATTCAAGTCCAAATACCTTTCGAAAAATGGGAGACCTACATTTTAGGTCAAATTCACCCAGCATCATCATCTTGAAAACACTATATTATCGAAGCTACAAACTACTTTACTAATTGGGCTGAAGCAAAGGCAGTAGCTAAAGGGAATGCCAAAGAAACGACATGTTCCTGTTAGAACAAGTCATTGGAAGATTTGGAGCTCTTAGAGAACTGATTTTGGATCGAGGAACTCACTTTTTGAACAAAATCATAGAGAGTCTGACGAAACAAATACCGATTAAACATTGAAAGAGTACTCCCTATCATTGCCAAGCAAATGGACAGACTGAAAGTACAAACAAGTAGTTGATGTCTATCCTACGAAAAATAGTAGCTGAAAATAAAAGAGACTAGAATAAGAAATTATATGCTGCCTACAATGTGACTTACAAAACTAGTACAAATCACACTCTCTTTTTCTTGGTATATGGACAAGAATGTATCCTACCTATTGAAATTTAATTACCATCCCTGAGACTGGCTATGTCCCACAATCTAGGTAGGAAAGAGTCCATTCAGCAACGTATCAATATCTTACAAGAGTTGGACGAGCAATGATTGACCTCCCTAGTACATGAAGAGACCTGCAAAAAATCATGAAAACAATGCATGACAAAAGAATTCCTAATTACAAGTTTAGCCAAGGCTAGCTAGTCTTGTATTTTGATACTAGGCATGAACTAATGCCTCAAAATTTTGGTATGCATTGGATTGGACCATATGTGATCAAAAAGTTATACGACAACAATACAACTAAGTTAGTTGAAAGAGGAAGAGGCTCATTCAAAACTCGTGTAAATATTGATAAAATCAAGCCATACTATGTATAAGGAGAGTTGTACGATGTACATGGTATAATACCATTCTTCGAGTTTTTCGAATTTTTCGAGATTTTTGGAACTTTTGAAATTTTTTGAGTTTTTCGAATTTTTCAAAATATTCGAGATTTTCGAAATTTTTTGAGTTTTTTGAATTTTTCGAGATTTTTAAGATTTTTCGGATTATTAGAATTTTCGAGTTTTTGGACTTTTTCGAGCCTATTCGCAATTTTTTTCGAGGCTCCTCAGTTTTTTGAATTTTTCAAATTTTTTGAGTTTTTCAAATTTTTCAAGATTTTCGAGATTTTTGGAATTCTTGAAATTTTTTAAGTTTTTCAAATGTTTCGAGATTTTCGAGTTCTTTTGAAATTTTCGAGATTTTTGAGTTTTTGGACTTTTTCGGATCTATTCGCAATTTTTTCCGAGGCTCCTCAGTTTTTCAAATTTTTCAAATTTGAATTTTCGAGTCGTTTTGAGATTTTTTGAGTCGCTCTAAATTTTTTGAATTTTTCCAAAATGTTTTTGAGTTTTCACGATTTTTCACTTTTTTGAGTTTTTCACTTTTTTTTTTTAATTTTTCGAATTTCTGGTATTTTTTTCGAGTTCAGCTCAGCTAAGATACCGTCAGTCACATGTATAAAAAAAAATTGAATTGAAAAATATACTACATGTTGTTAAGACCACTACATTGTTCCAACCAACTTCTAAAGCAACACGAGAAATCTTGTTCACCAAGACATGACTACTAGAGGAGATGAGACGTCTGTTAATCAAGAACCTAAGAAATCAAGTGAGGCAATGGCTGTAATACTTTCCAAAGAACAAGAACGACACGTCCAAGAAATCCACAACTTGAAGCAAGAACTCAAAAATGCAAAAATCTCAATATCTGTCAAAGTAATGAGATCTGCAGCTTAGAAAAAGTTGTGGATGGATGGAAAAAGAGATGTTGAAGCTTCAAAGAAGAAAAAACACGACATCTCACGCATATCAAAAGCCAGGAGAAAACCATAGCTCGCCTAACTCCAAAAGCCACTTTAGTAGAGTATAATAATCACTTATTGGCTAGGCAGCTAGATGAGTACCAGTCACAACAAAGCCCCTGAGAGAGGGAAGAATCGAGGACAACTAGAGGGCATATTCCAAATTACCCTCCAAAAATGAGAGAACTAATTGAAGAGGAAGCATGTTTTGAAGATCTGGACTCCTGCTCCTCTATATACCAACCATGGAGTTCCCTCTCAACTATCAGGACTATGAACTACGACCTTGTACAAACCATTGATAAAGAACACAATAGCCAATAATACCAGGATCCTTCAATCCATATGGGATGACCTGTGATACCCTTCAAAAGTTTGTCATTATTGCACGAAATCATAAAGAAGACACCATCAGATTAAGTGCCCATTATGCGAAATGGCTATATGAGTGGTTATTATTACCATGGGGGGCATCAAATAGACCTACCAACTTGCAAATAAGACAAAGATGGTGTAACCCCAATGAGCTTCTAGAAGAAGGATTTGATTTAGTGCTTTATCTCGAACGTAAAACATTGAATGAGATGTTCCTACATCAATTCTTGGAAGGAGTTGACCCTATGTTTATCGACGACAACAAAGCACTAGTCTATGGAAGGATCGAAAAGGCTCTAGCCAGGACACAAGTTTGCAGACAGACTTACGAGTAGCGATGGACATTTGAAAATGTGTAAAAAAAAAAAAAGAGGTGAGAGTTGGGTGAGAATCTACTAGGCACCAAGAGAGTTTCATAGTTGTGTTTTGGATACATCATTACTTGTATCATATTTTTGGGGGGAAAAATTGTTCTGAATGCATTAGTTAGAGTTACCTTTGGGTATATCACACCTCCGCGATGTTCAAAGTCTTTCTTGATCAACTTAGAATGGGCGTCTTTATTAGTTCTATGATATTTTGGAAAAAAAAAAAGCGGAGCCGTTTTAGAAGTCAAGTAGAATTAGAAATCTCAAAGTAGTTTCAGTCTTTAAAAAAAAAATTCTAATCAAACAACTTCTAGGAAGATGTCTTGTGTAATTAAGAAGTCAGGAAGTCAAAGTTATGGAAACGAAACTTCAAATACTCTCGATAAGGTCTACCAAATGCATTCACAACAATCGACAGCTTGGACACAATTATGAGAGAATGCATCCATGCTCTTACACCATACCTCCTAAATTGCATATCCATGCCACCTTATGTAGGGGTCTGATAGTGGGCATGACTTTTAAAATTGCCAAGAGTGGGTGCATTGAGGGATTTCAAAGAACAAATCAAATCCAAAAGCTGATGGATCACGGTATAAATGCTGAAAAAGCCACTTGGAGATTGCTGCTGAATGTCCAAGTAAAAGCTTACTACAAGCATACGACCAGAGACTCTGGGTCCTTGGTGTGGGGACCACACCCCCCCAGTGGATATCGCCATGTTAGCCGATTTTTTTATCATAAAAAAACGGACTTGAATTATGACAATTTTTAAAATTTTCATGATAAAATCGGGCTACTATGGCCGATTATTGTACATTATTGTATGTACTGTATTAGGAAAATTGGACCAAGCTTCACATAAGAATTTTTTCAAATGAAGTTCGACAATGAAAACTTCGCTCATCTTAATCTTACAATGCAATTCTTCAATTTGAGTGTCAAAGCGCTACCTGAAAAGTTGTATGAAGTTTTCATAATGAAAGCTATCGGCAAACCCACCTTTATTCTTTTGAATACTCAAAACTCATTGGGCAACTTCGAAAATGAAGTTCAAAATCCAGAATCATCAAGAAAAAGTGAAACTCCAAAAGGAAGGCCAAATAACACTTTGAAGGGAAGTTTTGAAGAAAAGGCAAAAATATCCTTCACATGGAAAAGTATATAAGAAGGGGGGGAAGTTTTGAAGAGTAGAAGAGAAGATGTGAGAGGACAATGAAGAGTGAAAATTTTGTGAGTCTATTGTAGGAGATAGAGAGAGAGCTGCAACTCGAAATGTTATCCTTCTGAGTGTGAGTAAAAGGAGGACATGATACTGTTTGGGAGCCCGTTGCTAAAACTGATGAAGGAGTGAATTGCTACAATCAAGAGTATGAGAATCGGGTAAAGGAGAGTTGCTGCTGAATCAGGGAGATGGAGTTACAATAAGCTAACCAAGAAGCTTCTTGTGTGTGTAGGCAATTTGAGTAGCCCGTGTTCCATTACAATAAAAAATTGGAGCCTTGCTTGGATCTGAGCTTGCAGTTAGCATGCGCTTGAAGCCGTCACGCATCCGTTGGAGGTGTGGGCCTTCTGGCTTCTATGTGTTAATAGAGAGGGAGCAAGGCTGTAGCTACCAATTATCAATTGATCAAGAGGCCATCACGACCAGTGAGCCTTAGTTGTCTTTCCAGCTCTGGTTATGAAGATCTTTCCAATGCCACAAGTACATGCTACCAGCACATTTATGAAGAAACAAATACCTAAGCAATGACGCTAAGAATATATCAGTTCAGAAGGGATTGAGCAATGTAGAATAAAGTCAAAAAGCAGAAACTAATGTTGCAAATTCATGCATGAAGAGTCTATCGTTATATCCCATGGTCTCAATCGCTGTTATGACCACCTAGATTGAGCAAGCAGTTCGAAAAAGTCAATATCTACCTTGAAGCAGAAACTCCTACCTTGAGATTGTCTGAAGCACTTGCCAACAACAGCTAATGGAGAGTAGATAAAACTATCGATAAGCCTCGTGAACAATCTTTTGAGTGATCTGAGCTCTAGCTGAGTAGTTTTACCTCGAGTGAACCAATGTGCACGAGCATTGCCTCCTCAAAAGTGAGCATTGTTGATGATACACGAGTTTTAATTTCTGAAGTACCCGAGTATTGAGTTTGAGCGATGGCCTCTAAGAGCAATGTGGAATCATAACTCTTAACTATTGAGAGAGAAGGAATATCGCTTTCCAGAACTGAGCAATCTTGTACTAATCACTTTTTCAAGGTTTTCTTATATCGCTTTTCTAAGCGCTACCCGGTTTCCAATGCAGTTCCATCATAATCAAAGGAGGCACTATCATCTGAGTACAAGTCAAGTAACTCACTTTGCATGAACAATATCTACTGAGCGCAGGTTAGAGAGATGAAATGAGATGCAAACTCTGAGTACTGATTGAGCAAGCCATCCTTGAGCTACCTAGAGCTCTTGTTGCTACTGAGCCATCGCAGCTTTAACAATTATGGGAGATGAGCAATGATCAGCGCTCTATGAGAGGTTGTGGAGAGATCATAGTTGTCTGAGTATACAGGCTATTTTCTTGAGGGCAGCTAAGGAGTAGAGATCTTGATGAAATTTTATTATCCTTTCACAACCCTCCGCATATATAACGTGTGAATGTATACGTATTTTGAGTGCTTGTCATGATTCCTAAGTAGAGGACTGATCTCTGAGTTTCCAATCATTGAGCAAAGGAAAAGCACTTCTCCATGCCTAATTCTGATCAAGAGCGAAATTATGGTGTCTACTAGCCATGGATCTAAGCGCTGCCATCTTAACATGGATAGTTATTGAGAACTAGTCCAGAGGAGACTGTCATATGATACTTTCTGTCTGGAGAACTGAAGTGTAGTACGGTTGGAGACCACCTACCTGTGATCCATTATCCATACTACTGAGTGATAGCAGTTTTGCAACCACACCCTTGACTGAGATTTATTTGGTTAAGCATTTGGTGATTCAACATTCTGATGGTATGTATTTCACTCCTATGTATCCCAGAATTATGTGAATGAAATCTGATTGTCAATGTGTATAATGACTTTAGTTTTCTTGTTACGACTACTCATGTGCATCTATGATTATTTGTGAATTCTAAAAAAGACTCTTAGTTACTTATCATTCTATATTTATTAACATGAGTCGAGTAGGCAAAAATTAGAGAGAAAAGAGAAAAAAAAAAAGTGTGCTAGGTATACAAATTTTCAGTTTCAAGTTAATTTTGCTTTCATCTAGAAAAATCGAACTCAATCATGAGTATTGTGATGTATATTCTGATGGGTATTGTTGTTGTACAAATGACAGTTACTATCAGTTATGTTTAAAGCTTTGTCGTTGTAAATATGATTTCATTAACGCTACATAAGCCAACTCTCTTGGAATATAGAGAGAAGGTCATCTAAATGACTATACGGGGTGGAATATCCCCTATAGCTTGGAATCAACCCCATATATTTTTCACATAGGGTACTTGATGATACTTGTCAGAATATACAAGTAACATCTTGTCCTTTTTGTTTTTGAGTTTTTCTTATTCAATCACACCCTTGTTGGAAAATATGAGAGTGAAGTGATTGATTCCATCCTATACATAGACTCCCGAACGATCTTAGACATTGTACACACTATAAATGTATGAAATAATAAAAAAAATACCTCGAAAACCTTTTCCTGCATACTTGTTGACAATCATTCACCTATTATGATGGAACAGATTCTAAAGGTGAAAGTTTGCTGAAAATGAAAAAAACATTTCACTCAAGATTAAGCTTGCCATAATATCTTTTGAGTAAATGACATTCGATGAATATAACATGCTGAAAAAAGGGAAGCAATAGATATCATAACACAAACCAAAGCAAAAATATTGTGTGTGATGAACGAGACCCTTATTCAGGAGGGAGATTGTCTATGAGATATTTAGACCAAATTTACCACTTGGTTGAAATATTCCCTATGCACATTCACCGTACTTGAGTATTACAATACTTATTGGGCGGGAAATTGCTTACATTTAACGGATTGTGTCAATCTTTGGTGCTGAACGTCTATGGGAGATCCTAAGATCTCGTAAACCATTTATTTTACCTATCCTCGACTACAAACGAACCAGAGATGTAACTATTTTAGTACTCTTCTAAACCATTACTTACCATATCTAAGGTTCAATTAGTACTTGGTTCCAAGGACAATTTTATATTATACTGACCTCATAGAATGACGGAAAGTCATTCTCTCACTCTACCACATTGAGAAGAACTTTGAGGACTCAATAGTCGATCTCCCTGCAATCATACTTTTGAGAGCCTGGAAAACTCTCATTGATTGGGGAGTATAGGGTGATTAGGATGACCCCAGGGTTGGAAGCAGTAATAGACCCTAGTCAAACGAGTAAGGGCAATGTGGGCCCTTTCACTCAATGGGGCTTTCTGACGGGACCAATCCCCTGTCGGAAAAATCCCTAACACTGCATAAATGAACTAAAACTGTCACTCTGCAGAAATGAACGTAGATTGCCACAGGCGACAGTGTCGCAAAAAGACGACAGTGTCACAAAAAGACGACAGTGCGACAGTGTCCTAAAATCTCATTTTCTTCATTTTGAGGTAGCCCCACACTTTGCTAGAGTCATTTCCTTAACATTTGAGGCACTTTGAAAAAATGCGACTCTGCATATTTACTTGTAATTCCTAATAGGCGAAAAATGTAAAAAAGACGACACTGCATTTTTACACAGGATTTCTAATAGGCGACAGTGTCACTAAATTGTGAAAAAAATGACACTGTAATTTTACTCGTAATTTTTGATAGGCAATACTGTCAAGATTGTAGAGAGAGAAAATGCGACTGTCAAACTCCGTGTATTTATGCAGACTATGTAAAAACACTTGTAAATCTGTAAACTATATAAAAACATGAAAAAATCCATAGAACTGGACGTGAAGGATTTCATATCATTCAAGATCCAATGCATGTCCCTGATCTTTGGTTACAATAAGGAGCAAACCAACAATCCTGCCAATGTAGAAAAAACAACATCTACATACAAAATGAGATGCAAACTCTAAGAGATACTGATCAAACATGAACCAAAACATAAAATATGTTTGCTTTCCATACTGTATTTCACACGTGTGGAACAAAAAATAACAAAATATGAACATTCTACACACAAGATTGCAAGATAACACCAAGATAGTGCACCAATGAGTAGTAGAACCCAAAGAGGACCATGTATAATGATGAAATGAGAGAGAGGAGAGAGAAGATGTGTCTCTCCATGAGTTACATCCTTTTATAGAGTGTCCAAACCCTATTTGGCCACTTGGCTTTCCCTCTAGAATGTAAACCCTACTATTTTTGGGTCTAGATTTAATGTACCCAAAGTTCAAATTTGAATCTCTCTCAAACTCGACTACCAACTTTCCCACACTTTCAAAAAGTGTTTATTGAATGTATTTTAAACTAATATAACTTCAAAAAGTTTATCTCTAAGTCTAAATTGAGTTTTGGCCTCTTATTGACAATTTACCAAAATATGACTAAACTAGTTGAAATCTCTCACACTGGACAAACAATGGATGAGGATTAAAACCGATTAGTTGATTAGTAAGAAGGAGAATAATCCAACATGGGGCAGGTTAGGAAAAAGGCATGTGCCTACAGCCAAGAAGCTCTAAAGCGGTTCTCAAGCAGCTTTGAAGGGCCTAAGCACAACATATTGTGAGGGAGAGCGAAAAGGGTATAATTGCATTGGAGAAAGCTAGTAAATGCGATCAAGTTGCAATGAGGCATCGTGAAACTCTTAATTGGCAAGAATTGAGAGAGATAAACCAATCACAGGTGAGATCTGGGCATTATGCCATGTTATGCCAGTGAATATGGCGGAATGGCATGGGGCTTCTAGTTCAACTTTTTAGAAGTTAGAACCTACCAAGGTTAGGGACACTTGGAGTGGCATCTCAAGGTGAGAATCAACGATGGTATTGTCAGATTTGGTGGTTGTGGTTGTTTCACATGCTCTTGCAAGGGATAAACATTTATACTAGCTTGTTATTGGTGGCAATGCAATGATGGCGGTCACAAGGTAAAAGATGTCAATGATAAGGTCATTGGTAAGCCATCTCTTTGAGGCTTTATGCATTGGCTATATTTGCGAGTATGTAGGCTTGGCATTGGATACTTGAACATCCTGGATGGTTTTTGGTCTTTTGGAGCGAGATCAAAGAAGCCTAGTCGAAGTCATGTGAAGCCATTATTTGCTGAATACTGTTGTAGTTAAGATGGCCAAGTCTGAAATGCCACAACATATCAGTTGATTCAGAAGTGGTTGTGAGAAGAGCTTGAATGTTAGAAGAATAGCAATGGCTGAATTTGTATAGATAGCCGCTTCTTCTTTCCAAGCTAGAACCTTCCGGGATTTGTCAAGAATTGTGCAGCCTTCTGTATCGAATTCAACTCTCCAACTTGAATCGGTGATTCTGCTAACTGAGAGCAGATTCTTAGTCAGATTTGGTATGTGGAGAACGTTGGATAGCAACTTGACTTCACCTCTTTTGAATTCAACTCTGACTGTTCCTTCACTTTCAATTGAATGCGATGAGTTGTCTCCAAGTTGCACAACTCAAGAGTGGGTGAATGACTTGTAGTCTTTGAACCAGTCGCGATGGTGGGTCATGTGTTGAGTTGCTCCGGAGTCTAGATACCAGGAATCAATATCTTATTGTTCTCGACTTTGGTCATAAAAGCTGCTTCATCTTCTTGTTGTTGTTGTTGCTGATTTGAGTGACTGGTTGTAGCACTATGTGCTTGTTGTTGGAACTACTTCTTCTTTTCATTGTTGTACTTCAAAGTTTGGTAGTCCTTGATTTTGTGGCCAGTCCTCTTATAGTATCTGCAGAAAAGATTCTGTGCTAGTTGGAATGATGAAGAACTTGAATTTGATCGTGAACTAGAATTTGGTCCAGACTGCATGTTGCTCTTCTTGCCAATAGAGCCTGACTTTGTAGATCTCTTGGATCTAAACTTCTAATTTTTTGAATACAGAGCTTGAGGATCCGATCTTGAGCCTGAGGAGGATGCTGATCTTCTGATCTCCTCTTGTAGGAGCAGCGAGATTACTCTTGATAGAGTGAGGTGCTCCTGGGTAGAAATTGTCATTACCCAATTTTCGTAGGCTTCAAGTAGACTCGATAATAGAGGCATGAGTGAATCTAGATCTTCTATGACTGAGCCAATTGCAGTCATCTGCTCCATAAGATTTTTGAAGGTGTTGAGATGGCTTGAAACACTATCTACGTCAGACATTCTGAGGGTGAAGAATTTCTTCCTCAGATGAAGCTTGGATGTAACGTCTCTAATGTCGTAGAGAGTTGCTAGGATGTCCCATGCATCCTTAGCTGTCTGAGCAACACATATGTGGCTAATCTGAATGTCCTTGATGTTGAGGGTAATTATGTACTATGTCCCATAGTTCTTTGGCTAGAAGTATAACCATCTTGAATTTCCAGAGATGGTAGTTATTTCCATCGATTTTGTCAATGAGAGACGAACTAGATGATGGATCCATTTTAGTTGAACGAGATCATTGGTAGAAACATCGACTGTCGGAATATCGTTGGCTGCACGTTTGCTAGAAAGATGTCTTGATAGAAACAAGACTGATAATCCGCACTAGAAATGCAGATGACTGAAATGTCTGCTCTGATACCATGTTGTAGAATGGTGGGGTGTGTGAGCGGCAGCGAAAGCTTGAGGATTGGAGCGGCGTGTAGGAAAGGAAATGCAACAGTTAGCAACAGAAATATAAGAGTAAAAAAATTCATACAGAATGCACAAATGAACGACGCAGTCGTGAGACAAAAATTGAAAATTGCACTTCGATAAAATATCAACAGTGAGTACAATAGCTTGAAGTAATAATTTCAGCTTGCTGAGCGGGATAACACTGGCTACAGAAAAAAAAAACTCTGATTAAAAGAGAGAAATTCAATCAACTCAAAATTAAAATTTTTACATAGCTTGAATCTAATATATAGATTTACAAGTGTCGAGGAACGAAATGTCTTACAAGTCTTTAATGCTATTTACGCCAGTCTTTGCATATGTACAAAGTTGGTAACCGCCAGCCTTTGGGATATTTGGTTGTCCAATTGTTTTAGGTTTGCTGATAAGTTGGCGACGTCGGTCAGCCAATGTAGCAAAAATGCAAAGAAGCCGAAAAAAACCCAAAGGTGTCCTTAGACTGAAGGTTTGCAACGCCTGAAGGTGCCCTTACACTAAAAGTATGTAAATCCCTAAGGCGTCCTTAGATTTAAGACAACGAAGAAGGCGAAAAAGTCAAAAAGTGCCTTACACTGAAGGCAGAGAAGAAGACAAAGGTGCCTCAAACTAAAGGCAGTGAAAAAGGCGAAGGTGCCTTAGATTAAAGGCAACAAAAAAGACAAAAAAGGGAAAGGTGCCTTAAAAATGATTTCTAAGGCATTCTGGCCACTTGGATAGTATGTCGCATTTTTCGTGAAAGAAAAAGACAAAGAAGACGAAAAAGCAAAAGGTGCCTTAAAAATGATTTCTAAGGCATTCTGGCCACTTGGCCAGTGTGTTGTATTTTTCGTGAAGGGAAAGAGACAAAGAAGGTGAAAAAGCAAAAGGTGCCTTAAGAATGGTTTCTAAGACATTCTGGCCACTTGGCCAGTGTGTCGCATTTTTTGTTAAGGAGCGAAAAAGGCGAAGAAGGAGAAGGTGTCTTAAAATGATTTCTAAGGCACAAGAAATCTCAAGGGAAAAAATGTGAAGGCCCGAAAATATATTGTCGGCCTTCGGTTTTTCAAGATGCTCATTACTTGAATGATTTGTTTTAAGGCTGAGCATAAGAAATCTAACAGTTGATTCCCAATGGTTCATGTAAATTGAATTTACCTAAAGGTAACATTACTAATTTTGAGAGAATCAGACCCAATAGGAAATTCATTGCTTAGTGTACTTCTACAAGCATATATAGTACTTTAGACCATAGATAAATAATTAGAAAATTGTTCCATCTCTAAGTACTTATTTGATCTTCGAAGTCAGACTAAGGGTATTGATTTTTTGGGTAAAAGTGAAAGTTAAAGGATTGGTTTGTTAGTTTTTGAACTTGATCTTAGGGATAAGTCGACTGCTCATCATGTGTTTCATGTAAACTGGTTAAGACTTAGTTTATATGATGATGACAGTTGGATGTGTTGAGGATTTTACCCATTTGGAGGACTTATCGCTCAATGTACCTTTGGAACCTGAAAGAGTACTCAGAACCAAAGATAAGCAATTGAGAAATCATTCTATCTCTGAGTGCTTGATTAGGTAGATGGGTTAGATTGAGGATGATGATTTGTGGGAAAAAGTTAAAAGCATAATGAGGATCTTCCCTCGTTTCCACTTCTGAGGACAAAAGTAGTTTAAGGGGGGAAGAATGTTACGTCCATGTCTAGTATGTGGGATTCAGAATAATTCCTGACATGAATAGCTGGTACTCCAATGTATAAGGTTGTTAGTTATGCCATGCCATTCCAAGCTTGGCCAATAATGTAATTAATAATCTTATGAGGGCCTAGACCTATAATTGGACTTATGAAGCACTTGCATGGTCTTTGACTGCTATTATGCAAAAATAGGAGATCAATTGTTTCTGATAGGATTGGAGGATCCTAGAGGGATGGACAATATCAATTAGTCATAGACCTCCTATTACTAGACCGAGTCCTCCATGAAAAGACCTACCAAATAAGTCATATTCAACAATGATAAATATAGCTTTTTAGTTTTTTTTAACATTTTTTGAATATTGCTATTGTATGGCTTTTGGCTGTCTCATACGATCAGACTCCACAATAGACATTTTTTAAATAGCTTGTTGTGTGCTTAGGCCTCTAAAAACGACAAGATCAACACATCATATTTTGAAAGGACCTGGTGCGTGAAGCACACCAGCTACTAAGATGTATTTTTGTCATTTTTGGTATAGAACCTTTTTAATGTTTTGCATTTTCATATGATTACAATGCCTCCAGCTAGTACTTGTTCATTTGCATCTCCAAACTTATATGAAAAACATAATGGCACCAAGACTTGAGAATAGAGAACACATCTACAAATGCAGCATGTAGATGTCCAAACATTATCGTGCACTACGTCTCTTAGGAAACCATAGTAGTATCTTCAAAATTATACATTGAGGACTATACACTATGTAGAAAACATCATAACTTGTTTTATGTTGATATAGCATGTGTTATTCATAGAGCTAGGATCTAACACATATCTACCTGCTAGCATATGATAATGATGCTCACATTGTTTGATATGCTTGCAAATAGAATCAGTTTTTGTGTTATACGCAAGGTCTAAATCTTGCCATGAAAAATGCATAATGCCTGCATCTTGAGACAATGAGAAAACATACATGCCTTCAAGGCACCTAGGAAGAGCTCACAGAAGTGTAGATGTGTTAGTCGAGTTTTTGTCCCAAAATCCAAACTATTTTTGGATTATTTTTGACACGGTATAGAAAGGCATCATGTAAAACCACATAATTTTTAAAACCAAAAAAGAAAAAAGAAAGGGAAAACATAAAAAACCGTCATAAATAGTAAAAGATGTTACCACCTAAAGAAAAACTATCATGTAGGAAATCTATACGTACACCCCTATCATAGTCTGAATTGTGGAACTTGACTAGTGTCCCTAGGGCCTTTCAACATAAAAAAACAATGTACATAACACACCAGGCTGATAATAAAACATAAATCACACCCCCATAGTATGGTGTTTGTTAGGAGAGGAAGAGAGAATGCGGAACGACTCCCTCGATGAGGGCTGCCACTAATTATCAGCAAGAACGATCTCGACGAGGAGTCAGAGATAGAAAATGCCAAATAGGATCATAGCTCATGTGTTAAGGACCAATGAAAGAATTTCATACTCAAACAAATTTTTTGATTTGAGTACAGTTCACTGAAGAGGGTAAATTGTATGTGGAATTACTATTGATCACTTTGAAAGTGAAGTTCAAATCAGAATTCAATGTGGTAGTGCAGAAAGATCCTTAGGCGTTAGAGTCAGCCATCGTCTGATTGAATTCTAAGGAGTCGAAGACGTCCATGATTCGATCAGACTGAGTGAACGAGCTTAGAAAAGCAATTGAGGAAGTGTAATCAATCACAACACACACATGTCAAGATTAGACATAGTTAGTAGAAGGTGTTGTTGATATTTTACACTGAATGCTTAACATGAGAGCATTTGCTCAATATGGAACATGAACAATACAAGTGGTTACAACCTAAATGTGGCGTTACTTCCGATGCTCAATCTTCCCCTCTGTTGCACCTACCTAGTGAATGGGAGCTAATTTTATATAAACACAACATCCTTGTGATTACAAGAATTGCTTAACTAGCTTGTAATTACAAGACTAGTTTAGTCTAACTAGATATTGGTCGTAATGTACTTTATAGATATTTGATGTACAATGACATCTGTACAATGTGTATATCAGTCAGACGAGACAGATGACTTGATGGAGTCAAAATAGTCGAACGATGAGTCGTCATCGAAGTAGTCGGATGACTCGATCGTCAAAGTAGTGGGATGACTCGATCGTCGAAGTAGTCGGATGAGTCGGATACTTCGGATGCATCGGTGAATCGTCAAATAGGCGAGTGACTTGATGGTTGAAGTAGTCGGAGATGGCCAGGTCTTCGATCTTCTTCAAATGGTTTGAAATGACATTCGAATGTAGATATTGATGGGAATGGATACCCTTTACTCCGAAGATGAGGATTAGCCGGAAGGTTGATATATTCATCCTTCGAATAGTTCGGCTGATTCGATTCCATGTAGAAAGTCGTAGGTGTTGAACTGTTGCACAGAAACCCATGTATTTTACCAGACATTACTCTACACATAGAATGAAAGTAGTTTTGAAAATAATGTAGTTTGTGTTAAGAAACATGACTAAATATGTAGAAAGGAGAAACATAAAACTATAATTCTTGCAAGTATCAGGTGAGCAAATAGAAAACCTAAAGAGGTTGCATCTGAATCTAGATCAATGATTAATTCAAGGATCAAGAATGTGCAAGAAGAATCTTGAATAAATTGAATCAGCAAGGAGGAAACTATGAGCTTAATCTCCAACAGTCTCCCTTAAGGTCATGGTTGGTTTCTTGAGTGTCCTCGTCAGGTTTAGCATGTTCTCGAATGAAGTGGTATTGGATTTCAATGTGCTTTGACTTGCCATGAAATATGGGATTCAATGACAGTGAATTACGGCTCTTGTTGTCACATAAAATGGTAGTAGGTTGAAATTGAGTGTGATTTAAATTGTGACATAGTAATTTGATCTAAATAGCTTCTTTTGAAGATTGACATGCTATGATATACTCTACCTTGGTCAAAGACAGCGCCACCGATTTTTGCTTCCTCGAATTCCATGAAATTGGTGCCCTTGCCATAAAGAAACAAAACCTGAAGGTAGATTTTTTGGTAGAGACATTTCCTCCCCAATTTGAGTCGGAGTAGCCTTGAAGAACCATTGGGTCGATAACATTTTCATCATAGCACAATATATAATCTATATTGCCTTGTATATGTTTCATCACTCTCTTTAATGCTTTCCAATGTAAGATCCTAAGATTAGACATAAATTGATTTAATGTAATGATTGTGTATGCAAGATTTGGTTTGGTGCACAGCATGACATACATAAGAGATCCTACTAGTGAGTGATAAGGAAACTTTGACAAATCTAGTGTCTCACTTTTGGCGTCAGCATAGGAAGGTTTGGCAAATATCATATCTGGATCCATTGGTGTATCAACTAGTTTGCAATCAGACATGTGAAACTTTTCTAGAACATTCTCTAGATATTTCTGCTGGCTAAGATAGATCTGCTTTTGTAATCTATCTCTATTAATGTGCATTCCTAATAGTGAATGAATAGTGCCTAAGTCAATCATGTCGAATTCCTTCGACAGGTCACTCTTAGTAGTGTGCAGCAAGAATGTGTCGTTAGACAGAATAAGTGCATCATTTACGTATAGAGCTATATAAACTGAATTGACACCTGTGTGTTTGGAATAAGCATTACAGTCAGATGAATTGTTTGCAAAACCTAATTGAATAACATAAGCATGAATTCGTTCGAACCAAGCCCTTGTAGATTGTTTCAAACCATAGATTGCTTTGTGCAGCTTGCACACGTTGTGCTCTTGGCCTTTGACTTCAAAAGCTTCGGGTTGGAAAGTGTACCACTCCTCTTTGACATAGCCATTGAGGAAGGCTGTTTTGACATCCATTAGGTGCATTTTGAGGTCTTTGGTGGCTACTAGCAATGAGAGTCCTAGTTGATTGCATTTTGACAACAAGACTAAATATCTCTTGGTAATCCACTCCCTGGATTTGAGCGAATCCTTTGGCCACCGGCCTAGATTTCCATTTTGCAATGGAACCATCAAGTTGATCTTCTTTTTGAGGATCCACTTGTTGTCGATAACTCTCTTGTGAGTGGGGAAGTCGACCGAGGTCCAGGTCTGGTTCGACAAAAGTGAGTTGTACTCGCTTTCCGTTGTTTCACACCACTTCACAGCATCCTTAGAGTTGATTGCTTCAGCTAGGATCTCTAGTATGGCATATATCTCGTTCGCAATCGGAACATCTCTTATATTATAAGTGCAACACAACAAAAATCCTCATGTGCTATGAGTAATCGTAATGTGATGGTCGTGTTTGCGAAACAAGCAATAGTATCTCTCCATTTAATCTCATAATATATAGGGCATCTAACATGAAATGCTACTCCATCTCACTCAAAAAAACATAACTCGCACATACTCATCTCTCGAAGTACCCATAAAACCTTCTAGTCTCTAGTCTTAACGTATTGAATGAGGAATTGGATGCTATCAAGTATTGTATTGTATTTATTGTGTGATCGATTGATCGATCACTCCATCCTTGAAGATGAGATGAGAGAGACTGCTGCATAGCATGGTTTTGCAGCCGCTGGGTTGATTGTATGTGAGGAGTTGGCTTCATCACAGATGCTGCTCGCTTGAAGGAGTTACGGAATCAATCTGTTTTCTTGGAGTATGCCGCTGGCGCTTGCTGTTAATGGTCGGTCTAATCTTTCAAAGATCGATTTATAGCCACAGACGATCTAAAGATGGAGGTGCAGGGGGAGAATCAATCAGATGTTTATGATATTTGAAAGAAGGCTCACCTTAGCTGTGAAGATTCAAGAAGAGCAGGAGTTTAATACTCTTATGTTCCAAGCGGGGCCTGCCTAAATCTTGCTGAGGCCTGCATCATTCTCGGTCAGATTAGCTACTTAGAGCAAGGACTAAAACATGAACGAGTAGAATTTCTATAAGAAAAATAGAAGACCCACTAATGAGCAGGCTGCAGGAGATATCAGCAACAATTCTGTCATCAAGGCAAGAGTTTTCGAAACTTGATCAAAATATGTCAGCACTTTTATCAACTTCCTTTTACAGAACGACGGTCAACTTGGATAGGTAAAAAGTTTCAGCCAATTATTAGTTTCAGGCAGCAGAGATTTACGTAAGCTGTAAATTGTGGTCTGCCAAAACAAGACAAAAAAATAAAAATCGTTAGTGCATTTCCAGTACAAATTAGGGCAGATTTGTAGTACAGGTTCAAGAGATTAGTTGCAAGATCATTTAACACCTTGGAGCCTCCTGAGTACACGAGCCTTAAAGACACAGAGTGTCTAGCAGCAGTTAGGGTGCATCTTTTCAAGCAGATTTTGAGCGTTTACTTGACAATGCTCTTGAAGGACTATCACAATCAACACTTGGCTGGAAGGCTGACCGAAGTATACCCATTTAGAAGTAGGGTAATAGTGAGCTGAGTTGTTGGACAACGTTTTCAAAGCAGCGCTCAAGGCTAGTGCTCAGCTATAGAGCTTCAGTGAATGGACTTTCAGCAGAGAATCGCACAAATAGCTCGTAGAAGTTTTGAAGTTCCAGCAGCTTTTGACTCTTGATGGCCAGTGACCTCCTCAACCTAAAGATTTGAGTGCTCACCTTCTTAGGCCATTATCGTTTTTGCTTAGCTTTTTACAATAACCTTGTCCTTGCTTTGCCTTATGGCTTTTGTTTGTGCATACCTATTGTTGCTTCAAAGCTCAAGTCTTCGTTTTTGTGTAGCTTTTTCCCTTCAGTCTTCTCACTGTGTTCCGTGTATACCTTTTGCTCCTTCTTACCTCAGAAGCATCGTTTGTGCATTGGCTTTTTTTTAAAGCCTCTCCTTACTTTGCATTCAATTTACTAGCTTCACATAGCTTTTGCTCCGCAGCTTTTTTCAGATAGCATGTTCCTACTTTGACTGCCTATCCACGATGCAAATAATCTCCTGGGGATTGGAAGTGTTCCTCCTTAAGCAACCAACCTTTTTCTACAGGCAGGGTTCTCTCTTTCACGCCAATATGGTTCCTCAAGAATCTTCCCCTCATGAATTTCAATCCACCTGGTCGGCGTCGAGAAAAGAGACCTGCTTCACCTTCAGACCAACCTTCCCGTGCTTCCCCTTCATGCGCAGAAGCTCACCGTGATGTTGAGGATTCCTTGCTTGTTTCCTCCGGCCAAGTGGTTCCATATTGCCCACCCCATCTTCGCCACCATGTTTCTTCTTGTCTTTCAATTTCTCAGCTTTCTCCGTCTTCCTCTCCTCGCCTCCGTGTTCCATGTGCAGGTTGTGGTCGCCTTTATGTGGAAGGTGCCGATCTTTCTCGCCATCAAAACGCTTGCTCTGCTTTTCATCAGCAGCTTGCCTTAATCAATGTCGACCTTGCACCTCACTCTGCTCCCACTTTGCCACCTGGACTCGACTTGGACTTGGATTTGCTCCCTTGATATTTTAGCCGCCTTCCAGTTAGGTTTTCCTTGTCCTCGTCTTTATGCACACATACCCTTTGCGTGCGCTTGGACGTCCAGAGAGATTTGTCCTAAGCTTTGTCTTGTTTGGCTTCCAACCCTTCTAATACCAGAGCCTGGCATGCCTTTTTGCTCTTTCTTCTCTGGTGTTTGCCTCTGCCTCCTCGGGGTGGTGATGCTGGTCATTGAGAATCTCGCAACACGGTTTGTTGCTTTATGTCGGTTTTCAGCTTTGTGACAATTTCCATGACCACATCTTTCCTCATCAATTTGGTTGTGCTACTCATGGTGGTTGCGAGACGGTCATACATGCTTTGCGTGCTACCTTGGATCTTTATCCAGATTGGGTTGTCTTTCAAGTGGATGTTACAAATGCTTTCAATTCCGTTTCCCGAGGGGCCATTTTCCAAGAACTTCGTGCAACTGATGTCCACTTGCTCAACTCATTCCGTTTGTTCAGTCTTTTTATTCCATGGACACGCCTTTATATTTCAGTCATGCTTCTCGCTCAGGTGATGTTTCGGTTATCCCTTTTGCTGATGGTACCAGGCAAGGTGACCGCTTGGGTGGTCCTCTTTTTGCTTTAGCACACTTTTGGGCATTTTGCTGTGTTTCCTCTATTGCTGATGACACGCATATTATGGGACCTGCTAATGATGTCATTCCAACTTTCTTGTATTTCTCTCAAGAACTCTCAGCTTTGGATCTCACTGTGAATCCCTCTAAGTGCGTCGCTTGGTGTCCTCCCTTCCCTTTACCTCCAAGTTTCAATACCCTGGTTGATGGGATTTGAGCGCTCGATATCCCTATAGGTACCTCTGAATTTGTGGCTTTTTCTTTGTAGGACACTTTGGACACGCATGTTCGCCACGCTAATTTGCTACCAAAGCTTGGCAATGCTCAAGTTGCTCTAGGGATTCTCACTTAGTGCTTTGCTCAACGGCCAAATTATAATGTACAATGTGTTCCTCCATCTCTAGATGTTTTGGCTTTGCCGCAGGATTTCGATAATACCTATCATGTTCTGGGTCGCTTGATGGTTTCAGGAAACTTTCATATCCTTGATGGCCAGTTCGTTAAGAGACAAGTCTCACTTCCCGTCTTTCTTCAGAGCTGTTTGTCACAGCCCTTCGAGTTAGATTGGGTCTTCCTCATCCAGTGCTGGCGGGTTTGACGAAATGTTCATGTGGTCACCCTCTTGATTCTCTTGGCACTCATCTCATGCGTTGCCCTTCTGGCGGGGATCGCATCGCGACTCACGATTCCATTTGTGACGTACTTGCATCTATTGCACATGAATGTGACTTTCATGTTGTCCGGGAGCACATTTTGCCTGTCTGATTCACAGTCGTCTTGTCGTCAGTTTGACCTTGTTCTTTTGCGCGAGTGGATTTGCACCCTTGGGGATGTTGTTGTTGCCGATCCTTTGTGGCCGGACCTCCTTCGCCGTGCTTCAACTACCCAAGGTGTTGTTGCTTCCAATGCAACTCAGGATAAAGAGCAGGATTATTCACATCACATTCTTGGAGAAGACTTTATTCCTTTTCCCTTGGAGACTTATGGGTGCTTGCATAAGAAATTCAATGATTTTCTATCAACTTGTGCAGGATTTGCAGCGAAACTCCAAGGACATGATGCATCACCTTTATTTATCATTACGTCCTATTATCGTCAACGAGATTCTACCACTTTACAACGCATTCAAGCACTTGCAATACTTCGACGTGCCGTAGTTGCTACTTCACAGCTTCCTGCACTACCTAAACTTGCAACTATCCTAGCTAGTGACTTACATGAAGCAGTACGCTTTCAGTAGCTACTTTTTGAGATTTTTACTTTTTATAGTTGATGTACGATATCTCAATTCTCCTTATGGCCTTTATACTTTCTACATGCATTGTACTTCGATGGTTTTCCCATCTTTTATTAATGAAAACATGAAGTCTAGTCTCGAGTGTCATTCATCTTGTTCAAGTTAAATGAGAGTGTCATCATTAGTGTCCTCAAAACGACACTATATGGTGACACTCTCTCACTTAACTTGGGGCACTAGATGGGCTCCTAAAATGCTTGTGTTTTGAAATTGTGGATAATTGAGCATAGGCTGCTGAGTTTTTGCAATTTTCCATCAGAGAAAATGAGCTTATTTTGCTGTATGATTACGAAAGCCGAGATGCAATCAGCGTGCCATGGGTGAACCGTGAAGCAAAAGATTAGAAAAATGATAGAATGGACAAGTTCTCCTACGGCTTTGCATTCGTGCATTTAAAGCGCACAAATAGGTTCTTCAACTCAAGGAAAAATTTCTAGGGTGCAAAGACTTGAAAGAGCGCCACATTGCACCTTTATCATCATTTGAATGAGTTTTCGTGATCATTAAACTGTGACTACCACAAACTTTCATTCTTTTTGTAAGGTACGAGCTCAACGATTCATTTTGACTTGTCGAAGCCTACTTACGAGTTTAGGTTTGAGTATGAAAGTAAGTCACTTCAGCATATGCCGTTGCTAGTTCTCTGATCGATGGAAGTTTGTGGCGACAAACTTGTTAACATAACTAGGTCGTATCATTTGCACTAAAGAGCTCAAGATCAGAATGAAGTGAAACTTGAAAATAAGCAAGCTAATTCAACAAGTAGAGAACCTATTTCAATGAAATATAGGTAAACATGAATCACCAGGTGTTTTTCATTTTGACTTAAGCTTCGATGCGAATGAATGTAACTATTTTGTATGCAGGAAAGTTTATACAAGCTGACATCACCCCATCTCATGACCAGCATATTCGTCGACTCTATGCGGCAGAGAGTCCACCATGGGGAGGCAAACCACTGCTAGATCTTGTCACTGGTATTTAGTATGATTTTTGAAACAAATTTGATTCGAAAATATAGGAACTGTTTGATTCTGTGTAAGTTAAAAAAACTTATCGGGTTATTTAAGTATGTCAACAAATAATTGCATTCATGTGGAGCTTTTATTTATGAAACGTGCAAGCTTTGCATGAAACTAAAATAGAGAGATTCTGCCTAAAGGGGCTGGTTTCACAACATGTCCTTGTATTATGTTTTGGCCATATTGGTGCTTCAAATATTGGCTTTTGTTTCGTAGTGACAAGACGACCAGAAGTGTGAAAGTAGATTAAAGGCATTAACAACTTTTAGAACATAAATGATAATTGTGTGAGAGTTTAGACTTCATTGTTCATGCAAATTGTTCATTGAATCACTTGGCATTGGTTATTGTGATGAAGTCTGGAAAAAGAGTGTCGTTATTTGCTAATTTTTTGCATTACTTACATGGTTGCTACACTTTGGACTAGAGAAAGAAAGAAAGAAAGAAAGCTTTATTAACGTCTTTTCCATGCCAAAAGGCGTATAAGTGAACGAGTACATCAGATAAAGTTGGACACAAGGCGGATCAGTGCCGTCAAAGCAAAATAGCAAAACTAACTAAGAAGAGATTCTTATAGCCAGGATTATATGGTGCGTAGACCATTTACATGTTCAACTGGACATCTCTTCATTTCTCTGTCTCAAACTTTATCTCAGAAATCTTCTCATTAACTATAGGCTTCCGATCGACAGGTCTGATAATACCATCACGATAGATAAGCCGCTTGCCAGTTGATAGAGCTTCTTCTCTTCCCTAAAACTTCACGCCGGTGAGACACTCATGTGAAGCGGATGACAAGAGTATCCAGGTCCTTCTTAGGTCGCCAGGCAGTTTCCATAACTTTGCTATGGTGTTGAAGATCTCCTTCCAAAAACTTCTCAGTTTCTTTGATAGCATTTTGAGAGTTCGGAATACCTCTAAGACGAACATTGAGAGCTTAATGTTCTCGCAGACGGCTCTCAGTGAACGTGGCTGAGATAAACGAAGGTGAAGGCGAAGGTGGAGAGTTAATTGTAGACGAACCTTTAAGCACATTTGCCCATGACTGGACAACCGTATGGTGCTATTCCACCTGATTTTTGAGATGCTGGATTTTAGCTGAAGTAGCGATTTGAGAAGAAGCTTCACTTTTTATAATTGCAACTTCGTTCTTGAGTTCTTGAATGGAAGTATCCAACTTCTGAAGATGCGATTGCACCCCTAGAAGCAAAGAATCATGAGAAGCCAGTTGCTCTCTATGATTGTTAAGGTATTCAAATAGACGGAGTTGATCATCCCGAAGAAGTTTGACCAAGGCATATGGAGGGAAAGAAACAGGTGCTACTAGAGTGTTTGGAGTCAAGGGAATAGCTACAGTAGTTTCACTATTATCAAGAATAGGGTTTGATGGGGAGATAGGAACTGCGACAGGCATAGAAGGAGAAGGGGTAGGTGGATCTGGCTGTAAGGAAGATGCTGAAGCCATGCTGGAAACAAAGGATGGTTCAGGAGTAGAGGCAACGGCTCCTTTGCGACGTGGCATATCTTATTGCGATGGAGGAGGGCGCTCAAACCTGCAGAAGATCAGCAATAGCAAGGGCACACTTGCAGCGGCAGGTATTGGACAGCGATGGAGCAGTCGCGATGGGTAGCGATGGAGCAGATCCGCAACAACAGGGTAGAGCAGCGATCTTTGAATTTGCACATCCATAAAATTTGTCTCTTATGTATGTTCACATCCAGAATGAGGGGGCCACAAGGATGCGCAAAATCCTCGTTTCCGGTTGTCATGCACATTCAAGAAGTAGCTCAACTACAATGTAGGCCTGTCTAGGTAACCCATAGTCTTTCTAACTTCCTTGTTTGCTATTTCCCTCCACTTTCCTTTCATAGTTGGCTCTCCTTCAATCTCTTTCCTACCTCCTCTGAGTTGAATAGGTTTGGGAAGTGCCATGTGAGTACAAGCACCATTTGTGTGAACCCTTAGGGTGTGAGATACAGATATACCAAGAGTTTCTAGTAGATAAATTGTCAGTGCAAACTTTAAAAGTTGGTAACCTTGATTTGAGAATCCTTGTTGAGTAAAGTGCTAGCCATTGGGTCTGTCGATGCTAGACTTGGTGGTCCCAAAAGATACGATTTTCTACTTTTAGAATTGGGTCCAATATGATATCATGAGAGTGGTACATTTGGGCCTTTTGTTGCATACATAGTAGTGGGTGTAACTAGAGTGTCACAAAGACGACGCTTACTTTATGAGTCCCATATATGTTGCCTAAACAAAGCCTCTCCATGGCGACTAGGGAGGATGGGTCCTTCTCTAACCCACATGTGGCAGCTGGTCTCATGGTGAATATAGACCAAAAATATAGAACCCCCAAATATTCATATGATGAGACAAGCTCCAAAGTTTGGTCATTTAAATTGAGAGTCTCGCTTTGCATGAAGGAGTAAGATTTATTGAAGACCATAACTTTTGTCTGCTTTATATATTATGCTTTAAGTTGGCCCAACAATATTAGGAGACTCATTGAAGAGTTGCTAGAAGTTAGAAGGTAGCCGCATTAAAAAAGGTGATCAGTTTTCATTTCCACTTGAACATTTTTGCAAAGCAGATGAGTAAGTGCCTCGCAAGCAAGCTTATGATTGTATTGTTTTCCCAGTTTAAAGCTTAGTCCATGAATGTTCATGCAAAGTTGAGAGATGGCATACCTTTTCTTCATAAAAATATCTTCAGTATGTCTTCAAGTTGCTCCACAAACATTAGACTTTAACCAATTTTTAAGATATTGCATTTTCCTCTTTAACGGTCCTTTCCAAATACATTTGATGACTTTTTTGCACAAAGATCTCATGTTGGAAGGGTTCAAGCCATTCATTGCATCGAATTCTCCAAAAAGATAGCCATTCACAAATGTGGAACCACCAACCAATGCTTGATCTTTAAGGAAGCATGCAATTTGGACAGTCATTTGTCCATGGTGGCACCTTCACCATGCATTGTTGTCTAGTATAGAGGATTATACTACTACTCCGGGCTAATGGTTGTACAGCCCTGTATTTGCACGCCCAACTTGTCCGTGAACTTGTATAAAAGGCCCATGCAGCCCTCTCGATTAGTAAGACGCATGGCAATGTAGATGGGATGTAGGAGTTGTATCTTGTACCACTGATGAAGGAATCCCTCTTAAGTCCTTATATGACCAAGTGAAGCAATCTTTATACTTTAACATCAGCTTTTGCAACTTGGAGAACTGTGTTGAAGTTAATTGTGCTTCCACGTATTTGATCTTTTCATCCTCACTGGGCTCAGTGAGATTATGTTTTTGGCTTACTTTTATCAGGTTCCCGCTAGGCTTTATTACTACATCTTTCAACGTATAACTCTTGAAATGTTCTAGCACATTATGTTTTGGTGCTTTTTCCATTTCCTCCTCCAAAGAGTTGATCTTCGCTTTTTCTTAGAAGATGACTTCTTTATTGTGTTGGCGACCAAAAATTTTGCTTCTCAAGAACTTGACTTGGTGAAAAATGACAGAAAAGGCTCACGAATTTGGAAATTGGAATGTTCAAAGAATCGTGATTTACATTCATAAGGGACAATTGAAAGAATTTAGAATGATGAATCAAATAGTTCAAGCTTCAAACCTTGAACTTCTGACTTCAAACAAGTTACAACAAAATTCAAATTCCATAATACATATTCCAAAATTCCATATTTCAAAATAATAAATTCCAATAGATTATAGGACTTAGGAGTCAGGAGAGCCACCTCTAGGCATTGAAGGACGAGCCTCCTCCGAGTCCTCAGTAGGTAGGGCGGGGGCGTGTAGGAGCTCTCATAATGACTCTTGTGCCTATGTGCAAACCGCAATCGTATGTCCTCGTAAGCATAGTAGGTGTGCCTTTATTCAAACAGGGACACCTATGTATCTAACACCGCAATACCTATCACGATTCATCAAACACATTGCACAAAATAGGTCAAGATTCAAGATTGGAGAGTCAAGATTCAAGCGTCAAGACTCAAGTTTCCACCGTCATGAAATGCAATTTGTAAAGCAAAGTTCAAACTTTACTGGGCATTGGGCCATGACTCATGAGCATGAAATTTGAATGTGGTGTGGCAATTGTAGGAAATAGAAGCCTAAGGATTCTGAATCTTAACTATTCAATCACACAAAGCATTCTCAAAAGAAAGAGAGAGATGGCTAGAAACCCTCTTGTAGAAACTCGTGGACAGCCAAGGAGAATAGTCAGTATTGCTTACAAAAGTGTCTCATACAAATGGGATGCACACATATTTATAGTCCAAGATGACTATCTAACTTCATGACTATTGGCTATCTAACTACTTGACTATTGGCTATCCAACTACTTGACTATTGACTATCCAAATTTCTAGAAGTTACATAGAAAGAATAAGGTACCTCCAATATGTCAAGTTGAGGTACTTAATGTCACAATTAGGCCTAGTGGACCCATGAGTCCCTACCAAGTTAATTTCATACTAACTTAGCTAACTCTAATTTTAGTAGGCCTAATATAATAAATGACCATGGTTACACAACTCTTGACCTTTTGGGTCAAAGTAACCTATGGTAAAATATCATTTCCATTTATAAAATCTAACACCCTCCTTAAATGAAAATGACATGTATCCACTTAGTAAGAAAATCAGCAAGTAGCCTTAAACTTAAAGCATGACAAAAAGCTTTAAATTTAACTCTAGGTAATGCCTTAGTGAACACATCCGCAATATTATCCTCCGTGGGACAATATTCAAGTGTAATGTCGCCATTATGAAGCTTCTCCCGAATAAAGTGATAGTGGATCTCGATATGCTTTGTCCTTGCATGAAAGACTAGATTTCGTGCAATAGCTATAGCACTTTGACTATCAGTAAAAAGGATAGCAGCTGAGGGCTGGCCATGCTTCATATCGGCAAGTAATTGTCTCAGCCATAAACACTCCATAGTGGCTGAAAATGTAGCTCTATATTCAACTTCACGTGAAGATGTAGCAACGGTGGGCTGCTTTTTACTTAACCAAGAGATTGCAGAATTTCCAAGAAAAAAACAATACCCACTTGCTAGTGTCTTGATCTCCACCCCAATCCGAGTCACTAAAACCAGCCAAGCATGCATATTCACAAGAAGGATAAAATAGTCCAAGTGTCTTAGTTCCTTGAAGATATCTAAAGATCCTCTTCGAAGCTTTCCAATGTGATGTCAACGGAGCATGCATAAATTGACTCATGAGGGAGACACTAAAAGAAATGTCCGGTCTTGAGTTGCATAGGTAGATGAGACTTCTAACTGCTTGACAATATAAGGTTGTATCAAATGGTTCACCACCACTTTGATTACTTAATTTCAGACCCGTCTCTATTGGTGTAGCAACCGGCTTGCAATCTTCCATCTTGAATCGTTTCAAATCTGCTCAATGTATCGTTGTTGAGAGATGGAGATTCCAACCCTTCCTTGCAAAAATTCAAGACCAAGGTAAAAGTGCAATTGGCCTAAATTTGAGGTATCATAAACCGAAGCAAGATCAAATTTTAAGGCTTCAATATATTGCTCATTGTTACCCGTAATGATAATATCATCAACATTAAGTAAAATAATGATGATAAATTCAGAAGTATTTATAACATAAAGAGTAGATTCACTAGGAATATTAGAGAACCCTCGATCACAAAAGTATGTGTGTATCTTTTGATACCACATCCTTGGAGCTTGCTTAAGTCCATAGAGAGCCTTCTTGAAAAGACACACTTTGTCTTCTTGACTTGCAATAAAAAAACCAGCAGGTTGCTGAAGGTAAACTTCCTCATTTAGATCACCATTGAGGAATGTTGTCTTTATGTCAAGTTGGTGCATATGCCAACCATGATGGGCAGCCAAGGCGGTGACTATACTTACGGTGGTCATTCAAGTGGTAGGAGCAAAAGTCTCTTCATAATCAATCCCTTGCTTTTGCGCATAGCCTTTTGCAACAAGTCTCGCCTTGTATCTTTCAACCGTACCATCAGACTTATATTCGATCTTGTGTACCCATTTACAGCCAACTGCTTTCTTTCCATGTGGAAGATCAACAAAAACCCAAGTGTGGTTCTTCATGAGTGAGTTGTATTCCTCTTGCATCGCATCCTCCCAACATTTTACTTCTTTGGCCTGCTCATAAAAAACAGGTTCTACTGCACTATCCTCAATAGAAATAAGAGCAAAATCAGAAAAATCAGCAAATTCTACTGATTTAGTAGAGGCACGAGTCTTCCCTTCATAGAAATGGTCTAGTTTGTTGTCCTGCAAAGTCTGCAACAACCATTTAGGGACTGGTTTGGGCTGTCCAACAGCCTTACCTTTGTCAACACTTTGCTGTCCAAAGTGTTCCGAACTTGGATCTTGCTGTCCAATGTTTTCCGAACTTGGACCTTGCTGTCCAATGTCTTCAACAGGCTGCTCTTCACCATAAATAGGTTCTTCTTGATGAACTATGGGCTGCAAAATTGAAGAAGTAGTGGGCTGTCCACTAGAAGTTGATGGCAGTCCCTTATCTTCATGATTAGATGGCAAAACCAAATCTGGAAATATTTCAAGATATGCATCATGGGGGAAGTCCCCTTTCATGACATGAGTGGGCGCAACATCATAGGAGGTCTTTTCATCAAAATGAACATCATGACTCATTATGATTTTATTAGTATCCATATTAAACAACCTATAGCCCTTGCTTTTGCTACTATAGCCAACAAATATGCATTTAACTCCTTTAAGTACCGAACGTATTCTTTATATATTCTCCTCCTCGGTCGGTACGTAAGATCTTCAAAGAGTGCCCAAACCGGTTTTCTATAATTGCTAGAAAATCCTTAAAGTGTAGAACAACTTCAGATTTTGCCTTCATAGGATAAATCCATGTAAATCTTGAAAGGTCATGAATAAAAGTAGCAAAGTACTTACACCTTCCAATGGATTCGATCCTCATTGGACCACATACATCACTATGAACCAAATCAAATTTTCCATCAACTCGAATAGTTCCATCAATTGGAAAAGCTTGCCTTTGAAATTTTCCAAGTATGCATCCTTCGCATACATGTCCTTCGGGATGCTCAATATTAGAAATGTCTTCAACCATATTGAATCTCTTCAATATTTTCAAGCTAACAAAGTTGAGATGTCCAAACCTAGCATGCCATAATTCAGCCAACTCCAAAGAATGTGAACTTGATGCAACAAGACAAAAAGATGATGAAGCTCTTCGCTCATAGGTATCCATAAGGAACAATCCACCACGTAATGTTCCTGAAGCAATGATTATAAAAGATCTCTTTGGGTCTTCGATAAGACATTTGTCTTCTTTGAATTCCACAGCCAATCGTTACCTTTCTCTTTTTCCTTTGCAAGCCTCTTCCTACATTCTTTGATGTGATGCCCAAACTTCTTGCAATAGTGGCACTTACCCTTCTTCTTCGAGCCTTGATCTTGAGCTTCCTTAAATTTTTGATCATCTTTGGAAGTTTTGAAAGAAGGCTTCCCTTTCCACTTGCCTTTGCCTTTGCCTTTTGCAAAGAAAGCTTGATCTTCTTGTTCACCAAAGTTGATCCTTGTTTGCTCTTCTTGAAGAAGTAAGCCAACAAGTTCGTCGAAGGAGATTTGCTGTCCCCTAAGAGAAATGCTCAATGATGACACAAATGGAAGGTGAGAACTAGGAAGAGAGTTGAGAGTAATAGATACAAATTGTGAGTTCTCAATCACCTCATCAATACTAAGAAGCTCCTCTTGAAGATCCTTGATCTTCGTCAAGTGGTTTGTAAGCAAATCACCTTCTTGCATCTTCAAGATAGAAAGTTGTATAAATATGTGATGAATTCATGATCAATTTATAAGTAAAAAATTGGTTTTCCTTCTATCAATGTTGTTGGTTTCGAAGATATACCACTTTTGCCGCATTCTTTACTTGAAATATCTTGGCAAGAGTCTCCCAAGCACTTTTGGAAGTCTTGCATGATCTAATATGAGGAAGAATAGATCTCTTCACTGATAATGCAATGACGGAATGTGCTTGTGCATCTCGTCGATCCCACTTCTTTTGCTCATTGGAAGACACCTCCGTAGATGATGAAGTAGTTGTTCTAGATGGTGTAATAGGTGCCAAGGTAGGCGGCCTCTCTTCGTCACCATTAACTACTTCCCACAAACCTTTAGCAATTAGAAGGTTCTTTATCATGTAGCACCACAAGGAATAGTTTGTGCCATCCAGCCTATCTTCATTAAATAAAGAACCAATAGACTCCGATTCTTTAGCCATAATAGAAAATTCAGCTTGTAGTGTTAAAAATTCACAATTCTAGCTTGACTAGTTTTGGTCATATGACTTGTAAATAGTTCGATGGTCATGATGTGGCTTGTCACACGTGCCAAATAGCATAGGATTCCATTCATAAGGATGTTCTCAAGTAGACCTAAGTGTTAGAACCTTTGGAATGAGTCCAAATTATGCTTAGATACAAGGGAGAAAAAATAGGAGCTATTTTTGGTAATTTTTGCATTGTTGAGGGATCTCCAAGATTCCAATCCTAACTTGGTAGGGATGAAAGATCCACCAAAATTAGCATTAGGGATAGGTTTAGGGCTACTCATACCTGCCCAAAACCGTGATGGATCATGTATATATAGGTGATGATATCTCACCAAAATCAATCAAGCAACTTCATGTTTTTTCTCTCATAATGGTGCAATTGCTCTCTATGTTCATAATTGTTTGAGTATTTGTGATTACTAATGATTATAGGATTGAATGTAGGTCTAGTGTACAGTACTCAGACTGTGGGAGGCCGTACTTTCACACGTGTGAAGCCTTCTTCAAGGATTTGGGCCATTTAGTGAGGTTCAAGCACAGATTTTTGATGGATTTTGATGGTTCAACTTGTGCTAATCTTATGAAATCATAATCTATTGTTTCCCTCATCATTTCAAGTGTTTTAGGATCCTTATTTGTTGTAATTTTTACATGTAGTAGATAGGAAATAGACTTTCAAGACAAAATCTACTCAAAGGGCAGCAACCTCAAAGCTGAAATTATGAGCACAATAGATTGCAATACTCCACATGCAATTTGCTCAATAAGTAATGAAATAGGTGCCTGATTTCTGCACAAAAAACATAGTGCTCACAAATAGGTAGACTTCAAATGAAGCCTAAACCAAAACCAGAAATTTATGGCTAAAAAGAGTGCACACTATGTGCATATAGAGCTGATGGTAGCGCCCTACTCCAAGCTCACCAACAGGGAATTTCAGCAAGAAATGTGTGTCAAACACATTTATCTTCATTTAAGAAGTAAATCTGAAATTTTCAACATGTAATTGAGTCAACGTTGCAGTTGGCCCTTGGGAGTCACCTTCTCTCACTGACACCTATACTATGTACTGTCATCTATATAGTCTGTTGAACGTTCAGTGTTCACAACTACAACTTATAGGTGATAGAAAGTTGAAACTTAAAATTGACTATTACCATTTACGGTTTAAACTTTACCTGCAGGTCCACCCCTTTGTGCCTGATGTGCCATAGTTTACTTCAATTGTCACACGATCCCATACTGGATCCCTAACCTTCAGCATTTCAGACTAGTCCTAATTCCTATCTCATACTATTACCTAGTACCTGATTCCTATGACTAATTACCTAATACTTATTACTTCTAATCTATTATCTTTCAAAATTCACTCCCCAACCTACTTACTACTTACTAAGTTTTAACTCAAGTTTCAACTTTGAACTTTCATGGATGATGGCTCAAGCCTCAATGAATGCCTCTAACCTCTCTCCCTCTCCCTCACACTCACACTCACACTTCTCTCTCCTACACACGCACTCCCTCTCACTCCTACCAATGAGTATTCTATCAATGCTCCTCTCAAGTTTCAACTGTCAATGGCAAAATCTAAACCAAATGGCAAAAAGCCCCCCCCTCTCCTCTAAGCTCTTCTCTAACGATCTCCTCTTCTCTCACTCCCTCTCTCGTCTTCTCTCACTCCCTCTCCTCTTCTCTCCTCTCCAAAAACGTGTTTGGAAACCCTCGGGCCCCAGCCGCGACCCAAGAAATCTTTTTAGCCAATAGCAGTTCGAACCGAACCGCGGTTCTAGCCAGGCTAGTTCAAATCGGCCATGTCGAACCACGATTTGTGGTTCGAACCGCGATTTGACCAAACATTGGACTGTTCCGAATGCCTTGTAGTTTTGTAGGCTGTTAAAAAATAAAATACACTTTATTAAAATAGAATTAGGTAGGAATTCTGATACGATCTGCCATAATTTCTTTTGCTTGTGGAACAAGACGTAGAAATTCGCCAAGTGTAATGCCTATCTTACTAGATAGAATACTTGCAATCAACTTTGTTTTTGGAACTTTTGGGTCAATCATCTGGAAGGGTTCCTCCCTCCGATGTAATTGAGTACTAACATCTAAGTGTTGAGGTGAATGAACCAATTCCCTCCCTTGTAGCTTCTGTTGCCTCTTCAGCTTGTAGATCTTTGATCCGTTGCCTCATATTATGATATTTCTTCTTTTTTGAATTCAGATTTCGATAAACCCTTGATGTGGATGGTTGATCAACTGGGATTGATTCAGCAGGTGGCGAATCCGGGGCAACTTCTTTGCACTTTTGTGCTCTTGTCACTGTTAGGACTGATGCTGTTGGACAACGTGATCTAGTTGGAGTGATACAGGGAGTGTTTCTATAAAAACTTTTTGATATAAATGGAAATCATATTTATAGGCGCATCAGTTTTTGGTACATTCAGCCTTGTAGGACAATCCTCATTGCCCCATGTCCACAATCTTGACAATAAATTGTTTATTGGTCTTTTTTAAGATATTTTGCTATGCGATGATTTTCACCACATCTAAAACAACCTATTGACGGCTTCGTCCATTGCCTTTTTTTTTGTGTGGCAGAATAAATTTTATAATACTCATTGATTGCTGGATCGCGAAATGGGTTTGTTGGCACTAACCATTGGACCGCTCAGTGTTGTGTCGAACTGCGGTTCGAACTGCTGGTTCGAATCGGGCTAGTGCAAACTGGGGGAAAAAAAAAAAATTTAATTTTTTCTAAAAGAAAAAAACGCTTTGAACCCGTTTTTTTTTTTAAGAAGACAAAACAGATCGAACCATTTTGTTTTGCCATTTTCCACAAAGAGATAGAGAGAGACCCTTCGGGATTTTTTCGAGTGTTTCATTGTAAATTGTAATGTGTATGATGGTGTACCGTGTGACGTTAATGTTTTGCGTGACAAGTAACAATGATCAATTTTTCTACTCATGTATCAAAGTTGGTAGTTACTAACTAATGTCACAAATGATATCAGATAGATCATAGCTAAAACTGCGAGCAACAGATGGATCAAGAACCCTAAATAACAGGTGACAAGTATTGTTAGGTAACAAGACTCAGGATTGACATAATCAAAGAGTAGAAACTAAGGGAGGGGAGTAGAAACTAAGGGGGGGAGGGGGGGGGACCCTAAATCCGATTCGCCGGTTCGAACTTGGTGAAGTTGATTCAAACCCGATTTAAACACGGTTTGAAAAGGTGATTTGAAAGGTACCATAAAACATTGGGACCGCTTCCTATTGTGGCATTGCTTCCACTTCTGCTGCAGCCAAATCTACTTGAGCTCCTTGAATTCCTAGAAGTGCTGTTACGGGCAATCTTTGTGGGGCTTCCCCTATCCTAGGTGCTAGATTGGGAGCTCTTTGATGAAATCCATATGAAGCTTTTCTCTGCTGGATAACCTGTGGATTGAATGGACAATAAGCAGTCTCATGTGATGAAGCATTATATAGATGACAATTTGTTTACTAATCTTTGCTTGCATTGCAATCAAACTTGACACTACATCCTTGGTCAACTAATTGACTCACACGCAACACATTTCTAATTGGACGTTCATTAATCATATGGTTCTGAGTGTTGATCGAGCACCATACATTCTCCCTCTTTAGAAACTACTGCGGAGCTGCTTCTGATTGGCTAACGGCTGGAGTTTGTAATGATTTGAGCTTTTGATCAAACTGCGTTGTCATGTACTCCATTTGTAATTGATGTTGTTTATGCAGTCTTTCCATTTCATCCAAAATCAATTGTGTTGTTGCATTGATATTGGTAGATGCTACAGAAGTTGAAGTGATGGTGGTTTGATTTGATGTATGTATAAGCTGTCAAAACCTGGCTTGATTCATCATCATATGATCCGTCATCCTCCTCTCGTATTGCATCTATCATCGCCTCTTGCAATGTTTTGTATTGCTCCCTTTGTTTGAGTTCACGCCTGATGGTTTTTGGGAATCTGGCTAAAACCATATGATCATTGCATGATCTGGAAAGGATTTTTTGATATTTTTCGTTGTTTTTTGCAAGTTTCTGTGAAATAGCTAGGAATTAACCTTCGCACTTCAAACTGGAGCTTCCCTATATCAGAGCGGTCCTGCCTACAAGTCTGCGAGGTTAGTTCAAGAGGATCAGAAAGTTATTGCCTCTGATGGCAATTATTTGTATAGCTCTTGATGCAAGTCCTTCTAGGGCAAATTCCTTCATCGCGCCCCTTCAACACCATTGACAAACCTTTATACTTGGTTCCATTATGCCACCACTTTATATACCATGCCCACTGCACCCATTTCCGTATCTTCCAACCCTTAGGGTTCTTCCTATTCGTAGGACATATGGTTCGTGATGCCATTGATGACTTGAAACGTGACTGTGCAAGGGATATACAGGATCTTGAAGCCGAGACAAATTATCCATGCTCCTGGCATCTTAGCCTCGGTTATTGCCACTCTCTTCAATACAACGATCACTACAAGCCAAGGTTTCATTGAATCACGATTCTTTCCTAATTTTGAAAAGGTGTGGGCCGTTTCAAACTTCCTCATACCATTGGGAACAGGTAATTCCTGATATTTACCAAATGGTCATAAAGGGAGAGCCGTGTTTCAATTCGATTGCAACGATTGAGATCTGAAGAACACACACGTTGTTGCAGCATAGCCTTCTGTTTTGTGTGGAGAGAGAGAGAGAGAGAGAGAGAGAGAGAGAGAGAGAGAGAGAGAGAGAGAGAGAGAGAGAGAGAGAGGATTTTAGATGTCTTTTGTGACTCATTTATTGACTCTACTATGGATAATGGATTGGGGTTATATTTAAGTTTGAATCTTGTCTATAATGTTGAATGGATCATGCCACATGGTTATGTTCAATGTGGATTTGTGGTTATATTGGGTTTAAATTCTGACAAATCCATTGCAATGACGATTATGTCTTATTGAAGTACTACTAAGAAGTAAACTTTGTGAAATGCAACATTAATCTTTGTTTTTTAGATTTTTTTAACATTTTTCTATAAATTTATTGGCATCAACCTCTTCTTTCGATTTCTTTCCCGAAGACCCTGTTTCTGAACCACATGAACTTCCGATTCTTTTGATTCTGAAAAAGCAGGAAACTCCTGATGTACTAAGTTCTAACAGTGTATACCACCCTATCCATGAGAATGGTGATCGTATGAGGCCAAAAGACTATCACACCATCATGTTTGGACAAATTATGGCTAAGCTTTATGGATCTATACAAAAGAGAATATTATGTGGAAAGGCAGAGTCATCTCACTTACATGCTATGGGACAGATTAGTTACATTGAATCACATCCTCGCCCTTAGGTCACTCATTGAGGAGACCAAGTTTAGACACGAGCGTGTATATTGTTGTGTTGTTGATTTCATGTTTGCAATTGACTCAATCCCTTGGCGTATGCTTATTCAAAGGTTGAGGGACCTCCAGTTTTCACAAAATATCGTATTAGCGATTATGACACCATACGAGCAAGTGTTCGGTTGCTTTCATTCCTTTGCGAGTATATCTGAGAAAGTCACAAGCACTACTGGGTCAAGCAGGGTTGCTCAAACTTGCCTACACTCTTTTTTGATCTTTACAACAATGAACTTTGGGGAGTCACTGGTTTAGCAGACCTGGATCCCATTTGGTGCACTAATGGCAACTTGAAGCTTTCTCACTATTGTTTACAATAACCAAGATCTTGGGCTCATTTCCCCGCTGACATTGGAAATGTTGTAATATGTTTTAAATAGCAACAACATTGATTACAAAGTGCATTTTATGTCTGTTTGTAGTTGTGGTTGCTCTGCAAATGCATATGTTTTATCTCTTGCTTTTGTATTTGATTCTAACCAGTTGTAGTGAGGCGTTTCCTGCTTGTAAATATTGTTGAACACTTTCCCCGTTCATACTTGTCATATTCGAAAATGTAGCGACTGATATGCATTTGTCCAACATAATATCAACTTTCCAATTTATGCCTGCCATCTTTACTTATTCTGACTTGTTGGAAATTTGTGACCGTTGCAACCAAACATATATGCTTTATAGGATTCCATGTACATAGTGCACATAGTGGTCTAAGTTGGTGTAGTGACTTAATCAGTTTAGATTAGGAATAATGAGTCTTGTAATCAACTGTTATTACAAGAACACCGTGTATATATATGAGCATCATTATGTAATTTATGAGTGGCGAAAGAGAGCCTCCCGGAGCAAGCGTTGTTGCACTATGTCTGTGTCTCTCTCTACTTCTTGACACGGCTCACGGAAGGCACAAAAGGCTCCATGATTTTGGTGCAACCTCTGAACCAGAAAGGTTAAGTTGCATCACGGTGCAACCTCTGAACTAGAAAGGTTAAGTTGTATCCGTTGAAGGCCCACCGAATCCCTACAGGATGTGTATCTGCGCGAGCTATTTGGGTCGTTCCAGCAACAGTTCGGAGTCGGCCCTGGCTTTGGGAAGATAGATGGTGTTAACACTACATTTGTGAAGGCAGTCTTCCGCGCCACAACAGCTCTGTATAGATCCAATCCATGGAAGTAGATCAAGCCATCGCACCTCTTCGGAGTCAGGTTGGCAATGGCAAGGGGGCAGAATGGTCCAATGGCAGGCAACTTTTCCGGTGTTGCAGGTTGTGTTGATCTGGGCTTGAATCTTTGGAGGGAATTCACAGAGATGGAGAGAAGAAATCTATTGCTGAGGCTTGGGCTGGTAAGGATCATATTTGGACCTGAAGCAGATCTTGCTCCTCCTAACAACAAGGTTGATGCAAGTGCTGGGAGAAGTTTGAGCTCTAGAACAATAGCTTTTGAAGTTTTTTTTTGATTATGGGAAGACCAATGGCTTCTCCGGATCGCAAAGAACCTGTGGCTGAAGCTGCTGAAGCTCCAACCATTGAGGATGTTGTGATGTCATGAAGCAAGCATTGGTTGCTTGAAGGGTCAAGCAATAGGAGTTTGGACAGTTTTTTTTGGAAGCTGCAACGTCAATGGCATTGGATGCCAAGCAGTGAAGTGCTTTAAGGGCTTGAGATAGCCATGGTGGGCATGATCAGAGAAGGATCATTGCATGGGGAACAAGCCAATGAGGGAATGTGATTGGTCTTTGGCTATCAGGAGGATTTCTTGGCATCGTAGCTTGATTGGGTTGTAAGTTGATGAGGTTGCTCTCCAAACTTGAGGAACGTGAAGTTAAGCAGCATGTCTGCAAGTGGGAGCTGGGATGGGTTCTCTTTGGTGGAGCTGCGTGAATTGTGAGTTCTTGTGGTGGGGTGATATCGCTCTCAGGTGGGGTGAGTTCGAAGGAGAGCAAGAGGAGGATCCGGAGGTGCCACAACTATTGTTTGGTCGTTTCTAGATCTTGGAGTCTACTGTCTGAAGCCTGCTGGCCTGCAAAGCCTGCTCATGACAAGAAGGATTTGCGTCAAATCTGAAAGCGATTGTGGGAGCATTAGATCTCCGAGGAATGGCTTGCTATGAGTATTGATTGTGACTCCTAGTATCATTTTTGAGCTATTTTTGGTCTGATTCTATGACAATATGAGCTATGTGGAGCCAAGGACAAGTAGTGGGTAAAGGCAAGTCCGATGCCTCCAAATTGCTGTCTCGATCTCACAAGGCTGGCTTGTAATTCCCTGTTGGAAGGATCACTAGTTTTTTTGGAAAACTAGCAAGTATGATGAGCGAGGTTGTGCTGGTGCATGTGTACATGGGGGCAGTATTGGAATACCATGCCACTTAGGTTTGGAGCTAGCAGTGTTCCAGAGGACATAGAGAAGGAAATAAAGCAAAGGATTGGCAACGGAAGCGCGGAAGCTGGAGGCCATTTCTTGCAGCAAAGGCAGAAAAGGAGAACCAGAGGTTATGAAGTATCGTAGCCTTTGTATCAAGCCACAAGGGTGCTTGATAGTTGCAGTATGGAGGTTGCAACTTTGGCAGGTCATTGAAGGCTGTAATGGAAAGCAAAGGGTTGCTTGACAAAGGCAGTATCAGCGGCTACTATTGGGTCAAGAAGGGATTTCTTGACTGGGTGTGCAAGAGATTGCACATGACAGAGCTGTGAGGAAGCTCTTTTGACAGACCATTGAAGGCTGTAATGAAAAGCAAAGGGTTGCTTGACAAAGGCAGTATCAGTGGCTACTATTGTCAAAAAGGGATTTCTTGGCTGGGTGTGCAAGAGATTGCACATGACAAAGCTGTGAGGAAGCTCTTTTGACAGACCATTGAAGGCTGTAATGGAAAGCAGAGGGTTGCTTGACAAAGGCAGTATCAGTGGCTACTATTGGGTCGAGAAGGGAGTTTCTTGACTGGGGGTGCAAGAGATTGCACATGCAAAAGCTATGAGGCACCTCTTATTTGGTTGTTTATATATGGTTTTTGCAGAGGACAGCGACTGTAGAGAATCTACACAACTTGAGAGGCTTGAAGAGATGGTCATGTTATGACAGCAGGACATGTTCTTCTAAAGTTTGAGTGCAAAGAACATCAATGAAGACTTCGCCAGTTTTGTTTTTAACGTAAACAAACATCAGGATCTCATGATGCCCATGAGAGTCAATCACAGAGTGAAAATTCAGGCTTCCTGGAAATTAAGGAAGAACTAGCTGTGCTTGACATGGAGAGGAATTACTCAGACTTGGTTGCTGGTTCTTCTGCTAAAAATGGTTGTGGATTGCGAAGAGAGATGGAAGATGCAGTGGCTGCTGTATCATATTCCCTTTCCACACGTCGTAATGTAGTAGGGGCATGTGACTACTGCAGTTCACAGGGTTGGGAAGAGATTTCAGTTCTTCATTTTTGGTGTGTATGATGGACATGAAGGTCCTCAGGCAGTTTTCTTTTCATAAAGAGTGTCTGCATAATGCTCTTGCTGAGAAGATGAGGATGCTTGTGGATCCTAACTCAGGTGACTGAAGAGAAGGGATTGAAGGATACCATAGTGGCTGTGAACCTGCGGGTCCCTGGCAAAGAGTGTCACCATGTTGTGTTTTTTTTGTTGTTGTAGAAGATCCAATTATTTTCAGGAACCTTATTGTATGGGTTCATTCATGAAGATGATGTCTTCATAAATAGTAGGTTTAAGGTCATTAAATAGGATTGTTGCAGTACCATGGATTGCAAAGGTAACATTGGGGGCTTATTCTTGAAGTCCAAGTTTTAGGACCTTATTGAGTTTGAGAACAGAAAAACAGTGAGACCCTATTTCAGAGGTATAGTAGGGCTTATGCTCACTTGATCTAAATCAGGTCTGAACAGAGGTAGTGCATTATTTGAACCTTTGGATGCAATGGTCAAGTGGGAGATTGTTGGAAATTTGTGACCGTTGCAACCAAACGTATATGCTTTATAGGATTCCATGTACATAGTGCACATAGTGGTCTAAGCTGGTGTAGTGACTTAATCAGTTTAGATTAGGAATAATGAGTCTTGTAATTAACTGTTATTACAAGAACACCGTGTATATATATGAGCATCATTATGTAATTTATGAGTGGTGATAGAGAGCCTCCCGGAGCAAGCGTTGCTGCACTGTCTGTGTCTCTCTCGGATGTGTTTCTTTATTTACAGATTGCACTTCATTTACATAGTAGAATGATCGTTTGAATCTGTGCTGTGACTACCAACATGACTCAATTTCAAGTCTAGCATTTTGTTTCAAGTTTTGGTGAATTTGATCATGGGTCTGGGCAAGGTAAACTCCAAGGAAGGGTGATGTAGATTGAGTACAATCTGGAGAACATATCTTTGATAGTGGAAGGGAGTACACCATTTAAAAGATCTTGCATACTACTTTTCTTTTCAATATTAAGATACAGCTTTCAAAATTATTGTACTTGTTTATATTCATCTACATTTTCCACCATGCACCTTGTTTGATATGCTTTTGCATCATAAATTTTGCAGAACATGAAATATAGCAAGTAAACCATGACAACAAGGCCAATGGCATCGCCTGAGGTTGTACCAACTGGGTGTGCTGTCTTGGAAACTAGGCAACGACCTTGCTGGCAGAAGCCAAGAGTGACCACTGGGACTCGTGGTTGTAAGAGTTATTTGGAATGTCATCTGCATAACAGAGCGTTGAGGAAAAAAAGTTCCAACTTGAGCTTCAGTGAAGTCATAGGTACAAAGTTTTGAAATTTATTTAACCCAACTTCAAATGAATTACATTGCCTAAAGCTGTCCCTTCTGGTAGATTTTCAAGATCTGTTGGCATTTCCAATTTCATTAGGAGTAACCACTTTGAGATTCAAATGCTTTACTTAGTTAGTGGTATCCCTCAAAGGAATGGGACTATTTATTGGAAGATTGCAATCTGGACTTTCTCAACATTTGTTTTCGTTCGTTGTTGCATGTGCTTCTGAAGTGTCTTATAATTTATTACTTTTCTTGATTTTTGGCTTTGATATATGTGCCTCTGTGGCATGTAGGGCATGACGAGAACCTAAAAGAAAATTGGTGTTCTTCAGAGCCTCCCTCATTTCACAAGGTGTGACCGAATCTATCGCTTGACTGTAATGCTCTACATAGGTGGATAGGTCCTCTAACTAGACAGGAATTAAGAATGCATATAGTGATTGGTTGTGTTTGCACTTTGCAAAAATCTCTTGAAGTGTTTGAGACAGTTTTGAGAAAGTTTCTCACAAAGAAAGACTTTATCTTTTTGTGGACATGTTGGATTCAAACATCATGATGCTTTTTACAGTAGGCCGCGTCTATGTGCTGATAGCTCATCATGTGGACTAATAAAAGTTGAGCTACTCAGTTCTTCAGTTTTTACGACTTAAATCTTTTTCGTACTTTTTTGGGTACTTTTGGCAGATTATTACATCTTTCTTGTTTCTACGTAGGGTGCTGTATAATCACATACATGGAAGTTAGGAGTTTGAAATTTCACTTTTTTCGGATTTGTTATCACTTTATCTCTTTCATACTTTGGCATACATTTGCTTACACCAGTGTCTCTCCCACAGTAGGCTGCTGCATCTTCTATTTACAAGTGCTTGATGGATTTTTATTGGTTGAGATATTGCATTTCAACTTTTAAGCTCACCATTTTGTGTACTATTCAAGACAATACACAAGCAAATATTGACAAGTTGGACAAGCTAGGCGATATACTGGAAAACTTGATCAGGGACGTGTACTACATGCTTCTTTAGGTCAATTTATTGGTTCAAATTCTCCTCATGACAGAAACACCCTTTTAGTTGAGACAATATCTCCATGTCAGTGTCATGTATCTCCAGACAAGACCGACAGATGTATTTATGGCCCAGTCACTAGTGCATACACATGAGAGTAGTACACTTCTAATATTACATGCATCCCTTGTGTTTGCTACTATAGGTAGATGTATTACATTATCTCTTCACCTCAACTTATTGTTTTTGTGTTATTGTTGTCTGTACACCTTTCATTCATACACCTACTTTTCATACACTTGCCAATCTATAGTTTTCACTTGTCCATCCATGTTCACCTCCTGTTGACATACTGTTGCCACGGCATCTCTCATTATTATGCTTATGCATGTGTCTTCCCTCTCCTACACGACTCCCTATTCTCTCTTATCCCTACACAAACTCCTCCCTCTTGCTTTAATGATTTACCATCCCCCATTTTTCCTACTTGCACTGTCCTCCTTGATCCTGCTCCTCATGAAGCTTCTCTCCACTATCCTCATCGTTGCATTGCCACCTACCTCCATCCATCCACCCCTTCTGCCACCATATCATCTTTTTGCCCAGATCTTGACCTGAAACTGTCCCCCATTCGTATGGTTTTTATATTTGTTTAGCTTGTATTTATTTTCGCTTTGTTTGGTGTGTATAGTTTTGGGATTTGTGATTTTTTGCGTTTAGTTTTGGTGGATTAGTTTAATCGTACTTATGATAGTTTGGATTTTTTTCGGTCTTAGAATTTGAGAACCGTGTACGGTTCACCATGGTTCTCAGAGCCATACGGTTCACAGAAAATTTAAGGGGGAACCGTGGTGAACCGTATAATTAATTAATTAATTTTCTTTTAGTAAATAGCCCAAAAATATGCAATAAAAAGGCCAAAAAAATCTGTGAAATCTGTGAAACCATCTGTGAAATCTGTCAAATCATTTGAATCTGTGAAAACTGTATAATGCCAAAAATCTGTGAAATCTGTGAAATCATCTGTGAATTCGTTTGAATCTGTGAAGTCATCTGAATGTGTGAAATCTGTTTAATGCCAAAAATCTGTGAATTCTGTGAAATCATTTGTGAAATCTGAGGACCATTTGTGAAATTTTTGAAATGAGGACCAAAAATGCCTTGGGAGGGTTTTGGGGGGAATTTGGTAATTAATTAATTAATTAATCAAATTGAGGAACCGTACCATGGTTCATGAACTGTGGTACGGTTCACCCCACGGTTCTGAGAACCGTGGGTTCTATGGTTTGGGTTTGATTATAGGCTAACTTCTAGTTTTTCTGTGTTCAAGAAACGTGCCTTGATGAAAATTTGGGACTGTAAATTATTTTGCATTGTCAAAATAAATTCAGTTCCCTTGACTTTCACATTGTTTTGCTCCTGTCCATTTTTCTGTTTTCATCCATGTGAGAGAGAGAATATGGCTTAATCACAGGGCTTGTCCAAACACTTATTACTGTTTAGATTTTGTTCTGTTTTACTGTTCTTTTTTCCTGCTTGTCGAATTTGATAGACAACCCAACTAATTATGGTCCCATTACACCTCATGGGCTTTTTCTATGGTTCTTAGGTGACAGTATTTTAGGGGTTGTTACTTGATATATTTATACAGACACATTTTGATGGTTTTACTCACAGCACAATTCATCTATTGTTGTTTCCATCTTTAGTGCAGATTTTTGTCAAAGGCTGCAATTTCTAGTGATTATCTTGCTGGTTCCTTTTGTGGGCAACAATATACATTTTGAGAGGTCGTATTTGATACATATTGGTAGCGGCTGTCTTCTATAAATGGCATACAACAGAGTTCAAAATAACAACAACAAAGACTTCTTTCAGTCCAACATGATAACATTAGCACTAAGCTTCATTGATCAAGCGTAGCCATAGGTAACTGTAAAGTTTATGATCGCTCTAATAAATTCAGCTCAGTTTGTTTATTACAGAAATATGCTCAACATCGTCTGTTGGGAGAAATGACTACCAAGGAGGCTGAGATGTCAAATAATTCAAACTCCTCAGGGATAAAAGTCAATGTGGCCACTGACAGACATGGTTTAGCACAGTCCGGTACTTAATTTAGATTTTTGCAAGGGTTCAAATTTATAGTCTGCTAATTGTTTGTAATATGCTAGCTGATCTTGCTGCCCACTTGGAAAAATTAAAGACTTTATAATTATAAGTACATATTGTTAATAGACAGAGACCGCAATTTTGTTATATTTCTGTCAGGTCGAGATGTGGCTTATGAACAGCTATGGGAAAAGTTTTTCTCAGATCCTTCACACTGGTTGGATCATCGATTTGGTAAGGTGAAGATTTTGGCAGCCCTTTCAGCATCATGTAAGGCTTTCTTGAAACATCTTCCCCGGGGTTGACTAGCCTTCAGAGAAGCTGAAAATCAATTTTTTTTTACCAGACAAATTCAAGGTACCCTGATTTCAAACACCAAAAGACACAGGATGCCCTCTGGATTGATGGAAGGTCAACCCCAGACTGGGTAAAAGTAAAATTGGCAGCCTTAAAACCAGATGCAGTACAGCAAAGTGTCTTTTCTTGGACCTCTGCAATAGCAAGGGATGTGAAAAGTGGGCATTATTCCAAAGCACTGGAAAATTTCCAGCAAATGCAAAGTCAAGGTGCAAAAGCAGATAAGTTCACTTTTGTTTGGGTTCTGAAAGCTTGTACCTGTCTAAGTGCTCTTGAAAAGGGAAGACAAGTTCATGCACTTATTGTTCAGTGGGGATATGAGTCAGATGTCATTGTGGGGAGTTGCCTGGTTGACATGTATGCTAAGTGTGGAAGCATAGATGATGCTTTTGAAGTATTTAACAAGATGGCAGCACGTGATGTGTTTTCTTGGAGTGCAATAATCACTGGTTTTGCAAAATGTGGCAAGGGTCAGAAGGCATTGCAGTTATTTCGACAGATGCAGCAGGAAGTCGTGAACCCAGATAACGTCACCTTTGTGGGTGTACTTAAGGCATGCACAAGCATGATAGCACTGGAAGAGGGAAGGCACGTTCATGCAAAATTCATTCAAGGTGGCTATGAGTCAGATGTTGTTGTGGGAAGCTCCCTGGTTGACATGTATGCAAAGTGTGGGAGTATAGATGATGCATGTAGAGTCTTCAACAGCATGCTGGTGCACGACGTCTTTTCCTGGAGCGTTCTGATTCTTGGTTATGCAAAATGTGGTCAGGCAGAGAAGGCACTGCAACTATTTAGACAAATGCAACGGGAAGGAGTAAAACCAGACACTGTCACTTTCGTAGGCGTCCTGAATGCATGTGCCAGTGGAGGGACACTAGAAGAGGGTAGATGGGCACACACACAGATTGTTCAAAGTGGGTTTCAATTGGATGTCTTTGTGGGGAGCTCCCTAGTTGACATGTATGCCAAGTGTGGGAGCATTGAAGATGCCTGGAAAGTTTTTAAAGGCATGCCCACCCGGAATGTGTATTCTTGGAATGCCATAATTGGAGGGTATGTAAAATGTAGGGAGTACAATAAGGCCATGGAATTGTTTAAACAAATGCAGCATGAAGGAATGGAGCCAGATATTGTCACTCTTGTTAGTGTTCTCAATGCTTGTTGCAATCTCGGTGCACTTGAAGAGGGCAGGTCTGCTCATGCAAAGGCTATCAAAAAAGGATATGGGGATGATGCTACAGTTGGAAGTTGCCTGATTGACATGTATGCTGAGTGTGGAAGCATTGAGGATTCTTTGACTGTGTTTAATAGCAAGCTGAACCATAATGTGGTTTCCTGGAGTGCAATGCTTGATCGATATATGAAGATGGGACAATTGGAAAAAGCATGGGCCTTGTTCCAACAAATGGAACGAGAAGGGGTGCAGCCAGACAGCTTCACATTTGTGAGTGCCTTGAATGCATGTGCGAGCCTACTAGCATTGAAAGAGGGCAGACATGTGCATTTACAAGTCATTCACTATGGCTTAGAGTCAGATGTTTTTGTGGGAAGTTGTCTAGTTAGCATGTACGCAAAGTGTGAGTGCATAGAAGATGCACAGAAGGTTTTCAATAACATGCCAGTACGGGACATTTTTGCTTGGAATGCAATGCTTGGGGCATATGTGAAATTTTATGAATGGGACAAAGTTCTGACTTTATATCAACAGATGGAGCAGGTAGAGTTAAAGCCAGATATTGTTACCTTTGTGCATGTCCTGAATGCTTGTGCCAACTTAGCGGTCATCCAAGAGGGCATGAACGTTCATGCACAAGTTTTAAAAAGAAATTTTGAGTCGAACCCCTTTGTTGGTAGTTGCCTAGTTGATATGTACGCCAAGTGTGGGGCTTTACAGGATGCTTGCCGAGTGTTCAATAACATGACGGAGCGTGATGTCTTTTCTTGGAATGCAATGCTTGGTGGGTACGCAATGCATGGGCTTGGAACTAAAGCGGTGTGGCTATTTGAGCTTATGTGCCAGGAAGGTGTTATCATGGACAGAGCAACTCTTGTATGTCTCCTATCTGCGTGTAGCCATGCAGGCATACTGAATGAAGGTCTTTATTACTTTGAATCAATGAACCCAATTTATGGTCTTTGCCCAGAAATGGAGCACTACAGCTGCATGGTTGACCTTCTTGGTCGTTCAGCACTATTGAGTGAAGCAGAAGACATCATCAAGATGTCGAGTCAGCCTCAAGTTTCTCTATGGATGGCTTTGCTTGCTGCTTGCAAACTTCATGGCAATGTGCAACTAGGAGAACGTGTTGCAAAATGCATCTTTGAATTAGATCCTGAGAGTGCCCCTGGTTATGTGCTGCTATCTAACACATATGCTACTGCTGGTGAGTCGGATACAAAGGCAAATATTCAGAATATCAGAAAGGAAAGACGTGTCTATAAACAACCAGGTTGTACCTGGATACAGCTGGACAGTCAGATGCATACATTTGTTGTAGATGATAAAGAGCATCCACGTATGATGGAAATTCGGGCTCAATTGAAGGAATTATCTGAGCACATGAAGAAGGAGGGCTATCCCCCAGAAGCACAACTTTTGTTGCATGAAAGTAAAACAGAAGTTTTACTTCGTGGTCATAGTGAGATGTTGGCTATTGCATTTGGGCTCATTAGTACACCGCCTGACACTCCTTTGCATATCTTCAAAAATTTACGAGTTTGTAGTCACTGTCACACAGCTACGAAGTTCATTACGAAACTAGTTGGTCGAACAATGGTTGTAAGAGATGCTAATAGGTTCCATCATTTCAAGAATGGTGTTTGTTCTTGTGGGGACTATTGGTAAGAGCATTTTCAGCATGAACGGCCATATTTAAATCACGTTTTTGAATTTACAACAATCCTGCTCTTAGATCCATCCACTCCTTGCTTCTTAATACATCAAAAAGAATTATCTGAATTTCACAGTTGGAAGATTGTGCTCAAGTGGGGGAACAAAATCTGTAAAGAGCATGTGGTAAACCTTTATGGCTCAAAATTGGACAGTTCCTTTTGGACCTAATTATATAAGGAAGTTCACAATACTTGAGCAAAAAAAACTCCATCATTTAAGATTGGACTCTTCTATATTTTGGCTCAGCTTTTTTGGGGACTAGACTTATCACACTGGTTGGCATGATATCAATTTCAGACACAAGTTGTCGTCATTTGCTTTCAAATCTTGACAACTAAAAGGAACACTATTCCAGGTAGGACACCATACACCGTATAGCTTTTACTTGCAATAACCTAAATACCCTTTATCTTCTTGTTTATAACTTCATCAGCAACACTATCCAAGTAAATATATTATTTTGCTAGTTCACGAACGAAAGCAGTGATGGACCACCACTGCCATAGGCCTCTTGCAATTTTCTTATTGAGACCGTTCTTATCTTTTGTAACAGCCATATAATGTTTGTTGTGTAACAAGAGATATATTAGAAGGCTCTTCTAGCTTGTGAGCAACAATGTAAATGTGCAACATTCCACTAGATACCATGCATAAAGAACCTGGACACACTTGTGCTTGACTAAGCACAATTGACAAACGTTCCTTTTCTTGTGCTGGGAAATGTAAAATGAGTTCAATTGTATGAAACGGATGCCTGATAGTACTTAGGCATTGTGCAATAAGCGGTGAGTTGGTTAGGACTTCCTTTCCTCTAAATTGAGTTGGGATTTTGACTTTAATTCTCAACACAAATGAGAACATAAAAAGAGAAAAAAATAGTACTAAGGGGTCAAAGCTGAAGAGTTGCCTTAAGGCTGTTAGTATATCTTGCCAAATTGACAACTCTCTCTCTAATAGATATGACTAAGCGTAGAATGAGTGGCACATGAAGCATTTCTTTTGGCATATTGAGATGTACTTTGTGCTTACAAACAATGACCCTTAAAGAAAAAACTTAATGTCGTTGTCACATGTTAAGGTTAGCTGAAAAATCGAAGGTTCCCATTCCTTGTGTAAGTGGATGCAAGTGCCCAATAAATTTGCATTCCACGTATGATATTTATTTCTCTTCTTTTGTTTTTTGTAGTGTATTGTGCAATTACACTATAGTGCATCGGTTAGACAATGACTTACCATTTTGTGAACTTGTAGCTTGACCTTGTACCTATTGTGTTGGTGTCAATTTCTAGCCCCTCTTATTTCTCTCACTCTAGAGCTCTAAGCATTTATCTATTACCCCATAATCATAGATAAAAATATAGAAATCACTTTTCTTAAAGAGGATGTTGATTTTTGTAAACTTACATTGAGATTTTTCACACTAGATAATTTCTTTTTTCATAATCCATAATTGTGGACTAGATGTATTTAGTCAAAACAAAATATAAGAGCGAGATTTTTGCACCATCCATCTCTATATGCGTTTTCTTTTAGCCTCGTCTTTTGACACATAAAATCATGCAAAACTCTCATAAATTATTTTCAAATCAAACATCCATACAAAGATCAAACATGATAAAATAGTGTATTTTGACTTTTCAAAATTGCATCAATAAAAATGTACATAATAGTTGGCTAGTTTGGTCGAAGTTGATAATTCAAAATCTCTCTTGTTGTACCTCTCGTGCTCTCTCAAGCATACATACAAACTCCACCATATCATTATACTTATTTTGTTTGTCCACCTCATAAATCTCCTTGTCAAGTAATCTTTTGAAAAATTATCGTAGCATCAAGGTGTTTATATTATTAGTTCATTATTTGATCAATATAAAAACAAAAGTGAACTTTAAATCAATGGAGTTACCAAAACAATAACTTATTACTAGACATTACTATCAAATCATAGGACTTGGTGCAACGAATGTTGACATTGAGCATCAAGTATCACTTTAATCAAATCAATCACATGTACATTATTGGACAAGTAAATGTAAATGTATATATCACAAGCTCTTGGATTAAATTCATGTATCACCATAACCATTTGCAAGATCTTAACAATGCTCGTCATTTTCAACTATAGTAAGAGTTTGACGTCAAATTTTAACATGAAAAAGTGGTGATATTGTCCAATTTTGTGCTATATACTATTAAAAAATCAACATTGTAAGCTGTTTTTCAGCTACTACTATTGGTCAAACACAATGTATCAACAAAAAAAAGAATATAATAATCTAAAGGAATATTCCATCTTATATAAATTTTCTCACCTTTACATACCCTAATTATGATATCTTAGACACAATTTTGAGACTTAACAGAACATAAGATAGTAACCTGATTATTCATAACCTACTCCTGATGTCAATCACCAGCTGCAATAGTGTCACTAGTAGGTAGTAAATGAATCTTTGAAGCATCGCTCCTACAAATTGAGCTCATTGAAGAATTGAAAGTACTTGCAAACGTTGCAATGCAACAAAAATACGATGACAATAGAAAGATATAATAATGGATGGTGATGTAACATTTTGTCTTTGGCGATTCACAACAAGCTTCGCACATAAAGACAATAAAATTTTTGTGAAGACTTCCACACATGAAAGATCATGACAAAAGCTTTGCCTCACATGTTTATGGTCAAACTCAAAGAAACATTCAAATAGTTGGAAAGTAGAAAAGAAAATAATTGTAATCTAGAAATCATAGGCATCTTTGAAGTCCATACCGTTTTGAAAGAAATTAAAAAACCTAAATTTCAACTCAAACTCTCTTAAAAAATATACATCATTATCACACTAGTGACAATGGGTGCCAATAGTGGCAAAGCTTAAAAGAAGAAAAAAATAAACACATTTTAGTGCTCAAACTCATGCGAATCTTTTAGATCATAGTAGTTTATCATGGACAAAGCTAAAAAGACACGAGAGAAGAAAAATGGAAAAGCTATCAACCAAGGGTTGGTGCAAAACGGATCTTTTAAACCTTTTAAAATAAAGGGCGTTCTTTATTTCTAACTTTTATAGGCCTTGTATGTTTGAGATTACCTTTTTGAAGGTCAAAAATATTGTATATTATGCTTGTTGTACATATCAGAAAGAAAAATTTGACCCTATGTTCAACTTTCCATATATTTTTCGATTTATTTTCAAACAAATGCCTAACTTTTTGGTTTGCCTTGACACTTGAATGAAATTTTTTGTCTTTCATTATGAAGAAGTCTAAATGTTGACACACATTAATGCTCAAAAAAATCGGCCAAGTATAGGAATGAAACCAACAATCTCTATCAAAACTCGATATTATGAAATTTATGACACTTTTTTATATAGGCATGTAAACCCTAATAGACTTCTAATATTTGAAAAGCTTTAAAAAATTTAGGGTTTTTAAGAATGACTCAAAAAAGGTTTCTCGAGCATTGACATGCATTACAACTTGCAATTGTTATGCCTCTAAAACCCCCAAAATCAATGTAAATAATTCCAAGCCCGTTCCAATGAAATGTTTTTTTTTTAGGCAAGCATGAGGAAACATCGTTTCAATCAGCAAAGTAAAGAAGTAGAATCGGCATGTTTTTTCAGAAATCGGTATCATAAAATATTTGACAATTTTTTATAGAATCATATAAACCCTTTTATGATTAATTAAAAAAAACTCAAAAAAAAAAAAAACACTTTAGGATAACTCGAAAAACGTTTCAGAAGCACTCCAACTACATATAGCTATATATAATAATAGTAAAATACATATATTATATTATATATATTATAAGTCTATATTTATATTATTTAGAAGGAAATTGGAATATTGAATACTACGGTTGACGGCCAATGACAGTCAAATTTTCAACACTGACAGTTGACGTGACAAAATGATGCGTCATTGTTTTGATCCATTGGTTCAGTCAAGGGTCAAAAGATGCGACCCCACAAGGCCGCCTATCCGAAAAGTGCAGTGCAGTTTTGAAGGACGGCCTTGGCCTTCGTGTGACGGCTTGGTAATTACCCAGCAGGAATGGAGTTGAAAGTGCACAGCAGGTTGCAATTTGACAGCCACACTTCCACACTGCTTCCTTTCCTCACGTCATTCTTACGTCCAGATTTCAGCCTTGGGTGCTGGGGGAATAAAAGAGTAAAAAAAAAAACAAAGGTTTTGTTGGTTGTTTATGTCACTGAAAAGCACTTACACTAAGGGCCTTAGAGAGGAGCTATCCATGCCTCCAAAATCCAATGGGATTAAGTGCATTGAGAGGGTAGGTCTTAGTGGTGGGTAGAACGATGCTCCTTCGGTTGATATTGAGCCAAAACATAGAGATTGTTGTCTCGAACGCTACGATGGGAGTTCATAGGAACTTGGAGATTAGTAAATCAAGATGATGGAGACTTGAATAGCAGGGATATGGGCTTGTTGTATGGCCGTCCGAGGGCCTTCCTTGCAGGGAGGGCCCTTGCTTGAGGGCGGGAACCTGAGGGCAAGGCCCCAACCTGCACAAAAGGCCTGAGGCCCACGAGACTTCCACGACGTAATGCAAGGTGAGAAGGTGGAGAGAGAATGCACATTTTGAAGAAAGGACGCACATTCTAGAGAGAGAATGACAGATTCCGAAGGAGAGAAAAAGGTGGATGCATATTCCGCTCATGGAGGTGCTTGCAAAATCTACACAAAACTTGAGCACATGGCATTACATCCCCTTATGAACCCTTGCGTGAGAGGCTAGTGAAAGTCCTCTAGCATAGTGTCATAGAGCTTGCATGAGTAGCGCATTTTGGGCATAATTACTCGTGCAGATGACTTCTCTAGGGCACAACATTAGAGCGTCTTTCCATGTGGCCTGTTCACTTGTGGAATTTGGCGTTAATAAAGAAACAAATCATTGCCTAGGGAACGGGAGTGCACATTTTCTAGATTGTAGGTTTTTGAGAGAACCAGTCTCCAATTCACCCAAGCAATGCGTGATGCACTTCTTGAGGTGAACAAATGAGCATGGAAAGACGCTCTTACTCCCATAATGTGTAGGCAATAAAAGCAATCAAGAAATCCATGACAATAAAACCCCTAAAATAGGAGACTTTATGCTTCGCCCTTACAGAAAACCAGTTGCAAAGAGAAACTTTGAGCTACTATTTAGGCCAGTTAAGCCACCTAGGCATGGCCATTAATCCCCCTCTTCCTGTCACACATGTAAATGTTCTAGGCCTTTCTCTCTCTCTCTCTCTCTCTCTCTCTCTCTCTCTCCCTCTCTCCCCCAATGGAGGTTTCCTTCAAAATTTTGAATCAAAATAGAAATCCATTCTACAGAAGCAAAAAAATTTCACTAATAAAATGTTGGATAAGAGTAACACAAGGTGAGATAAATATATGCAAATCCAAATCTATGTGTGGTACACATGTGTTTTGTTCTCATGAAACATTCAAAAACAATGTAAAAGCAAAATTCAAAATCTTTTAAAAATGAAATAAAAACTAAAATGCTTCCATTCTAAACCCATAGGAACTTGGATGAGAATGACACCTTAACATTAAACAAATGATCACGATAACTCACTTACAGATGACACCTCACCTCGAAGCAAACAATCCCAATAACGCATCTCAAAATGACACCTCACCTCTAAGCCTAAGCAAATGATCATGAAACTTATCTAAGAATGACACCTCATCTTTAAGCAAATCATCACATCACAGTAACTTATCAATGTCGTCGCAAAGCTAAAGACACTCATTCCTTTTAGAAGAAGGGAATGATAGTGTAGCGACATATTCTTGGCTTTACAGGCTCGTCTCGTCGTAACTTCCAGAACGAGTAACTTGCTCAGTGACCTTTGCTACTTTAAAGCTAAAAGGTCGTATCAAAACCGTCCACCCAACACCCTAGAAATAAGCCCCCTTTGCACTAAAAAAGTGAGAGTTGGCAAGGAAAGAATAATTGCAAATGGGACCTTTTTCAGTAGATTTGATTTGATGGGCAACCGAGATAGCTTTTATTATTAATGTGAATGGAGGGGGACGGGACGGGGTATCGAACTCAGGACCTAATGTCCGAACAATTGGCCAAACTGAAATGACGGGTGAACGTTTGTACCCTCTTACGTAGAGACGGGCCAAGTCCTTTTTTAGGTTTCTTAAACCTAAAATTTGGGTTAGAGACTAATTCTCAGAACTTTGTAGAGAGGGAATTAGGTCTAGTGAGGTTTTTGAAAGGTCAGGAAGAGAACACAGGGCGTTTCATGCGCGTCCTAATTAGGGGTAGGGCTGAGCAGATTTAGGATTAGGGTTAGATGAATAAAATTGCGATCGAACAAGAAAAGAGAGAGAGAGAGAGAGAGAGAGAGAGCTCACAGAGAGAGAGGTAAATGAAGACAGGATCGTGAAGAGAGGGATAATAAGGGCAAGGAGGGAGAGATGAAGGCTGAGGTTGCCATTGCTCTTCTATTTCCTAGCCCGATCTAGTATGCGAGAATTGAGAAATCTACAGTGCAGATTGATTGCAAGCACGTGCAATCAGCTTGGTGGATGGAAATTCGGCAAAATTTAGAATAAGCTCGAGGTAGTATATGTCATTGATAGTCTCCTTAACTGCAAGAATTGGTCTTAAAGAAAGCTCGGTCATGAAAACAGCAATTTATGATCGCACATAATCAATTGATGCAAAATATTGCTTCCATTTTACTCTGCGTAATTGACTATTATGGCTCATGACTTGGACGTTCCTCGACGCACACTTCATCTGCAAACGCTCCCAGTTCCCGTAAATTGTTCAAAATTAAAGCATTGCTCGTGAGCATGGCCTACCAGGATTGCTGTGGAAAATTTATCATATTGTTTTATGCCACCAGAGCTGCTTTTGCCAGAAATTCTTACTATCTTTCCTTGTTGTGACATGATTTCCCGTTCGGTTCGACGAACATTTGGATTCTAGTTCTGTGAATTGTTCAATGGGGACATAAGCAATTCTATTTTGGCCCGGAATCTGCTGTCTATCCTTCGTATCCTCGTATTTTACGACGTTAGTCGGATGAAGCATAAGTATGTAATCGTTTACCTTATTGTTGAATGGCCAAGACTTTCAGCACTTTTAAGCTGGCTATTGGAAGTTAGTAGTTTCAAAACTTTAATTCCCGATCTTTTGCAGAGTTTTTATTCTTGAAATGTGAATTTTCTCCTTATCCTACAGTCAATAATAAGCCTGATAACTCTATCGGCCATTTTGAACCACATCAGAAAAAGCTGTCAAATTACCACAGATATCATGGAGTCCTCCATGCATTAGTACAGCCTAGATTAAAAAAATAGGGACATACAGTTCTGCACTATTATGCTAGAACAGATTGCAGCCTGGTCTCAGATTATGCATAGCACGATTGCTACTTATTGCAGCCTGACCCCCATTTCAAGTGCTGACAAACTTCTTTTTTTCAATCCTTTGCACAGTTTTTCGTTTTCGCCCTCAAATTAGCTATCAGATTACAATTATCGAGCCAAAATTATCAAAACTCATCTGACTTAAGAACTGTGTTATCAGGTCAAAATGAAATCTAGTAATGGTACTCTTAATGAGTTATAACAGGTTTTTCAACACGTCTGGATGATAGTTTGTTAATACAAATTTTTCACTCTCAAGCAAGTGGGATCTGTAAGGGCTAAAGAAATAGCATGCAAAATGTACAGCAGACAGAGACTCTTTCTTTCAGTCAAGTTTTTTGTACACTTATTTTCAATCCATTGCAGCCTATAGTTTATAATCATAAAGCAAAAGTTTAATACGATTTTTTTTGTTTCTTACAGCTATAATTGGCTCTGAGATCGATCCTGCCAGTTCATTTGTAAGAAATTTTTTATGAATCTTTGTTTGGTTCTATCTTATGGGTATCCCTTTACCCTGAGGTAGCAAATGTCAATAGAGGAGCCACGCTTTATAACGAAAAACACAGTTGGTTCCTGGAAGATATCAATGCAATATTGATACATGTACTAAACCAGCAATTGTTGGCTAAATTGAATCTTTGTATGCACATACCTATTGGTGAAAAAGTATGACTAAAGAAACAAAGGAGTCCGCCATTAGACAGTAGGAATTCTTTGCATTTTTTAAGAGGTTCAAGAGAAAAGGGTTTGCAAAGATTGTCATTTTCGAAAGACCGGTAACCGGGTTGAGAGACAGGAGGGATCCTGAGCATGTAAGTTATGCCACATATGGGAGGCTGCATTTCTTCCAGAATCAAGGAACACAAGAAACAGAAACTTTCAGTTTCTCCATGGAGACGAACAGATGGAGGTGCCGGTCCGAATAAAGGTCTATCTGGGTTACAGGTTCAGAAAATTGGCAATGTGGATGCTTCTAAGAATGAAAAACTGGAGAAGTACATATCTGAAGAAGCTGCTGATCCAGATTACAATCATTTGGATAACAGCAGTAGTCCAAGAGTCAGTACAAGAGATGATGCAAATGGTAAGTTAATGTTTTTCTTTTCTATAGGCCCTTTTCTTAAAGAGTTATTAAGCCTATATGATGGTTTCACAAGTTTCTTGGAACAGCTGAAAGCTTCACATCATGCTTTTTTGAAAATCACTATCTTTTTATGCTACGACATTATAAATTCGTGTTGACACAATACATGAACAAAACTTCTTTGGTGGTGCAATGATAAAAAAATCTTATATTTGAAAGAACTGATATTGGATGTGCCCATTAAAAAGACAATGAGAGAAATTGCTGACTTGACTTCTTTGAAAGTTCCAATGATGGCAGGATTTAGTGGAGAGATCACACTTTTATATTGTGGGACTGTTATGAGCATACAACACATTTATGGCTTACTTAGTATATGTGGACACTAGTGGGCCTTTTGCAGCGGGGAGCTCTAATTTCCCCCAAAATTTTTGATTGCCCTCTTTTTGTGCTATTTTTGAATCATGGGATAACCTTGAATTTTAAAAGAGAGTTTAAATAGGCATTGGGGACATTCAGTCTTTAGCTTATGATTTAAGATACTTTGACACGAGACTCATTGCTCTTCCTTGCAGGGGATAAAGCCCAAGGCTGTCTGTATTGGTGATGTATGAGTGTTCTTAGTTGGAGATTGCTCATTGATTATCTAGAGTTGTCTTTTTTATGCTTGTATGTGGTGACAGTGACCCTCCTTGCCATCTCGTGTTTGCTTTTTAGATGTGTGCAAGGTAATTTTCTTCTTGACATGTAGAAATCAATGGCCCCTGTTTTGTCTTTGACCACTTCAAAGGTATGCTTGGAATGGCATCAATAATGTGAAAACAAGGCTCCAATATGGCTATGAGCATATTCACAAAACAACGTGCAAAGTAGAACAATGGATCAACAAATGATAAGAATTCTCCCTAAGAACAATTGCCAATAAACTGCTTTTTAAGCACTCCTACAAAGTGATGGCTTTCTAAGTTCTTCCTTAAAGAAACTCTGAAAACCTAAATTGATCAGCTACCAAAAATAAGACCAATTTAGGGCATTTATATTTTCCAATCAGGGTTGGGTTGGGCTACTACCAATTATCCTTTTTGGAAAGTGAGCCAAGTCCTTGACCTGCTGACTAAATAGCCCCAAATGAAATAAATAGACTTTAAGGGGTCAAATGTACTTGAGGCCCTATAGAGATATATGCAACATTATAAGTGTCCTATGTAATCACTTTTCTAGATATCCCTAGAGACGAAAATGTTGTTCTCGATGTTGTGAATCTACTAAACTCTGGACCTGTTAGAATTAGAATATGTCAATTCAAGATTCTACTTCCTATTTAAAGTATGAATATTTGGATCAAATTTTAGCCATGTTAGTTGAAACATACTAGTGAAGCGAAGAAAGTTTTGCTGGTATATTGACCATTCAAAAGATAATGAAGGATGTAAAAGGTGGTCAATAAAAGATTCCAAATGACTAGGAAACTTAGAATAAAAAATATATGAAAGAACCTAGGTACAGACACACATTTTCCCTAGATGGATGAAAAGCTGCAACTTGATATCTCGAAGGTAGTTGGCATAAAAGGAAATAACTTAGGATCAATTGAGAAATTGGCATTGTGACACACATTAGGCTCAATATAAGCGCACAACAAACTCACCTAAAGAACATTAGTAGCTTTGGTAGATGATGATGGCTGAAGGCAATTACTAACATGGATGATGTGCTCAATAATTTGATAAGGTCTACAATAATGTGGAGCAAGCTTCTTGTTTCAGCCTAATTTTGAACAAAATGATGTGAGAAAAACTGAGGCGTAAGTAGACACACTCACGTTCGTGGAATGTCACTGTATCTGATGTTTGTTTCCAGCAAATTTGCACTTTCGTTGTATCCATTACAGCTTAGTTTTTTCCTGTGAGATAATGTCTTGAGCATATATAGAAAGGAAGCAAGAGTCTTAGATACATCATTAGGAGGCGATCATATGCCTTGTAGGGTTGGTGAATAGCCATATGCTAACAAGAAAGAAGATAAGCCTGTGTTGATACTCACGACGTTGTTGTTATGGCTATGCTTGGCCAAACAGATGTGCTGGTCCCAATCATGCCTTGATTGCTGAGACATAGTGACAAATGATTCTCCAATATTCTGTTCAATACCTCTAACTGATAGAGAACCCCCATAAGGACTTGAATATCCCAGATTTCAATAAGGACGACAATGGGGTAGTCCGTGGAGGCAAAATATCTTGGTTAGAAAAAGTTGAGCACATTACTCGACAATATTGGTCTTGCAAATAAGAATAAAGTGAGCCTCTTTAGTAAACCTATCAACCACCACAATGCAATTTTCACGAGGTATTGGGAAGGCCCAGGTCCTAGGATGAAGTCCATGGAGATGTTGGTCCACAATCTATTGATCAGGGAGTCTTAGGGGGATGTCCATCTAAGGCTTCTATCATACTAACTCCAAAAGCTTAGACTTCTTCTTGAAATATAAATCTCCCCTTATGAGTCTTAGCTCTATAAAGCAAAGCAAGCAATTGCAAGAGACTCATCCTCTACGTACATACTTCATCACTGGGAACTGTCTAGTACAATATGAAACTAATGCTGAATTTGATTTGGTAGAGGTCGTGCAGTGAATCCTACGTGAACTCGTTGAGATCGTGGTGACAATGGCAAGATGTAGACAGGATGTAAGTCAATTGAAGAAAATCAAAGAAGGCCATAGGAGTGAGGTAGTGATGTTTGCTTTCTCCTACATTATTTGATAGAAAACTTTAGATGAAGGTCCAAGTAGACTGATTCAAATTTATCTTGTTATATGCTAGCGAGGTGGTTTTTGTCTCTCATCCTAAAGAGGGTTTGCAGCAACATCTTGACACACTACACTCCATTTTCAAAATGGAACTAGAGGTCCATGTAAGTTATTGTCTTCCATGCAAAGATAGACGTTCACATTGGATGGTCAGCCATTGGAGGTAGTTTTTTCCTTTGCATATTTGGATTTTCATGATTGGAGATATTTTCGGTATTTACAGTTTTAGTGGTACTCTTCATAGGAACTATCTTTGGTATGAAATAGGCAACCACCAGTTGATTAGGAAAAGGGTAGCTTTCCCTAATCAATACGGAGCGATTTTATTTTAAGGGACACACGTAGGATGCACATATGTAAGTGTCATGTCTTTGACACTTTGGTCACTCCTATGATATAATGGGCTCGACATTAGACTAGGCTAGCAATTTCACACCTTCAAGTTTTATGTTATCACAGATAGTTTGAGCTAAGGATCATATATGTGTTGCCTTGATGACACAATTGTTTCTCTTGCGAAGTGAAACATGTCTCACTACCAATACTAGAGACTGGTTGCAATATTACCTCGTACTCATGCAGACAGCAACCTCAGATTGATGTAGATGCAAAGCCAGAGGATGAGACAAGCATCCCTTTTAGACACTGTGACCAGAGACCACACTGCATATGCTCACCTCGACGTAGATCATCATCCTCGGCCGCCATCATGACTTTCTTCAGATGTCTACCTCAGGACACCACAAGATGGTTCCCATCTTCTACTGCCAAGAAGAGTTGCAAAGACATTGTTCTTGCTTACTCACATGATTTTACTCCCTACTGAATATTATTGCCACAATAAATTTTGCTATGCTGGCTTGTATGTCTGTCCGACTAAGTTTTATGGATGTACGTGTATTTTTGGTAGTAATCATCTGATATTTTTAGCAATCAATACAGGATACCTTAACTAAATGGATCGTTTCCATTAAGTTTTGCAGTACCAGCATGTAATCTTTTTCCAGTGCTTTCAAGGATTTTTTGATGCCCAGCATCTATGCTTTTAAAATTTCCATTTTTGAGGAAGTTTTGAACATTTTCATAAAAGAATATACTGTACTGAACATGGGGGTACCCCAGTTCCATACAATATGCATACTGAATGGTGTTTGAAATGAGCCCATTCTGTACACGAGATTTATGGCTGAAGTATCCCAATGTCGAGTATTTATTAGTGATCCTTGTTTTTCTTATGCACTAACAGCATGTACCTGACATGCTAATAGATTCTAGTTTACTAATGGCCTTCCAATATTCAAAAAGATCCTTAGTCATCATAAAGAACATCTATTGGTTTCCTGAAGCATTTCTACTGGCATCCTACTGAAAAAACTGAGCTAGTTTCAAGACTTGTGTGCACAAGATGAGGTTTTAAGAGTTACAATACAGCAAGAAATAGATTCAATAGTTTCGTATCTGGAATTGCTCTTATACCAATTTTTTTTCCTATTTTACTGATTCCTATTGTTTTCTTAGTTTTCAAGTGAACTTGATATAAAACTTGATAGTACACAGTCTAAACACTGAATTCTGTGATTGCTTTTCCTCATGAATTTATTTCTCAGGAAGCAAAGAAGAAGAATGGTACAACTCAGAGGCCTCATTTGTCATGGACTCTGAAGACGAGTATTCAAGCGTTTTGGGAGGTGAGTCCCTACACTAGGCAGCAACTGGTACTATGTAGCATCCAAATTCTACACTGGACTATATTCATCAGGGCTATCCGCATTGATGCGAATCAGGATTTTGCCGATGAGATACCTAACTAGCATATGCGATTGATATAATTATTGCAATTTGCACTTCTGTAACTTTTTTTCCCCTAATAAGTGATCAATCTTTGTTTTATATTTCTATATAAGGAGCACATAAGTCTGTAGATAATGCCTAATTGCAAATTTGTAACATAAAAGTGATCACTCTTCATTGTCTATTTCTCAACGAGCATAATAGTTCTATGCATGCAGCATAAATGATATTTCATTCACGTACTGCCCTACAGATTTTGTCTCATCTACAGAAAGCAGTCCGAAGCCTACACATTCTTCTTCGAAAGAGGGATCATTACAACTGGATGGAGAGCATCTCTTTCTGAAAACTGACCCTCAACTACAGCCTCCGCACTCGAGCAAATCCGCTATTTCGGTAGAACTCCACAATGATCAGGATAAAGAATCTCCAAGAACTAAATCAAATATGCTGCTTTTAGAAACTGCTGCCGAAACACAGCGGTCGAGGAAGGTTCCAATACTCACTTCAAGTACAAGGCAAAACGTTCCAGAAACTATATATAGGACACCTGCAGACAATGGTGACAGCATTGAGGATAAAACATTTCAGGATCACTCCGACGAATCCATTTCTGATGATTCATGCTTGCCTTGCTTGAAGAACGGAGTGATTTTCAATGAAAGAAAAAGGCACCCAAGCTCTCCGTCACATTCACAAAGAAAGAAGGTGTCCCAATTGTTTCCTGTCAAAGAGCAAACTTTCCTAGATATAAATCACAATTTGCCTTCTGGTGAGTAATCCATGACTCTTAAGGTTTGCACATGTTGAAAGCAGATTCAAAGCTACGAGTTGTCAGCATTTGGAACTTTTGTCCAACAATGCCATTTTTCATTTAAAGCGTGGTGTCTTCAAATAGATAATATGTCTTTGAAAATCTCCAAGGGAACTGGGATATGAAGAGACAAAAGTATTACATGCTGGCATCAAGGAATGATGGTTAGAAGGTTGAATACCTGAGCTACTATGTCATGCCATAATGTAGAGATAGAAGCTCCAAAAACTAAATGTAGGGAATATATACTTTTTTCTTCTTTGCAATTATGTTGCAATCTGTAAGGTCCCGTCTGGCTCCTATGATATTGAGTCGTTTATCCTATCCAAATAGATATTATGCTACTCTAGATAGCTGGTCTATGTCTTAAGCCTAAAGTTTTCCTTCATGCTGAAAAACTTTGTAGACTTCTATCTTTTTATTTATAGGATTGGTGCAAGCCACCTAAAATCTGCTGCTTTGGTATCTTCTAACATTGGAGTTTTCTCATAATGTAAGTATGCAAGGCACTTCACATACTCATGGAAGAATAACTTTCGACTCCCCAGAAGCTTATTTGCTTTCCTGTTCACTCACAATTTTGTGCAGGTCTGGGGATATCTAAGGCAATTCTTGAGATGCCGCCAGCAGGTACCCAGGTTCCTTATTCAAAAGATCCCAAGGAAGGGTGCTGGTCCACATTCAGCCCTTCATCTTTCAAGCTCCGAGCCCCAAACTACTTGAAGTACGATACTTAATACCCAATGCCAAAACGTATCCATCTTGATTGCCATGTTTCTTTTTAATGTTGATGGTTTCAAAGTTTCGATTTTGGTAGTCCAGTTCTGGCTCTATAGAAGGCTTGGCCTATCATGAGTTTTTGTTCCTTCCTTTCTGTTGTTTGGCCTATAAAGTCCTTCAGGCTGTCCTCTCTAAAATATTAGTCACCTTTTTCTATATGCAAAATCAAGCACAAATATTCTGATGAGAACTACTGCTCACCTTTTTCTATATGCAAAATTAAGCACAAATATTCTGCTAAGAAAAACTCCGGTTTTTTTCAAACAGAATCTTTTGTTTGTGAAGTATTTTTTATTGCGACTTAAGACATGCTCTTGTATGAATATAGAAAGAGAGTCTTCTAAATCATGTCTTAGGCTGCCAAAACAGTTCACTAAGAAAAAATTAAGTTTTCAAGTGTCTTACATTATGAGTATAGAGCATGAAACCATCTCCACAACGTACTAAGCATCAGCATCATTATTAATATGGTACAAACATGTAGCTACGAACTATTTAGTATCTGATTCTAGAATCGGACGAAAGGATTCATGTTATATAGCCTATAACACCCCCATCTTGGTTAAGGATAGCCATTACTCCAATTGCACTAGCATCTTTTTTGACTATAGATGTCTGTTTGAAATTGGGTAAGCATAGAATAGAAGTGGCAAGCAAAGTCTTCAGAGTGTCAAAAGCTACCTGACAATCAAGAGTTCATGAGAAATATATCTCTTCTATTCATAGAGCATGAAGAGTTGAAGTCACTATAAAAGAATGTGGGTAGTAAGTCCTAAAGTGATCGTTATACCATCAAAGTAGAACCAAAAATAGAGGCCAATGAGAGGTTTTATAATATTGTTCATGACACTTTGGAAAGTGAACATTGAAGGCTCATAAATGCCAAAAGGAGTGTAGAAGGGGGTTTTATACACACCTCCTAGTTGGATTTACATTGGCGATAGCTAAAATGTAGGTCAACTTTAGGGAAGAAAGAGGCTGTATCTAGTTGATGAAAAAGATCATCCGTGAGCAAACTAGGATACTAGCTACAAATGTGAGCATCTTTAGGGCATAGAATTAATGAACCATGTACGGTTCACCACGGTTCTGAGAACTGTACAGTGAACCGTACGGTTCTCAATTTTTTTTGGCCAAAACCGTGGTGAACTGTTTAATTAATAATCAATAAATTAATTATATATATTTTTTAAAGTTCATTTTTACTCAAATAAGGCCAAAACATTAATTAATTAATTAATTAATTAATTAATAATGATGAACCGTGGTACGGTTCACCCCACGGTTCTCACCGGTTCTGAGAACCGTGGGTACCATGCTTTAGGGCTTGATGCCCAAAACATTGACGTTTTGTGCTCATCTTTTTTGATTAATAAGTAGACTATGTGCACTAAAAAGACTCTAACCGAGATTAATCAAGCGGCATTGTAAGGAATCGGATACCTACCACTTTATCTAAGCTTTCTCAAACATGGTTGATCAAAAAGATCATCCATCAGCAAAATAGGATACTAGCTACAAATGTGAGCTTTTCTAGAGATTGATGCCCAAAACATTGACGTTTTGTGCTCACCTTTTTTAATTAATAAGTAAACTATGTGAACTAAAAAGACTCTAACCGAGATTAATCAAGCGGCATTGCCTACCACTTGATCTTAAATTTCTCAAACATGGACAATTGATAGGTTGGTTGTGAGATTGTTCTACTCTTGGAAGTAGATCCATGTGGTGATTCATGTCCCACAATGATCGTAATGCTTGTAACTCCATAGAAACTTGATGATGTTGTTGCAAAAGGTCATTGAATGCTCGAGGAATGGGAGTGGGCTGTACTAGCTCAGAAGATGTTGTGAATGCTTCATCATGTATACATATAAGCACTGCACAATAAGCCTTTGAGAGGCTCCTCGAAAGCTATTTACTAGATATAGGCTGGGTATTCTACTCTGAATCAATCGAATGGATTTATGCTAGTGACTAACATTTTTAACTAAAGTGCATGATTGTGCCAAGTTCAACATGACCTGATTGAGAGATGTGAACCAATCAATGTGACCTCATCGAAAGATGTGAACAAATCAACTCAAGAAATGATGTTATACTACTGTTTTGGTATGATATAAAGATTAACTTGTGTGATAACATTCCAATCTAACATTGTATGTGATAAGGGACCCAACCCCTTGGGTTTCGAACCCTAACTTGGAACCAAACGTCAACTGGGCCTGTTGACTTGACTAGTGACTTGTGGACCTACACAATTGCCACTTGTCGTGATCTGGGATGTGTGCTCGGCTTGGAGACTCCTACCTTGGAGGTATACAAGGGGAGGAGGTATCATTTACCATTCATTCTATCTACCTAGGAGAAGGTGGATGATGGTGGGCGCTTGTGCACAACCAAGATGTGAGCTAGCTAGGGTGGGACGGGGGGTGGGAGATGGCTGATGGCTCTAACAATGGTATGGGACGTTGTTAGGGTTGGAGGCCGGATCTCACTTGATACAGGTCATAGGCCAAGGCAGGTGGGTGGATCTGGATTGGATCCTACGAGGGGGTGGAACGTGTACCGTTCAGTTTCATAAGGTGAGCAGCACCTGGTGGTTTGCGATTTGAGGGGTGTAACATTTGGTATCAGAGCCACCATATTCCTTGTTATAGGTTTGATCAAGCTAAGATGTCCCAAGCATCTTTAGCAGTTTGGGCTGATTTGATATGGCTGATCTGATATTGAGAGAGATCATGGCAAAAGCCTTCCCATCTCTCTGTCTCCATTTGGTGATGCTAGCCACATCCACCTCTGGTTTGATCTCAATCCCTTCAACAACATCCCACAGTTTGTTTGCAAGCAGTACTACCTTCATCTTAAATTTCCAAAGATGGTTTCCAGAAAATCTATAGGTGTTATGAATCAAATCACATATTTGATATCACATAAGAACAAAGTGTTAATAAAAATATGAAGCAAATACCATTCTTCAACCAAGAACATTGAAAGAGGAATAGATATAGTCAATAGTTGATCTTCTACAAGGAAGAGCAATGAGTCTTCTACAAAGAACTCAAAAGTGATCCAGTCATAAGCTACTGGAATGAATGAAGGACTCCTACTTATTTACTTGTACCCTTAGGGGAACCTTCTTGGAACCTACCATTTAGGGTCATGGTTTACAATGTCCCACGAGCAACAAGCACCCAATAATTCTAAGACATGTCCATAACTTACAGGAAAGAAACATTTTGGTCATGAGCCCATAAAGTCAAATAAAGGCTTAAATGTGCTATAAAAGCCCTAAATGTAGCGTTTGTTCATAAAAGGAGAACTCTTCTAGATTGTTGTTGTTATAACCTTCAACTCATATCTTGGCCATATTTGCATAGCTTCAAACTGTGTTATTGCTATCGAGCACCGACCAACATTCATGTCTGAGAAAAATAGTTGTTTTACTTTCTCTTATTATGAGGATGGTTATTTGACATAGTTGCATGTGCTCTTCCATGACTAGCAGAATGGGTCCTCAACTCCCTTCTTGTATAACATAAAAGAAATATAGATATCATATTCAGCTTTAGTATTGATAAGAAAGTCCTAGTCACTGTTGCTACTAGTTTTTGTGCATCATGTTCTCAAGACAAAGGATCAAAGTCATACAACATCACTCATTTTCTAGCAACTAGTCATCCAAAACAATTTCAAACTTTTGACAAGAGTTCTGAATTAACTAAAGAACAAGATTTGAATCACTTTGACTTATCTCGTTGCTGACACTTAGCAGCTTTTACAGGTGTTAAATTATATTCAGCTCAGTTGGCTTCCTGTGTGTATAAGCCCGCCACCCAATGAGCACGCTTATGAGAATTGTAAACTGGGAATAAAAAGACTTGGGGCACTAGTTAAATAAAATAATGTCAAGGCCTCAAAATCAAGTTAGCAAAGGTTCTATAGAGGAACTCACATGAATCATGTTAGGATTCTTGTAGACGTTTGTTGCAAACTTCAAACTCCCTATACAATCCTTAATTTGCAATATAAAGACGCTCTGCTGTTAGACCATTTCCACACTATCCATCATTTGAGTTTTCAACCAAAATCTGTGTTATGTAACAAACCTAAACAATAATCAATTGAGAAAAACTTTCATTTAAAGTGTCAAATGGGGCAATCCCATTTTTGAGGAGAATAGAAGCTCCTTGTTTCAACCTTCCAAGATTGAAATGGGAAGGCATGAATAAGACAAACATTCATTTTTATAACTTCTCACAAGCTAATGGAAGAAAAACCTGGTGAAGAGATCAGATGCTGCTCAGAGCAAGAGCTTCTTTAGGCTTACCATAAAGAATAAGATGGAGATTAAGTGATCTCAACGTGGCAAGTCAGATTAGTTGTTGATTATACCTCTGTAGAGCTCCAAAGATTATTTCAAGCAAACTTTTGATTTTAGTGCACTTTTACTGTAAGAGTGCCAAACCCAATTGCAAGGTATTTTTTTCTTATGGTCAAAGTTGATGAAGAAGAAGCCTTTTGTATTCATCCATAGCAAAGGTAGCTCAATTTAGTGTAGATAGATATGATATATAGCTGAAATATGAGTTTTGTCTCTTGCATCTTTATCTCAAAAGGACGGTAAGAAATACAAGGCATGATTTTTTATGCTTGCAGGGATAGGAGAAAACAACCAGCGCCACCCAATGCCATGTATGAAGCAATAGGCGTAGATGTATTTTTATCTGAGAGAAAAATAAATCATATTGCAAGATTTGTGGAGCTTCCATTTCAACATTTGCCTGGCGATGTTGGCGAGATACCAAATGTATTCATCTTCAATATTCAGGTATTATCTTTTGTTGCTCCAGATACCTAAAAAAAGATGCTCAATTCGTTCGGGCTACTATAAAAATTTCAGCTGTCCAAGGTCTGAAACGCAAGCTAATTGACATCTATGTTCCTACCATATAAGTTTTAGCCAAGGCTCTCCAGTAAAGAAAATCGAATGCCAATAGTAAATTCAAGCATACATCCTTCACCACCCTAAGTTTCATACAGTTTGTGCATAAGCAGTTTTCCCCTTCAGAGAATGCCAGTTTTCTCATTGAGAGGGCTAACCACTGAAGACTTCTCATTACTTGTAATACTTTTCTTAAAGGCATAAACAATTGTAAGTATCAAGCTGGCTGCTGAAATTGATATGAAGTACATACAGATGATTCAAGCTAGAGAAAAAAGATGAGCATCTCGTAATTGGTACAAACAATCCCAATCAATTCTATCTGTTATGTGCAAGGACTGATCTGTCCAGAATTTGGAAGTTTATCAGCCCTTTTTAGAGTATTTTCTCATTTTTCCATGTTGAAAGTTTCACTAATGTGCAATTGAGGGTGTAAATAATTTGTAACTTGCAATATTCACATTACATAACGTGAATAAAATGAATGCTGCAGTTCATCTACTAATTTATGGGGATGTGGTAAGGATCTTATCAATAGACGTGATGTGTACTAGAAATTTGTCTGACCTAGATTATCAGCCCTACAATTACTCAAGCTTTACCTGCAACAGCAAGGCCATATGTCAAAGACCCTTAAGCTACTTTCTTATCCTTTACATGCGGTATTTGCAGGTACCACTGTATCCAGCACCTATTTTCATGGGAGATAACGATGGCAAAGGACTGAGTCTTGTTTTCTACTTCAAACTTTCAGAGAGCTTCAAAAAAGAAGTGCCCGACTATGTGAACGAGATGTTTAAGGTGAATGAGCCTTTCAAGCTCACAAGCATGAGAATGGATATGAGGGTTGTGATCATTAGAGCGGAAGTTATCATTGTTTTTCTTTCAACAAGAGCCATCTTCTGTAATTTAGAACTTCCAAAATCCTGTCAAACAATGACTTGTATATTCTTGATCTGATTTCTGGGACACAAAATTAGCATTCATAATTGTTAACACGTGAAGGCACATATCAAAGTAGGAGGATGATCGTCCGATTATGCTTCCAATATCACGATGATTATGTTGAAACTCATAAGACTTCAATGTTTAAAACTTATAGGACTTCAGCCTAGATCTAGTAACGAAAAGCTCCGATGGTTCCTGCTACTATTTCTTGTCTATCATATTGAGACAGCATGATGTAGCTTCTTGGTTCAGTGTTGTCCCTAGATCAGGCATGGTTAACAGATGTTGAATGGGGTTAGCAAAGAGATCCTGATGATGCGACTTTGCATGCTAGCATACGCATCTTCTAAGGTATTATTTGATACAAATACTCAACAAGAGTTATAAAGCAGAGCTTAATAAAGGTGGGCTTGGTATCCTAGATCTTACAATAAAGAATAATGTTCATACTTAGGAGGCTGTCAACGATTAATGCCATGCACAACATTGGAAAACCTTTAAATATATTTTATGGCCAACTTTACATTTGTTCCTAACCTCGTCAGCCCAATTCTTATCCTTGATGAGCCTGTTAGTTATGGAGGTCGATTCTCCTTTAAAATCTCCATCTTGTGTCCGTTCTCATTGCAAAAAATCCCCTTTCAATCAAGCTCACCCTAGACCTAGCTTGACTGTTGGAAGAATAACACTGGCTGAGTTTGTAGAGATTGCCACTTCTTCTTCTGAAAGCTAAAACTTTTTGAGATTTGAATTTCATCCAGTTGTCATCCATTTAAGTTTATATTTATTGTGGTAGCATCCCGTAGCATCCCTCTTATCCCCGTTGATAAGTAGTTTATTGATGTCATTTTTGATAAATTGGGTGTACCCCACTCTTAAAGGCAAGCAAGTTGGCCCTAGTCCTGCTGGAGCAAAGCCACCCAAGTGTGCACCTATCAGAAACTCCTTGACAAGTCTAGGGGCGACAAATTGAGTTACTAACTATTGTGTTTAAAAAAAGGTCCAAAGACGGCATCCATCAATTTTGTTTCTATGCTTTGAAGTTACCTCAACTTTAGAAGTTTCGCTTATACCCTCGTTTGAGGAGTAAACGGAACTGTGTGTCCTATGCACTTGAGGAAGATGAAACTTTTTCTATCTCTTTGTTCATTGTCATAGCTCCCTCCGATCTTCGATGTGGGCTTCCTTGCCCCTTCGTCCCTTTTCAGCAGAATTCATTCTTCCAAAAATACTTTAGCTGTTTCTACTGTAAACCTCTATTGTACGCTCCATTCTCTGCAGTGCACTCTCAAAACTGTGAAAATTGCATCGTGATGCTCTCTTTGTACACTGATTTATCATACATGCATCGTAGTTCCCAGCTGATTCGACTCAAGTCAATTCAAATCCATTTGAAAAAAATCTCAAGAGATTCAAATTGAGCAAGATCCAAATAAAGAAAAAGAAACTAGCGTGGTCTAGGGTTGTAACTTTTTTGTGATTAGAATCAAAACCATTATGCATGCAGAGTATGTTATCTATATCACCAAATCCCGATATTTAGTGGCCTCCCTGTGTGGTGCTTCCCGGAACGGCGTTCCCTATGTTTTGTGCCTGTTTTGAATACGAGGTAAGAACCCCTATCCTGACCACGGAAGTTGGGGTCTTCCAATTTACAGTTGCTGGTATGACGTTTTATCCCAATCAGGATTTATGTTACAGGTAGTACTAAAATATCAATTGACAGCAGTGAAATTTCCCCAAACCTAGATTTGGATAGCGAAAAACTTTAAACTATGACTTCAAGTGGGTTTGTCGAGTAGATAGAACTGAAAGTGACATACTATTACTGATACAGCTTCTTATATGGCTTTCTTACCATCTCTTTATGAAATGTATATGATGCTTCCAGACTGTACCTTCACCTTAACGCTCTGTGAAGTGCATGTACTTTTTTTGTAATTCAAATTTTGAAAATGGTATCCTTTCTATTTCTGACATTGCTCTTTGTACCAGAAATTGATAAACAATGACATGGAGAAAGTGAAGGGACTAGTAGGAGATGTACTTACACCTTTTCGAGAAAGGTTGAAAATTGTTTCTCGAGTTTGTAACCCTGAGGAAATACATCTCAGTGCTGCTGAGAGAAAACTGATGTTGACATATAATGAAAAGCCGGTTCTATCACGGCCACAACACTTATTCTACAAGGTATATGTTGACATGCTCGTTATTGTAATTATTAATTATTAAGTTGAATAAAACCCAGGATTTTTTGTTCCGAAGACATTGATAATGCCAAGAATATCGAAGAATTCAGACCTTTCATCACAATAAACAGGCAATAGTGGCGGAATTGCTCTTTCTTCTGACATGCAAGTTATTTTCTACCATTAAGTGGCAAAAAGTGTTTGCTCTGGCAATGGTTCAATCTTATCTACTTCATGCATATGTAATCTGTTCAGTTTGAAATTCATAATCCAAATGTTGATTATTGTTATTGTACTCCTGCTTAACAAGTAAGAGGCTTGTGAAATACATACACAACTTATTACTAACGAACTTGTGCTGAAAGCAAATTTTTAACTTTCGGTTTTTATTCTACAGGGCAACAATTACTTTGAAGTCGACCTGGATGTCCACCGTTTCAACTTCATCGCTCGTAAAGCTGTGGAAGCGTTTCGAGAGCGTTTGAAACTTTGTATTCTTGACATTGGTCTCACTATTCAGGTAATTCATAAACTTAGCATATAGCTGCTTGACTATTTACAAGGTGTCACATATGCCTTCCTGCTTGTTTAAGAATGTAAGGCTCTGTCAAAATCTTATGTGGGAACTTTGAAGCATAGACTATGCTAGGAAAGCTAACCCACAAGAGTTCAGAAGCCTGCTTCATACATTGGAAGATACTTCAGAAGGCAGCTAGTATTTTTGAGGTTGGCATGATTAAGAAACTTTGTCATTCTTTTAACCATTAAACTTAGATGCTGCATGAGCCAATTACATATGAAGAGAATGCAAACAGTTATTTTGAGAAGGTGAAGACTATTGTAAGCAAAATGTTTCCTGCAATTTTCCAAATTTTTGACCATCACACTTCGTGTAAGTATAGTCTTCATTATTAGGTTGTTTGTGTCTCATTCTAGGATTCATCATCAGTTTTGCCAAAAAAATTGATAGGTGTGTACATTCCAGGGAAATCAACCAGAGGAATTGCCGGAGCATATGTTATGCTGTGTCAGACTGAACAAGCTTGATCTTGCAAATTTCCACTATCTAAACACCAAAGTGAGCTCTACAGAATTTTCTCTGAATGATCCAAAGGGCCCTCCAGCCGGTTAAGCATCTTCAAATTTGGCCATGTAGCCCTGAAATGTTGCATTTGCAAGCTCATCTTGTTTGCAGAGAATAAGTTACTTTTGTACTTTATCATTTTCTGACCGCATAGCAAAATGTGGTATATAGGGGGGGAGGACAACCTGGGAATCTAGGATTCTTCATTTTCATTGTCTTTGATTTTTAAAACAGTCATCCTGATCTTTGTCATACAAGGGATAGGCAAAAGCATATTCTCAAATCAACGAATTTGAAGTCATTTCCTAACCAGACCAGTTGAGTGATCAAGCCACTTTATTCATAATGGCCTGGCCTGCCCAAGTTGTCTCCTCCCTCCCTTGACGTTATGTATTAATTGGCCTTTCTTCCTTCAAAGAGGACTATTTTAGGGCCTTAATGAGTTCTCTCAAATTACTCTATTACCATCAGATTTTCTTTTTGAGTCTATGTGCATCATTTGCAAGAGGTTGCAGTGACCTAACTTTATTCTCTTCAGAAAACAAGCTTGCAAAAAAAAAGGGGTTAACATCCTAAAATTTTCCACCTCCTAGCTATCAAACTTAGGATCCTTGCAATTATCAACTTGGGCTGGTGAGTCATTGTACTAGGTCATTTTGAGAGCACTCAGCTCACTAATGAAAATGAACAAACACAACATTCTCTCTCTCTCTCTCTCTCTCTCTCTCTCTCTCTCTCTCTCTCTCTCTCTCTCACACACACACACACACACACACACACACACACACACAGCGCTGCAACCTATGCCCCCTTGAAGTCTATAATGATATTTATTGTAAATGAAACATACTTCTCATTCTCAGCAATGGATTACATTACTGTCAAAGCAACCCTTCAGAGCAGGAGCATGTTACTGTGCCACATGACAATGCAAAAAATCTATTGCTATAGATTAAAGAAGTACACAAACATGTCACATTTTCAATTATGACATTAAGGTCCAAAAATAGACATTGAATGCATATTTCATTCCTTTATTTGTACCTTCACTAACAAAACAAAGTGATCTAAAAAATCACGATAAATTTTGCCTAGGCGTACACTCATTTGCTCAAACTTAAAGAAATATTCAAATCTTTGGAACATGAAATAAATAAAAGAATGCAGTTTTGTGCCCAAACTCACAAAAGAGACACGTTAGCTTTCAGAAAAAAATCACAATAGCTAATTGTTATCGCAACACAGCAAAAATCAACAAATGTCGGTGGATGGCTCTAAATTGACATGCAAAGTCTTACCTGATATTAGTCTTTATACATCAGAATAAAACAAAACTTTTAGTATTTGATAGTCAACATTGGTCTTGATTTTTGTCATTGATTTATATATGAAAATATTGTTCTCTATATTTACATTTAATCATTGCTTCTAGCTTAAACACCAAAATTCGAATAGGTTTGCATTAAGCTTCTTTTTGCTAGCCTCTTCCCTCATTTGTTGGCACACACGAAGTATTTAGTGATTTGATGCAAGTAATCTAATGAGGTTCGATGTACCATAACAATGTTAATTTACTTCAAAATGTTGATAAATTAGTCCTTTCTTTTGTGGCTCTTTGCAAGCGAAATATTTTTAATTTTCATATAGTTGACTCTCAATATGACTAGAAAAATAAGTTGCGTTGATTCTAACCATGACTATTTATGTGTGTGTACATTCCATCACATATGCACCTAGAGATGAGCATGGTTAAGTCATGAATTGGGCATGTATCCACATAGATGTATCCAAGGCTAGGTCTTTACTAGGGACATGATGGGATAATATGTGTACACACACACACACACACACACACACACCCCTAGGTATACAAATACATTAAATGCATTATTCCATACATATGCACCAAGAGATGAGCATGGTTAAGTCCTGAATTGGGCATGTATTTGCATAAATATATCCATTGCTAGATCTTTACTAGGGACACAATGGGATAAAATGTGTACACACGTGCACAAACACACACACACACACACACACACACACACACACACACAACCCCTAGGTATATGAATGCACTAAATGCATTATTCCATATGTGAATATCTTGTGTAGGGATGCAAAAATTAACCAAATCAACTACACAACTACTAGTATAATGTTTGACTATATATTCAAAAGCATTGAAACAAGTTTTGTACCTTCCTAATAATTTGCCGAATAGAAAAGGGTTAATGACTATCTAGATCAAACTCATGTTTTGTACTTTTTAAATGGTTTAACTTTCTTTGTTTTGAAAGAATATCTAATGCTCTAGGAAAAAGATCCATTTATCTTTATGGTGTGAAGATTATTAAAATATTATCTTCCTATCTCGAGTTTGGGGTCATGTCCATGATGATTTTCACTACATTTCATGTTGTACATATAAGGAGTGTAAATTGAGCACATATCCTTCTAGTGTAGCTCGGATTTGAGTTAGATAGGTTCAATTATGATGACATGCAGATGTTTAGATAGCATGCAAAGTCTTATTGTATGCATGCAAGCCACATGCAATCACTGCATGCAACATGCAAAGTAGTTTCTATGATCTACACATGTCTAGGCAATTTTATGAGTTGACACATGCACCATACATGCATGCAGTTACTCATGTGGATCTCTGGTAGGTGAATTAGTTCAGTTAAGTGGACTTTCCATGCAACTCCACTGTAGGAAAGACTACTTTTGGAGCTTAAGTGTTATGCAGATGAAGATTTACCAATTATCAAGAATGATAACATTTTTGCTCAGGCTCTTGCAAATAATCCAATCTTTCATGCAAGGAGCAAGCATATTGAAGTGGCTCATCATTTTGTAAGAGAAAAAGTCATTGGAAGAGAGATCTCATTGGAGCATGTTTCATCTTTAGATTGTGTTGCAGATCTTCTACTTGTGATGAAAAAAACCTAAGTACAAAAGTGACTTGCTCTCGGGTAGAGAGAGAATACATGATGGAGCTCTCGGGTAGAGAGAGTGTGTATGTGTAAAAAATTCTGTGTAGAATCAAGATTTCTCCAAAAAACTCAATGTAGAATGAATTCTCTCTCTTGCTCGCTCATAGTAGCTCGAGATCCAAGAGAGCAGACAATGGTGAAACATGGTTGGACCTCTAAGACATCACCTCTTACTATGATTGGACCACCTATATGCCACCTCTTACAATGATTGGACCATTTTGGTGCACCTCACTTCATGATTGGTCCATATTAGCAAATGAGATCAAGAGGTGCTATGTCACTAATCCTCTACCATCAAGCCAAGTGTAAGCAACATGCACTATCATGATCTAATCCATGTCTAAATCTGGCCTAATCACATAACTAAAAGTGTCCAAGGAGTGGGGTTTATAGAGGACCCCCAAATCTCAAGATTAGCCTATTGACTAATCAAACTTATCATAAATATACTAAAGTTGGCTTTCATTACATTAATTGAGTGCATTCCACAGATGTTTGAATACTGAATATATATCAAACATCGGTCTATAAGAGAGAGAGAGAGAGAGAGAGAGAGAGAGAGAGAGAGAGAGAGAGAGAGAGAGAGAGAGAGAGAGAGAGAGAGAGAGAGAGAGAGCTTTGTTACCTAGCTGCTAAAACCAGTGAGAAATCACGTGGGAACATGCTCCACACATGTGAGATTACACTATGTATATGAAATTGCAAAATAATCAAGCTAGATTTTGTCAAATCTTCAGACCCTTCCTCAAAAACTAGCTTGATGAGATACTAGATCAAACAAAAAAATTGAGATACTTCTTGAGTGAATCCTTTGGTATGAATATGATGTGAAAAATATCCAAAGGACATTTGATAGCAGCAAGTTCACCAAATCCATGAGAGGATTTCTTTTGTGGAAATACATTGAAGATCTTGGGCTTGAAAGCTCCACTTCCTTGAAAATAGATGCACCATAATGAGGGAAATTAGAGTCCTCCACGCCTCATAATGACCATGAAGATCGAGATCACAAAAATAGGCAAAAATGTTGATTAAATTGCCTCACAAAATGAAAAAACATGATTTTTCACACTATGAATGAAATCTCATTCTTGCTCTTACAAGATCTAAGAGCATACATTTGATGACACAACCATTTTCTTTCTAAACAATTTAGAACCTGTTCTAAGCCATTAATGACATGAAAAAAGTCCTAAAGACATGATACAAAACTAGCATTGCCTCACTTGAACTTTGAGATGTAGAAATCTCATCAAAGCAAGATGGTACATCAAATGATAGAAGAGAAGCAAAAGTGGATGTGTTGGAGTATATACCACTTGAAAAGTGCTCCTCTTTTCCATGATTTGTGGGCCACAAAGACTCGGCCTTGCCTCTTGAAAATCTTCTTGGCACCATGAGTTGGGACTCCTCCTCCTCAAGCCTTGGTGGCGAATAGGGTGAGAGCCCTTCTGGCATCTACATCCGTAGCCCAACCGTACTCTGATGGAATGATTGGCCAATTGAAATTTTGAATTGTGATCTTTCCAGAGGGGTGCCGCATTCCGCCCATTTGGATCATCGTGTGCATGGCAAGAAGTGCGCGTTCACCCATAATTGTTGCGTACTTGTCACGTAGGCCATGATGACTATAGGGTCTCTTTCAAATAGCTGTTGATGCCACTCTGGTTGTGGTTGGAGGGCGGGTAATGCTTGCAGCTCCTTGCCCTTGATTGTTTGAGCTGAAAACGATATCTGTCAGCCACCTCTTGATGTCTCATGGGGATACTTTGAAAGGAATTCATTTATTTTCTCCTCCACGGACTTTGGTCTTCGGAAGGCCCGGCTGGCAGATATGGTGTGCGAACCTTTGGATGATGTTGCTTGTCCTGCCTCTTGGATTTTGCTGGTACCTGCACCTTGGCCTTGGTCTCGCGTCTCAACACTCGTATCTGTTGGTCCTTGTACTTGGCCTTCGGACCTTTGACCTTGACTAACCCCCCGGCTGCTTGTTGGCTTTGGTCTTGGCTCGTACTGGCATGTGCAGCGTAAAAAACGGGTGGCAGTGGAATTACCATGGGGGTGGGCTGGGCCTTCTTCTCCATGAATTGTTGGCAAGTCTTGAGGGCTTGTTTGGCCCGGGCGAGCTCGTGAGTTGCGCTTGCTCGATATTTATCAAACTCTGCCTGGTAGCTGTTTAATATTTGGCTATAGACCTGCACCTGATGCCTAAAGAGATTCATCTCTAATTCAGATAGCGGCCTTGAGTCTGGTGCAAGTTGAGCTAACCAGGTGAGCTTTTCACTTTTTAGGGCTTTGACTTCCGCCCCCAGGCACGTATTCTCTGCTTTATAAATCTGTAGTTGCGCCTGGAGTGGAGCAAGCCATTGGGACGCTTCGGATTGAAGCTCCCGCACCTTCATGGAGGGCTCTGTCAGCTCCTTGGAGAGGCTTTGGATGTATAGATTGAGGCCCTCCTCCTTCTACTGCAGCTTGGCAATCTCCATGTGCCCTTCTTGTTCATGTTGTTGAGCTAGAATCAGCTCGTGCTGTAGCTTCATGAGTTCTGCTCGCAGTTGTGTGTTGCTTGTTGCCAGGTGTAGTACCTACTTTCCAAAATAGCCTTGGCTGCTACCGCCTCCAGGATGTATTTGCCCAGAGTTTGGTATGTCGTCGTTAAGTCAGTGGGAGCAGCCGGTACACTAGCACTGATAGGGGCTTGTGGATATCGGCCCCGACAACTTGTGGAGTGTCGTCATCATTGTCTTCAATCAGGTTCTCAAGAGACCTGTGATCATCTGGGACGGTGGGATCAGTCCGATCTGGCGATGGTATGAAAATGGTTTGAACAAATGCGTCATCAGGAAACAGTTGGTTGCCCTCGGCAACCTTTGGTGGTGAAACAAGTGGGGTGCTAGAAGCAACAGTGGAAACGGGGGTGAGGACGGTTTGTCCAAACGAGAGGATGGGAGGAACAGAGGGGAACTGAAGTGTGGTGTGGAGTATGGAAGGCGAGGATGGAGTAGAAGTGGTCTGGCGTGGGGGTGAAAAATTGATGACTTGCATCCATGCCAGAGTGTCGGGAGACAACTGAGAATCGGATGGATTAAACATGAGGGGAGAAACGATGGTGGCAGGAGTGATAGAGGATGTGATGGTGATGGACGGAGTAGTAGATAATAGAATAGAAATGGGAGTGGTATCGACAGAGGAAACAAGGATGGGAACAAAAATAGTCGTGGATGGAACAAAAAGAGAGATAGTGACAACAGAGATAAGAGTGGAAGGTTGCATGAAAGAAGAAGTGGCAATTGTTGATGGAGTGGTTAGTGCGGTGGTGGTTATGCGTCTTTGGGTGAAGATGAAAAGGCAGTGCCACACATTTGTTTCCTGGCCGTTGTGTCAGTAACTTCAGGTTGGGAGGAGGTGGATGCTTGAGATGGCAGATAGAGGTTAGTGTGTGGCACGGTGGAAGAAAGAAGGCTGTAATGGTGGAAACCGCACACTTTTGCCTCGAGAAGTGCGCATGCAAAGTTACACAGCAGGGGGCCTGCGGCAATACGATCACGGTTGTTGGGTTTGATGGAGGTGGTTAGTTCATGAATAAGGAATCTATGCCAGTCGTATGGCACAAGTGAGGGGCCAAGGAATTCCAGATTGGATTCCACTATCTAACTCAGCAGCGTGGACTAGATTTTGTCCTTGCAAAATGTTGAAATAACTAGAAAGTTGTTCAACAAATGCGCAACTATCTATATGACTGGTTCCGTGATAGCATCTATCAGGTAACCGTTGTTAGTTTGGATGGGGATCTCTGGTGTGGTTTTGGCAATGAAAGGTTTAATTAGGGCTTTTGTGTGACGGTGGGAGATGGACTGATGGTCGCCGGACATAATGCCAACGGTGACCATCGAGTTCGTGTTAATCCTAACCTTGTACGTGGTACCTTTGGTACAAGAAGTGAAAGCGTGCTTTCGGCGCTTCCTAGGTGGCGTAAGCGTGAAGGGCGAGGCCCATGTTTATGTCAGAATTGAAAAGCACCGGGTAAAAACCCATTTGCCTCAAGAAGTGGGCCGGCTGTCTATAGCCAGGGTTGGATCCGAGCGTTAGAGGGTAAGGTCCAAATATGTGTTGCCTTGGGGATTTCACGCTGGATCACCTGCTTGGTGCCAGTCTCTTCAGAGGATGAGGAGGCCATGTTGGCAGTGATAATTAAAGGACGAAAAAGTGAAAAAAAAACAATGAAAAAGATAAAAAGGTGTGGAAACAACAAAAACTGTGAGTAATGAGTGTTGGATGGCAAGAACTATAGTTCAGAGCGCAGATCTGTATTCAGTATGAGCAGATGATAGCTGGTAGGAAGTTTGGTTGCAAACAGAGAACTTGGAAATTTCAGTGAAAATTTGAACAGAGCTTTGCCAGCAAAGGTGACAAATGACTCAAAATCAGCCCGTATATAGCGGAATTTGGAGTGCGTATTAGGTGAGATCCACTTTTCCTTGCCCAGTTCCACCCAAATTTTGGCAGGGACCTTCTTCACAGAATTCTAAGACCTTAAGGAAGTCTACGAGATTTCAGAAGGTGATTTGACTGCCCTACGAAGGTTCTGCAAGGGTTCAAACTGTCTGCGAGGGTTCAACTCTCACAGGAAGTGATCTCTCGCACAACATGTTACTGTGATTGGATTTACAAGATCAAACCATGTAGGCAGGCTAATTTTATTGCTCTGATTCCATTTAGGTACCTTGCGAGGGTGATCTTGATGCTCTGCGAGGGTTCTGAAGATTCAGCTTCTGGGAACCCTTGCACACACTAAAAAATGATGATTCCTCTATCAGGAACTCTTGCAGAGATTTTTAGAAATGCATCTAGGTTAGATCTAATGACTGTCCAAGTTTCAAGAGCTATCTCCCAAGGGATCTCCAAAAATCATGAAAAAAGTGCTCTTTTAGAGTGTTTTTTAATGAGATCTTGAGATTCTTTGATTTTTAATTTTTGCAAACTGGTAATCAGCTTTATCCATGCTTGATCTGACTGTTGGTAGTTCTCTGAAAGTTTTGATGGATAATTGGTAGCAGTTCCATCAGTTTTGATTGAATTTTGCCCTTAATTTGCCATAGTTACTGAGATCAAGGTCTCTGATCTGCAATTTTAGGAGACTTATTGGCATAATCTGATGATCTGCTACCTTCTTGATCCCATCTGGATTTGGATCCCTCTTGGATTTCTCCGATCTTGCCAGATCTGGCCGAATCTTGATGGATCTAGCTTGATTTGGCTTGATCTTCCTAGATCTAGTGATGATGGTCTATCAGAATAGCTTTTCATAATGTGCCACCACCAATCTGGATCTATCTCACTATGGTGGCCAGTACTTGTGCGACCGGCTACCATTGATGGGTGTATCGAACGGTGTCCCATCTAGCTTCTCTAAATTCAGGCTCCATGATTAAGAGTTTTTTAATCCGATAAGGACCTTCATCTGTGAATTTTAATTTTCCCTTGATCGCCTTGGTTTTATACATCAGGACCAGATCTCTGGAGCGAAGATACTTCTTTTGTAACCTGCAATCGTGCCATGCTTTGTGTCTTTTCTTTTCAGCTGCCAGTGCATGAATAGCTAGTAAGCGTGTTTCATAGAGTTTATGTAGAGCTTCGTGGCGTAGTTGTAGAGATTTGAATTCATTTAGGCATTGCGTTGTAGCAATCCTTAATAAAGGAACTAGAAACTCTGCTGGCATTACAGCATCCTGACCATATACCAATTGGAAAGGTGTTTGATCAGTGCTTCCCTTATATGCTGTCCTGAATGCCCACAGAGCAGCATGCAACTTATGTTCCCAATCTGATCTGCTAGCTTCAACTGTTTTCGTGAGCACGCTACACAGGATCTTATTGGATGATTCTACTTGCCCATTAACATGAGGATAATAAGGCGTACTGGTTCTATGGATCACGAATAATTCCTCCAACAGGACCCTGATGGTCTCATTGATGAAATGACTTGCGATCGCTGACTAGCTCCACTGGGCATCCAAAGCGCACAATGATATTTTCATAAAGGAGCTTGGCAATGGTCCTAGCATCAGCTACTCTTACTACCTTGGCTTCGACCCACTTGGTGAGATAGTCCATGGCTACGATTATGTGTCAAGCCTGGGAACTCCTTGCTGCAGGGTGAATTGGATCGATGTAATCCAATCCCCACTTTTCGAATGGTGCTTGGGCTAAGACCGGGTGCAGTAGGTCATAATTCAATCTCGTTGGTCTCCTCGCCCTTTGGCACACATCGCACTTTCTCAAGTATTCCTCCGTATTCTTATGAATCGTTGGCCACCAACATCCTGATTGCAGGATCTTGCAAACTGTAATGTCGGATGCAAAATAGCCTCCACCCATGCCTTCATGTGAAATTGAAATGATCTGGGTGGCCTCATGAGGGAGAATACATCGTCGAAGAATCCCGTCTAGACCTCTTTGATACAACTGGCCGGCAATCAGCTGATAAGGTCTAGCCTTCAAGGTCAATTTCCGCTGTTCCGGCTTCGGTAGTGACTTGTTTGGTTGGCCCCGCATTAGATATTCAACAATGTTGGCAGCCCATTCTGGTATTGTGTCTACATAAAAAAAGACAGCATCAGCCAGCTCATCATCGGGTTGGGCTGCAACCTCCTTTCCCTTGATTTGCGACACATGATCTGCCATGTAGTGTTGTTTTTCCTTGCGAACTACTATCCGAAAATCAAACTCTGACAACAAAAGTAGCCATCTGGTGATTCTCCCAGTGTTGCGAGTTTTGTTAACGAGATAGAGCAAGGGTTGATAGTCCGTATAAAAAGCAAAATGTGTGGCCATGAAGTAGTGCCGAAATTTCTTAACCGCATAGATCATTGCCAATGCTTCTCACTCTGTGGTTGAATAATTCATTTCTGTATCACTGAGTTGTTGGCTTGCAAATCGGATTGGAAAATCCTTTTTGTGTTCACCTGGCTGGGTTAAGACTGCTCCAACTACATACTTTGATAGGTCCGTATGCACATGAAACTCAATGGACCAATTGGGTGGGCGTAAGATTGGTGCTGAAACCAATGCATCCTTAAGCTCTTGGAAAGCCTTTAGGGCTTTCTCATTCCAATGTGGATCCGTTGTGAGTTTGTAAATTAGTCGGGCTAACTTTTCAAGATCCAGAATGAAGATCCTATAATAGTTAGCATGACCCATGAAGATGTAGACTTCGCGGATCGTCCCCGGCGGTGGTAGATCAACAATGATCTTGATCTTTGATAGATCTGTGGCGATCCCATGTCTTGACACTATATGGCCGAGAATCAAGCCATGTGTCACCCAAAATTGACATTTTTCTGGATTAAGGGAGATCTGGAAGTCGCGACATTTTTGTAGCACTTTCTCCAAATTGGAAAAGTGTTCTAAGTCTGGTCCATGCACGCACAGATCGTCCAAGAAAATTTTCAGAAATTTTTGCAATAATCTTTGAATGCCACCTGCATGACTCATTGGAAGGTGCTTGGGACATTGCAAAGTCTGAATGGCATCACTTTATAGGCATAAGTTCCCCATTTTGTGGCAAATGCTGTCTTGTGTTGGTCTTGAGAGATATCTTCGCCTGGTTGTAGCCGCTGAAGCCGTCTAGAAAACTGTAGGCTTCAATGCCAGCTAATCTATCGAGGACACTTTCTGTAAATGGTAAAGAAAAATGGTCCTTTTCGGTGACTACATTTAGCACCTTCAGATTCACACAAATTCGCATTTTGCCGTTCTTCTTGGATACTATAACAATCGGCGATACCCATTCTGTGTGCTCGATTTCATAAATGAAATCTACATCCATCAGCTTCTGCAACACCTGCTTGATTAGCTTTGTATAATTCGGGTTGCAGTGGTAGTAACGGCTTACCTTGGGGACTGTTCCATCCACAAGGGTATGCTGTGTTGGACTACTGTTGGTGAAATGCCCTTAAGATCACTATAACTCTAGGCAAAATAGTCTTTATACTCCACCAACAAGGATCATAGTCTCTTGAATTGTGTGGGCATTAAGTGCTCTCCCACATGCACTATCTATTCTTCTTCGCCTGGCTCAGCAAGGTTCATCGGTTGTGTTCGCGCAGGTCCCTCGAAGACTTGTTCCGCTGGTGCCTGACTTTGAGCAGGTTCTCGTTGGGCTTGCGACATCATAATTACCACGTCGTCCAAGGTATAATTTTTGAAAGTTTCAAGCATCTCGTGAACTGGCGCTCTTCGAGATTCCTCTTTCAGCATATTGATCTTAGCCCAACTGGTCATCTTTTGATTTTTTGTCACCTGTGTAGAAGATGACGGTGCATCTGAGTCCATCTTGATTTACTTCAAGGAATCCAACACCTTCTTTTTGCTCTTTTTTGTCATTTTGGTGGATTCATCCTTGTTGTCTTTCATCGGACTTGCCGTGACATTCGCCTCATGGTTGTGAATATCAACATCTACCGTAGTTATCGCCTCTTCGGGTAGATCACTCCATCGGATCACCTAGTTGTAGCGTTGCTTCAACTGATTCTTCTTATTTGCAGGTGCCTTGGGTGGATCGATCTTTGAGACTTTCGCCATACCAGACTTTTGCGGTGGTTGAGCTGGTACTTTCTTGATTCCGTAACGACCTGGGTCCATGTGGTGTAGGACCTGCTCATCAGTGAGCTCAATCTCCTTATTATAAGTTAGAGCATGTTGCCTAGGGACCAAATCATCGTCCATTGGGTTCTCAATAGGTCCCGTTGACAGCCATGCTACATTTATCATATTCACCCCAAATGTGATTGGTGTGTCCATAGTGTAACACTTGGGTGAAGATGTACTGGGTTCAGGATCTGATTCATATTGACATGTCCGACAGTCAATAATTGCTAATGCATCCATCCATCTCATGACATCCATCTCTGAATCATAGTGACCTCCCTTGGCTGGCCTTGACGATCAATTGTGTGACCTGTCGTAGATGATCCGTCATCAACCTTGGGTGCAATAGGTTTCACCGCCCATGTGGTTGGATCAACCTTCACAACCTGCTTTCTATTCTCGAAGGTGAGTTTTCCCGTGCCCCAGTTGTGGACTACTTGTGTAGTCCTCAACCATGGTCTTCCCAGTAACACACGGTATGCAGCTGGAGATTCAGGTATATCCATAGCCCATACAATATATGGGCTCAGGCGCTACTGGTTCCTCATCCGCTTTGGCCCATTCAACTAGAAGGTTTTTCGCTTGTGGTGCAATCCGCGGCAGTTCCTCGAGTGGTAAACTAAACGGCTTGCCAGTAAAAGTGTGATCCTTTCAATGCTGCAACCAATCATTTTGATCAGTGTGCAGTGGTGGGCCCGCTTGCGGTTCCCGTTCGCCGCCAACTGGAGGTTCCGTGGGATTTTTCCTTTCCTGCTCTTTTTCCTCCGCTTGTGCCTTCTGTACCCAGTGTCATATTTTCTGGTACTGTCTTCTTTCTTCCCTCACATTTGGATATGGCACTGAAGTTGAGGGTTGGTCGTCAGTGACCGAGGGTGGTGGTGAGGGAGCCACTTCCTTCCTCTTCTGTGCTCGCGTGACAGCTAACACAGGAGCATGGAATTGGTGTCTTTTTGATGGCATCCCTGCTAGAACTGCTGGTTGTTGTATCGCAATGAAGTTGAGAGGTGCACTGGTTCCAAGTCTAAATGGACAATTCTTGTAATAGTGTCCATGAGTGCGTTCTCGACAGAAGGATGTATATTGTCCCTTGTAGGGACACTCTGCAATTCTGTGTCCTTCGCCGCATCCGTAGCAGCCGTAATTTCTTTCACCTTAATGCTGAGTTTGAGCTGCATAGGCCATAAAATATTCATTTATGGCAGGATCCATAAATGTTCATCTGGTCTGTACCATTGCTGTTGCTCAGGTTGAGGTGGTACTTGCATCTCTGATTCTGTTGCTGTCAGATTTTGGTGCGCTGTACCTCAGTGTCGTGTTTGGTGCCCCTTGATGATGTGGATAAGAAGTCTGATAAGGAGTTCTCTTTTATTGCACAATCCTGGGGTTAAATGGGCAAAATGCTATATCGTGCGATGTTGCATTACACAGATGGCAGAATCTATGTGTCAGTCTCAAATTTTGCTTTAGGACTGGACACTCGTTTGCTGTATGGTTTTGCTTGCACACTGAACACCATACATTCTCCCTTCGTGGATACTGTAGCTGGTTTGGTTCCGGTTAATGTGGCGTTACTACTATAGCTCCCTGTAAGCTTTCAATTTCTGGTCAAACTGTGCCATAAGTTGCTCCATCTGATGTTTGTGTAATTTTGTCATTTGTTCCAACAACAGTTCTGTGGATAGAGCGGATGCATTTGATGATGACGATGCTAACGAGGGAGTAGGAGTGTGGGTGGATGGATATTCGTTGTCAGATCCCTCGTCCTCTTTCCTAATGGCATCTTCCATAGCTTCTTGCAGAGTAGCGTACTGATCCCGTCGTTTCAGTTCTCTTCTGATGCTTCATGGTAGTCCGACTAGGAACCACATGATCACCGCGTGATCGGTAGTTAGGGCTGCACTACACTTGGATCGTAGATGTTTGACTGTTGTAAAGCCACCTTTACAAGCTTTACTTCCGGCGCCACTGGCACCAGCATTGTCCCCGGCGCCAGCAGCGCCCCTACTGCTCCTGGCGCCGGCGCCGCTCCCGGCACCACTGTGACCAGAATCTAGCTGGCGCCAAGTTCCTATGGCTGAAAATATTTGATCGGTTCTAGCGAAGTCCAGAGAGCTCAGATCAATGTGCAATCACCTCACACGATCTAGGCATGATTGAAGGAAGCTTGGGGATCAATAAAATCTAGAGAGAGAAAATGACTTTCTAGAAAGAGAAAATCCTAGAGAGAGAAAAATGTGCTTTACCAGTCTGGGTAGAGTGCTTGGTATGAGGGGGGGTGCCGAATCCCACCAATACTATAGGAGAGTGCGGGTTGCGACTCAGGACGAGCTCCAACCAAGTCTCACCCTCCCTTGTTAGAATGTTGTCATGGCTCTCGCCTTGGCATGCTACCGCCTAGGGTCGGTCACACACTTGAAATGTAACCTTCTCAGATTTATCAATAAAGTGAGATTTTTCTCAAACTGACTCTGATTACCTTCTGGGTTTCAGTGTTTGGTAAAAGCGCCAGTTGTAAGGCCGCTTCAAAATTTACAAGTTGGCACATAGCTGAGGGTCGTATCCCGGGATGCCAGCGGTATGCCGTCGGGACCATTCGGTCCGTGGCGCCAGCAGTATGCTGTCGGGATCATTTGGTTCAAGAACTGGTTGTCTCCATATCTGTCGCGGCTTGTGGTTCTGAGTGTTCCTTGCATGAACGTGAATGGGTTAAGCTCTTGGGGAACGGGCTCTAACCTGTCGGCTGAGTTGGATGGCTTGCTTGGGTGGAAGTTACCTGTTTATGGCTGTCCAGTTTGGCATGGTGCCAGGTTGGCTTCCAACGCTCGTGACGAAGCTTTCAATTGGTTAAGTCTGATGTAAGTCAGACCGCTCGCTTGGAATGGATGTTACTCGTTTGTAACGAAGCTTCGAGTTGGTTAAGTTTGATGTATGTCGGGCGGCTTGCTTGGAGGGAAGTCACCCACATTGGGACCCCCGATCTGGCATGGCGCCAGGTTGGATCTCAATGTTGGTTTTCGGAACTTCAAGTTGGTTAAGTCTGATCGTTGTTGGCGAGTTGGCTGCTTGTATGTCAAGTGGGTTTGGACGGCAAGAGTTGAAGGCTGGGAAGCTAAGTCGTGGTTCCCGGCTCCCTTTGGGATGCCTGCGTTACATGTGGTATCAGAGTCGACTGGCCGGTCAGCTATGCGGATCTCACGGAAATGGCCACGGTTTGGGGTTCATCAAGACAACTGTTGTGCAAGGTGTTGCCCATAGTGTAAGCACGGGTGCATCCACGGTCGGGGTGGTCGACAGAACGGGGGACTTGATGAGTCAAGGTGCTGCCCTTGAGGTGTAAGCACGGTCAATCCTCGCGGTTTGGGCCTGGTGCCGTCTGCACGTAGGACGGATGAGGCAAGGTGCTGCCTAGGTAGGTGAAAGCACGGTCTGTACCTTGTGGGGTGCGGGGCGACATATTCGAACTGTACGGGTTAACCATTGATACAGAGATGCTGCTCGAATTCGGGTGTAAAGCACAAGTGGTTAGCTGCCGATCGTTTAGCTATAAGGGCTATCGACCAAAAAGTGGTGGGGCGTGACTGAGGCAATGTGCTGCTTAATGGTGAAAGCACAAATAGTTGGAGGGGTGTCCTATGTGGGCTGATTCTGTGATCGATTTGTATGGGCGTGGCCAGACAAAGGTCCGTTGGCAGGACCATCTCAAAGGGGGACCTTGTCTTTGTTACTTGTTAGTAAACCTGCCTGAGTGTCTTACTTGTATGTATTTGTGGTGAGTCTTAGTACTCGTGCTTTGCTTGGTTTGCATGATTGCTTGTGATACAAGGAGCTGATGGCTCGAGAAGGAACCTTTCTTTTGAAGGCTGATACCATCAAACAAAGAGGACTACAGAATCTGTGGGGCAGATTTGTAGTTCAAGTACTCGCACGTGAACGACAATGAAACGACTTAATGTTTGCAAAGGATGGATGGCTAGCCTATTTCTTGGGTTAGTTTCATTTGCGACAACGCCCACCAGACGCAAGCAGGAGGTCAAAAGTTGGAAAGGGCAATTTCAGGGGAGATCTTCTATGGAGTAGTTGGTCTTCATTTTGGAACGGCCACCTTCGGAACTGAAACTCATTGAGCATGGGTGATATCCAGTATCAGTTGGGTTTTTCCTCAAAAGGGAAAGACTAGAATCATCTTCAGATATTGGCAACAAGTTGGATCGAGCCATAATCCTAGCAGATGGGAAGCAAAGTGTTGGAAAGGTTTTTTGTCCAAAGTACTCTACTCTAAGTCCGATCAGCTGATTTTATAAGTGGAGGGGAACTATCACACACACCTCTCTCTTGGGGCAAATTTTGAATGAAAGTTGATCAAAATGGGGGCAAATTCAAGGTGACCTAGCCATACTCAAATGAGAAGACTGGCGAACTTTGGACCTAATAAGTTGACAAGTTCTTGTTGTGGAAAGGAAAGCTTGTTATAGGTTTTCTCTGGACCAGCAATGATGAGGAAACATATGAGTACACTGGCTTGTGTTACGTGTAAGGCAGCTGATTGATGAAGGAACTGTGAAAGTTGAGTCTTGCATGAGAGACTTGGTATTTCGAACGGACGCTGAGGGACAGTTCGCGTTGAGATCGGACTAGTGCAAACGTTGGGTGCATGTGTCTGATTCAAAGAGAGCTACTTGAAGTCAAGCTCGATGTACACTTCTTGTTTTGATTGTGAGGCAACTGACTAGTGATGGAATTGTGAAAGTCAAGTTTTGTGTGACGGACATGGTGCTTCAAACAAACGCGAAGAGATAGTTCGTATGCGGATCAAACTGGTGCGACCCTTTGGCTTTCCACGAGGTCAATGGTTACATTTGGGTTGATTCAAAGAGATACTTCAAGCTAAGTGAGAGGTGCATTGTGGAGTACTCAATCTTTGCCTACCTTAAAGAGCCAAGAAGGAAATGTATCAAGATCAGGCTAGGACAAGGAGAGAAATCAAGGTGCAGAAGCAACAAGGCACGGAGTGGACCATAAAGTGGGCAATCAAATGATAAATCTTTTGGCTCAGGGAGCCTTGATACCTGTGCGAAACTGATCGAATCTGGAGCTCAAGGAGCTTAACACAAGTGCATCAAGGTCAAATCAGGAGCTCAAAGGAGTTCCAAAGTCGAAAGTCAGAAGCGACAGGGGCGAACATTTCAAAGAAAGGCCTCTGTCACCAGTTAATAAGGTTCTTGGGTTTTACGAAAGCGATATGAAATCTACATTTTTTCTAGACAAAGAGATTTTTTTAAGTTATGTAATTTTTCAGTACAAAGAGCTGAGCCTCCAACTTGTGGTGTGACAGCTTCGATGTTAATAAAAAGTGGCCAGTAAATTGAGAACTGTGCCAAGTAGCTTAAATGTATAGTTATTTTAATTGGGAGACACCTTTACTTTAATCTGACATCTAATGAGGACATCAGATTTTATAAAGGTGGGGTGGATGTTGTAAAGCTACCTTTACAAGCTTTACTTCCGGTGCCACTGGCACTAGCAGCGCCCCTGCATGCTCCCGACGCCACTGTGACCAGAATCCAGCCGGCGCCAAGTTTCTATGGCTGAAAATCTTTGATCGGTTCTAGCGAAGTCTAGAGAGCTCAGATCGATGTGCAATCACCTCACACGATCTAGGCATGATTGAAGGAAGCCTGGGGATCAATAAAATCTAGAGAGAGAAAATGACTTTCTAGAAAGAGAAAATCCTAGAGAGAGAAAAACGTGCTTCACCAGCCTGGGTGGAGTGCTTGGTATGAGGGGGGGTGCCGAATCCCACCAATACTATAGGGGAGTGCGGGTTGCGACTCAGGGCGAGCTCCAACCAAGTCTCACCCTCCCTTGTTAGAATGTTGTCATGGCTCTCGCCTTGGCATGCTAGCGCCCCGGAGACTAGGGTCGGTCACACATTTGAAATGTAACCTTCTCAGATTTATCAATAGAGTGGGATTTTTCTCAAACTGACTTTGATTACCTTCTGGGTTTCAGTGTTCGGTAAAAGCGCCAGTTGTAAGGCCGCTTCAAAATCTATAAGTTGGCACATAGCTGAGGGTCATATCCCGGGACGCCAGTGGTATGCCGTTGGGACCATTCGGTCCGTGACGCCAGTGGTATGCTGTCGGGACCATTTGGTCCAAGAACTGGTTGTCTCCATATCTGTCGCGGCTTGTGGTTCTGAGTGTTCCTTGCATGAACGTGAATGGGTTAAGCTCTTGGGGAACGGGCTCTAACCTGTCGGTTGAGTTGGATGGCTTGCTTGGGTGGAAGTTACCTGTTTATGGCTGTCCAGTTTGGCGTGGCGCCAAGTTGGCTTCCAGCGCTAGTGACGAAGGTTTCAGTTGGTTAAGTCTGATGTAAGTCAGACCGCTTGCTTGGAATGGATGTTACTCGTTTGTAACGAAGCTTCGAGTTGGTTAAGTTTGATGTATGTCGGGCGGCTTGCTTGGAGGGAAGTCACCCACATCGGGACCCCTGATCTGGCATGGCGCCAGGTTTGATCTCAATGTTGGTTTTCGGAATTCAAGTTGGTTAAGTCTGATCGTTGTTGGCGAGTTGGCTGCTTGTATGTCAAGTGGGTTTGGACGGCAAGAGTTGAAGGCTGGGAAGCTAAGTCGTGGTTCCCGGCTCCCTTTGGGATGCCTGCGCTCCATTGACCCATTCAATATAGTCCCTGACCCTTTCTTGTTTTCCCATCTTGAGTTTACTCAGCAAGAGAAATGGGTCTTCCAGGAACTTCCTTAGTTTAATGCGCGTAATGAGAGCCGCTTTAACCGCTTCCCTGGTGGATTTTTCTTCCTTTGACAAGTTGAAAAACCAATCTTGAGCCACTACCAATAAGGACATGGAGAACAACATCAGTTTTTTCGTAGGTGTCCGTTCGCCGTAGATTTCACAAGCTTGCTCATAGATCTGGAGGAAATTGGTGCTGGTTCTGAATCTGCCTCTTGTTGCACAACTGCTAATCTGGGAAGGTGTGGTGCTTGATTTGCTATCCTTCATGCTATTGATCGTCTCAATCTGAGATTCATCTGATGGTGGGTTCCAAAGTGATTGGATCTTGCTTGTTCAGTGGGATGCAGTCTGGATCTTAAGGATCTGATCAATCTGATCAGTCTGAAATGAAATTTAGGCCTTTTACGATGGTTTTTCCTTGATAACTTCTTACTCCTTGCTCTGATTGATCTGATATTTTGACAGTAGCTAAGTGTGATGCAAATCTTTTCACTGATCTAGTCTGCGAGGATTCTCTTGTGCAAGGGTTGGCTGTGCGAGGGTTCTTTAGTTGTTTTTGCAGATAAAAAACTTGATATCTCTCATATCTTTGGGAAGCAACTCTCTCAAGGATCACAGTAGCTAGATCTGGGTCAGATCTCACTATGGAATTCTCTGCGAGAGTTAACTCTCGCACTAAGTGAAAATTTCACTATATGCGAGGGTACAAAACCACTATTATGGCTAGATCTTCACCAAATCTCTGTACTAACTCTCGCAGGCTTCATCACTGATGGAAATGAACATTTTGAATCGTTTGAGAGGGTCTACGAGAGTTCTTACTGGAAGGATTTGCTGGATCTTCAATTTTTAGTGATTTTTTAACACTTAAATCCAATTTTTTGCTCATTAGAATCAAACTAATTCTTACAGGCTTTTCTGTGTCCTTGTCTCTATGAGATCGAACTTCAGAATCCTCTACAAGAGTTCTTGCCCACTGGATCTAAAAAATTTGGTGTCTACGAGGGTTCTCTGGTACTTTCCCGTCTTTTTTTTACTGGGAACTCTCGCACATGCACTTAGACATCAAACTAACTCTTGCAAGCTTCTCTGTGTCCTGGTCTCACTAAGATGGAACTTCAGAGGGATCTGCGAGAGTTCTGGTGAAGATTTGAATTTTTTCTGTATTTTTCCAAGGGTTTTTTGAATTTTTTATGATTTTTCTCTGATTTTTGCAATATGCTTGGAACTAACTCTCGTAGGCTTCTAAGCAGGTCTAGGACAATACCCTAGAGCTGCTGCCAGTCATGCAAGGGTTAATTCACACTGGTTTTGGAGATATAAAAATCTGATGAGATTTAAGACTCTTTTTCCCTCCAAAATGTAGATTGGTGTGTTTTTTGGATTTTTTGACTAGTTGGTTTGGGTTTCAAACCCTTAGAGGCTGTTCTGGGCCTCCTTTACCCTCTCACACCTCCTCCACTAGCTGTGAACAGTCCAAACACCAAAAAATATAGAAAACTAGCTCTAAGCTCCCAAAAATCTACCCAAAACTACTCTAAAAAGCAAGAAAATAACTAAAATGCAAATACACTGGTTAGTGGAAACCTATCCCCGGCAACGGCGCCACTGTAGGGTCGAAGATCTTGCATAGTATAGCCCTCCCGCCTGTCAACAAGTGCTAGTTCACTGGATAGATACCTAATTATGCATAGATGCTACTTTTAGTTAGTTTTATACTTTTTGTTTGACTCTACCTCCCCTAACACTACTCACACTAGCTCTACTCCCCTAACTAACTTCATCTGCTTGCGATTGTTTCAAGAAATCGGACCATTGTTGAGGAAGAATGTAAATCCGGAAGTAGATTTACGAGTGTCTTCATCTCCTGCCCAACTTGCATCTGTAAAACCAATGAGTAAATTGAGTTTGTCATTGCCGACTACTCCACAATAAATGAAAAAGTCCATAGTACCTCGAAGATATCTCATGACTCTAATAAGAGCCTTCCAATGTGTTATACCAGGGTTGGCCATATACTGACTTAAAGAGCTGACTACAAAAACTATGTCTGGCCTGGTATAGATCATTGCGCACATAAGAGATCCTATAATAGAATGGTAAGGATACTCACACATTTGCTGCTTCTCTTGAATTGTTTGAGGATAATGGTCCTTTGATAATTTGATACCTGGTTCCATTTGTCAGAGAGCAAACTTGCAATTAATCAGATTATATCTAACTAACATATTGTAGATGTACCTTTGTTGAGTAATGTAGATTAACTTTTGATTTCTATCTCTGTGGATTTGAATACCAAGGTAGAAATGAGCTTCGCCCAGATCAGTCATGTCGAATTTCGAAGATAACATTGACTTGCCTTCTTTTATCAGATCAATACTGTTGCTAAAGAGCAATGTGTCGTCCACATACAAAGTGATAATGATAAAAGACTGTTGCACTGTCTTGAAGTAAACATTTAGATCTGAAGAGCTAGGTGTGTGGCCATGATCAATAAGAAAAGTATTGATCCTTTGAAACCATACTCGAGTAGATTGCTTCAAGCCATAAAGTGCCTTATGGAGTTTACACACATGATTGTGTTTACCCTCGATAATATAACCTTCGAGTTGCACCATGTAAATGTCTTCTTCAATAACTCCATTGAGATATGTTGTTTATACATCCATTTGATGTATTTCCAAATCTGCTGCAACAACAAACGATAGCAAAAGTTGAATAGAAGAATGCTTAACTACTGGACCGAAAGTCTCAGTGTAATTGATGTTGTATACCTAAGAAAATCCTCTGGCGACAAGTCAGGCTTTTCTTCTGTCAATGCTTTCGTCTGCTTTGTACTTGACTTTGAAAATCCATTTGCAATCAACTATGTTTCTGCTGATAAGAGATGAATACTCTTTATCCATAGCTTCTTTCCAAAGTTCAGAATCTGGCTGACAAAGTGCCTCTTCGACAATCGTCAGCTCGTGAACAAGGTAGGCTGCAGACTCGTCGATATACCTAATAGGTAAGTTGATCATTTTCATCATACTGTAGTTGCTGAACTGCAACATCATCTTCGGATTCGCCATTGATATGTTGTTCGTCAAGAGTAAATGAGCTTGGACCTTCAATGGAAATAGTTGACTGAGGAACTGGAAAGTTTAATATGTCAGGAGAATCTAACAGGTCGGCTACATGGGCACTATCTTCTCCTTTGAGGTCGATAAACTGATCTTCGATGAAGATAGCATTCTGACTAGTGAATATCTTCAAGTCGATGGGATCGAACAACTTGTAGGCTTGATATGAAGTAGTGTAGCTGATGAAACTATATTTGATACTCTAGAAGTTGAGCTTCTTCCTGAGGTCATGAGGAATCTACACATAAATAGTACATCCAAAAACTCATAAGTTTGATTAAGAAGGTTTGATACCTGTCCAAACTTCGAATGGTGTTTTGTCTGAGAGACCTTTGGTAAGACATCTGTTCCGAATATAGGTTGTTGTTGAAACAGCTTAAGCCCAGAAGGACTTCGGAAGTGATGCATGTGATAACATGCACTTTGCCGATTCAACTAAGGTTCTGTTCTTTCTCTTAGCAAGACCATTTGACTGAGACGAGTAGGAGGTAATGTATTGTTGTTCAATGTTGTTGTTAAGGCAGCTCGATGGAGATGTATTCTCCCTCGTTGTCAGACCTCAGTGCTTTGATTCGTTTACTAGTCTAATTTTTTGCATGCTCTTTGAATTGTCTAAACTTGATGAAAGCCTCTGATTTCTATTTAATGAAGTAAACAACTGTTCTTTCGGAGATTCATCAATAAAGGTAATGAAATACTTTGCATCTAACAATGAGGGGTTTTGCATAGGTCCACATATATCTGTATGAACAACATCTAACAGACTTTTTGCTGCATGCCTATGACTCGATTTAAAAGGAATCCTAGTCTGCTTTCCAAGGATACAACTATGGTAGACATGGAGATCAACTTTACCAAAAGGATAGTCGAGATCAAGAGCCATAGATTGTTTGGACATGTTCAATACAGATGCATAATTCAAGTGTCCTAAGCGATGATGCCATAGTAATGCTTTATTGACAAGAACAGAGATTTTCAAGACTTGACTAGTTTCAGAATAACAATGTGCCAATCTATATAAGTATTTCTGCCTCTTGCCGAGTGCCAGGATCTTGTTACTCCTATCAATAATTCTACATTGATCAGATTCAAACTCCACCTTCTGACCTAAATTTTTAATTCTACTTATTGATAACAGATTTGTAGAGAGTTTAGGAACATATAAAACTTTTGACAGTAGTTTGAATTGATCATGCTGGAATCGCAATGTTACAGTACCTTCACCTTCAATAGTGTGAGTGCTATTGGAGTTGAGTGCTATTGTCACCAAGATGAACATATTTCTTTGTGCTATAAGGCGTATAGGAGTTCGAGATCTCACGTTGATTGGTCATGTGTTGAGTAGCGTCAGAATCCAGAAACCAAGAATCATCCAAAATTGCGCTTTGGTTTTTTGACCATAAATGCACCTTTGTCCACTTCGACCTGGAGAGATGATGTAACTGTATATTCTTGTTGATCCGGTTGCTTGGCTGCGTTCTTCGCTTTGAGAATTCGGCAATCCTAGATCTCATGGTTATTGCACTTGCAATACCTACAAAACAAATCTTTCTTCGACTGTGGATTTGATGATTGTTCTTGACTTTGAGTCGGCTTCTGATTCGTTGCAGCCTTCTTGGAGCTTTTCTGCTTCTGTCATTTTGAGTCTTTGTTGACGTATAGAGCTTGAGATGAGGAAGTAGACGAAGTGTCTTGACTTCTTCGATTATCTTCTTGCAGCAACATAGTGATAACTTTGGTAAGAATTAAATCTGAGTGTATCGTGATGATCATCATCCAATTCTCATATGTAGAAGACAGGCTTGAAAGCAATGTCATGATTGCATCGTCTATGACTGATCCGATAGCAGCCATCTATTGCAAGAGATTCTTAAACTTGTTAATGTGATTATGAAGAGAATCACCATTTGACATCTTGAGTGTGAAGAATTTCCTTCGTAGGTGTAACTTGGTAGTTATGTCTCTCACATCATATAGTGATCTCAAGATGTCCCAAACTTCTTTTGAAGTTTTGGCTTCAACTATGTGGCCAATTTGAGTATATGATATATTGAGGATAATAAGCATGAAAGCTTTACCATCCTTCGATTTCCACTTTGAGTCTTCTGTGTCGTCTTCAGATTCCACTTTGATACCTATAACAACATCCCACAACTTGTTGGCAATTAGCAAGGTCTTCATCTTAAATTTTCATAAATGATAATTGGATCCATTCAGCTTGTCTGCGATAAGACCGACTTTACTTTGAGAATCCATCTGGAACTTAGTCTATCGATTGTATCGATGGTGCTAAGATGTAGTGATGCCAACAATAGGAAATCAATTCTCTGATACTGAAAAAGATGATATCAACTGAAGAATATGATATCTATATGATATCGCGAACAATATCACGTATTAGAACTATGCGCTCTGATATCATGATAGTATTAGGCCTTGATAGAGATCACAAGTCTGATACCGTGACGGTTTAGGTAAAGGGAGTAGTAATAACTATTCTGATGTCGTGATCTAGCACTGATACTATGATGGATCAATCTAATAAAGAGATTAGAAATATTCTGATACCAGATTAGAATGCTCTGATACCATGTCGAAAATAGGTGACTAATGGAATAACGGAAACTTCCTACTTTCAATGCATGACTACTATCCACCGATGGACAACATGTCTTCTTCTTCATAATAGAAGGCTTAAAAACATGTTAGATCACTCACTGCTCTAGCGATGGATTATATGGTAACTTTTTCATGATTGAATGGAAAGCTATCTATAACATTGCTCGTTGTCCCAGTAATGAATAGTATGATAGTTTCATTGCTCTTATTCGTTTACCTACAAAAATGATTACGGGATTCATTAATGTATGTTTTAATGACTTTCTTTCATACTAAATGGCTTTCTAAGCAGTCAAGATAGTTGAATATCATCACTAAAACCTTCATCAATGTTTCTATGACTATGTAGCATCATTTTTTATACTACGACATACTATAGGTTACTTTATGGTTTGAATCAGAACCATACATTACATACTCCTTGAAAAAGGTATGCCAACTATCAAAATATTGTATGGAATACGTGCTTGAACATGCTTTGACAGCTACATACATATTCTGGATTTGTGGACATAAATATGAGATAAAAGACAATTTCTTCTGGTTGTGATCTAAAGAGAAACAAGATACTTGCTGCGGATACACCATGGCATCCTCTCAAGAAGCCTCGTCTGCAAGCATTCAGGTACTACTTCTTGTTATCACCTATGCATATTCTATGAAGCATGAACAAAGTACGAGATGTCTTAGTTCCTGTGCTTCCTCAAAAAAACAACTAAAGTAAAAGATACTGCATCCATAAAGCTAAATCGTTTAATTGATTCTTTAAGAAACCTCTGTAAAAAAAAAACCCCTCATAGTGGGGATTCCAAATAACAGTCTTAGACGACATGGATTTGTGTAAGATATGTAGTTTCTACGAAAGGGCTAGAATGGCACAGATCTGCCCTAATACTTGGTAGAAACGTTGGAAAACTCCCACTCATAAAAAATTTAGGTCTCTATCCAAAGTAAGGTCCTTTTACCATACTTGATTTATGATTTTTATATAGCATGATTGTGCGCAAAAATAATCATACAATCAAGCTAGTTAAAATCTTAAACTCACCCTAATAAGTGTTACTTTAGACTTCTGGTGCGATACAACTGGAAAGCATGGATATGCTCAGGAGTATGGACACTAAAAATGAATTGATATGGACCAATTGACCGTAAGCTGATCAGCATGGCGCTCGTCCTGATACGGTGATATAATGGCTTGGCCTATCACCAAAACAATGTTTGCTTGGGAAGACTAGAATGTTTCAAATTGCTATTCAAAGCTGTGAAGTACAATAACTCCTTTTGGACATGAATAACAACTAACGTTCAGCTATGACACCTATCTTCTTCACGTAACTAACTTGTGCAGTTTTGTTGTGTGAGATGGTGGCATGTATCAACTTGGTATCAGCTAGATGTCTTGAAAGTGGTTTTGCTTTATGGTGTTTTTCAAACCTGTATTTTACTTTTCAACTATACTTTACCTTGTTGGATTATGAATAAAGGCTTTAAAAGGCTTCAGTCTTGCTTTGTCAAGAGGAACTAAGTGTAATATTGTATATCTCTCTCTCTTTCTTGCTTTAGCACTCTTGGTTGGCTTCTCTATTGCTACCATCGCTGCTTGGAGGAGAGGAGACCTGTGAAAGCTTTGTGGGAGAGTATATGGGTGGAAGATACTGCTGACTAAGGTAAGAAAGATGTGGTTTGCTTAATTGAATGATCATACGCATCTAAGGAGTATCATTAGCTTGTTATGCTGGAAAGGGAATGAGCTCACATGATACTTGATTATCAGAAATTGATACAAAATTTTTGCTTCTGGTATACATGTTTAAAAGTGAATATGTGTGGGTGCTGTCTCAAAAGCATAAGTTGGTCTCTATGGAAACCTTTCGTAGTAGGCCGCCCAACCAGATTGTGGCTCATTTCAATACATGCTTTTGATTGTAAGAAAGAACATAATATGTATGTGTTCAACAGATGACTAATGTGCATGGTTTGCTTGGGATATAAGCACAAAATGTGCTGGTTTTCTTTGATAACTGTAGCTATCTAAATGCAAGAGTAACATTTATACTTTACTGCTTTCTATATTCGATAAACAATCGAGCTAGGAATTGATGACTCCATCATCCCTTGACACACGAATACTTGAAGTGAATGTGTTTAAGTTTAACATTGTTGCAAGATTACGATACTCCACGATAAAGGTTGCACTGCCATTAATCCATCACTTTTAGTTTTGAATTGGTAGTACATAAGAAGGGTTTTTCTTGAAGCAGTGAAAAATGGGTAGCTCACAAGAAAAAACCTCACCTCGCATTCGGGTATGAAGCTCTATGAAACTATACTGATGGTAGTATCACCCAACACTACAGTACAGTTCATTAAAGACGTTGGTAACGTCATATATTATGTAAATAGTTTTTGAAGTTATCTGCCAAAAAAGTACTTACATTCCATGCTGCAAATCTTATTAAGTTTGGGTCTTTTTTATCCTTTGCAAAGTTTGGAATTTTGTAAATGAAAGTGTAGCCTATATGAGTAAGTTGGGGATGTTTGCAGAGTTTGATTTTGACGTGCTTGAATGGCATGGATTTTTCCAAGACATAAGGTGCTCAAACTCCCAAATGTTTTGAATAAGACGTCCTTGGGGCTAGTATGGCACGGATCTGCCCTAGTACCTACCATGCGGTCAAAGTCATGTATCTTTTCACTTGTGTATTACAAGATAGTTTCTTATGTGTAGATACTTTTATGTGAACTCCCAGAAACCTTCGCCGAGATTTTAATAGCCTATTTTCATAGTATTGTACATGCCTGCAAATTTTGGTTAAGAACTGATCAGCCAAACTAGTATTCAGTGTAATGGACCACCAAATTCACCTATAAGTTGGTCTCAAGCCTTGCGCAAGTGATCCAGTCTATGCTTGACCAAAAAAAAAGAAATGGAGCAAAGAATTTCAGATCTAGGATCAGAAACACTCTTATTAGCCAGAAGATTGTCCAGCTGGATCGAGAATTGAAGATCGCCAAGCAGCACGAAGACAAATCTGAAGCTGAAAAGAAGATGGCACAGCAACAGGCTGATCGCCTTGAACGATACGTCAACTCCCTACAAAATGCCCTGACAACCGCATAGGATCATGTGGACAAGGTCGTGCAGGATGCAAAGCAATAGGTACAACTACTAAAGGGTCAATTGCATATGGCGGAGCAGGATCGCACATGTCTCCAAGGTGAATTGGATGCGACCACCCTTGAGCGTGATGCGTATTTTCAGACGCAAATACCAGCTCATCCGATAACACCGACGAAGATCACGTATTTGTTCAAGAAAGTGGAAACGTTTGCGAAAGACAAGACTAAATGTTAGTCGTCTATTACCAGAAAGAGCAACTAGAAAGATCATACATAATGAATAATAAACATAGCAGTATAAACACGAATCTGAACGTAGAACAAAGAACTGTATCAGATTAAGTATATCAAGTATACGTGTCAATAATGCAGTAGAGCACAAGACAGTATCGGATGAAGCCACGTGCCCTACGAAGCTTATTCAAACTGTAAAGGAATGAAACCTTATTGTTGACAAATTAAAGAATCAATGCACAGAGCATCTACTTTTGTCTATCTTTGATAAGCTTCTCTTCTTCGTTCTCTCTCGCTTACTAAGTTCATGATGAATACGCAAATGTTATTCAATATATATACATAATGTTACAGGTGTGCAAATGAAGAAAGTACAGGGTGGATGTGCTGTCTGTAGGAGATCATGGGTGGCTACAGTCGTCGTCCAGTTTGTTAGCACAGCAGCATGAGCATGAAGAGGGGGTGCCATCAACCTTTGCTTTTCGTCTTTTCATCGCCTGTGAGAATGCAGACTGCGCGACAACGCGAGTAAATATGCAGCATGAATGGAGGAAGATTAAAAATGAGATTTAGATGACTAGAGAAAATAAATCCAACACCCTCTCTTAATCTGGATCCGTGAATGCCTTGATCTTCAAACTAAGCAATGCACAAAAATTGTTGTGTGCATTAACACTAAGTGCTTTCGTGAATATGTCTGCAACCATGTCCTGCGTTTTGAGTACGTTAAGCTTACTTCCTTGTTGAGAACCTTGCCCCTAATGTAGTGATATCTGATTTCAATGTGCTTACTCCTAGAGTGAAATCTAGGGTTGGTCGATAAGGCAATAGCACTCTGATTATCACAAAATAAAATTGTAGGGCTATACTGATTCAGATTAACATCTGACAGTAAATTTCTCAACCAGAACGCTTCCTTGATAGATTGAGAAGCAGCAATGTATTCTGCTTCTGTAGAAGAAAGGTGACAGAAGTTTGCTTACGACTGCTCCATGAGATAGGACCGCCATTGAAGAAGAATGTAAATCTAGATGTGGATTTACAATTGTCTACATCTCCTCCCCAGCTTGCATAAGAATAACCACTGAGCTGATGGAGATTGTCGTTGCTGACATCTCCATAGCAGATGCACTGGTCCATGGTAGCTTGAATATATCTCATGACTCGTATGAGAGCCTTCCAATGGGTAATGCCAGGATTAGCCATGTATTGGCTGAGTGAGCTTATAACAAAAGAGATATCAGGTGTTGTACAGACCATTGCGTACATGAGAGATCCTAGTATTGATCGATAAGGGTATTCTCTCATTTGCTCCACTTCCTGCTTGGTCTGGGGACATTAGTGCCTCTTCGACTGTCATCGGTTCCTGTATCAAGAGACAGGTAGACTCAGGATTATACCTTGTGGGATGTGTGTGCACTCGGCTTGATCTTCTGGGAGGATTCGACTGAAGAACCGCTCTTGGAATTTGCTGCTGGATAGCAGCAACATCTTCATTTGCTTCGTTGTCTCGAAGTGGTTCGACAATAGACACGCCTGAGCCAGAAGCTCGGACTGTCGTGTCAATGGCAGGTGACGAGGGTTCTTCTTGAGCAACATCCTTGTCTGTGAGGTCGACGAACTGATCCTCAATGAAGACTGTATCCCGGCTATACAAGATTTGCTGGGTATTAGGATCATACAGTTTATAAGTATTATCAGATGATGTATATCCGATCAGGATGGTCTTGAGAACTTGGAAGTCCAATTTCTTTCTCGTGTCTTTTGGGATCTGCGCGTAGGCAATGCACCCAAACACTCTTAGGTTCTTCAAAGAAGGCTTAGAGCCTGTCCACACCTCGTGGGGTGTCTTGTTTGAGAGGGCCTTAGTCGAACATCTGTTTTGGACGTAGGTTGCAATGGAGAGAGCTTCAGTCCAGAATCTCTTAGGCAATGATGCATGCAATAGCATACATTTGGCATATTCGACCAGAGTACGGTACTTCCTCTCGGCTAAGCCATTAGACTGAGGACTATAAGGAGTGATGAATTGCTGCTCAATGCCTTGGCCTTGGCAGTACTCCTTAAACTCGATAGAGATATATTCTCCACCGTTTTCTGACCTGAGGGCCTTGATCATCCTTCCAGTCTCCTTCTTTGCATGCTCCTTGAAGATTCTGAAGCAGTTGAAGGCTTCTAATTTCTTCTTTATAAAATACACCACGGTCCTTCTGAAAAATTCATCAATAAAGGTTATAAAATATTTGGCATCCTTCAACGAAGGATTTTTCATCGAGCCACAGATATCTGAATGTACAACATCTAGCAATCCTCTAGCAATGTGCTAATGGCTTGATTTAAAAGGTTTCCTAGTTTGTTTACCAACTAGGCAGTCTTGACAAACAGGTAACTCGACTCTTTCATGAGGATAGTCGAGATCAAGAACAATAGATTGCCTAGACATTTGTTGTACAACAGCATGATTTAAATGACCAAGTCTATAATGCCAAAGTAAACCTTTATTTGAATGAATTGAAGTACTGAGAGCCTGACTAGAGGCAAAAAAGCAATGACTCAATTTGTACAAGTATCCATGCCTCTTTCTGAGTGCTAGGATCTTGTCTGTCCTATCAAGTACTTTACACTGATCACATTTGAATTCTACTCTGTGTCCTAGATCTGTGATTCTGCTTACAGAGAGCAAATTCGTAGATAAATTTGGTACATAAAGGACTTCAGAGAGTAGCTTAGACTGATCATTGGCAAAGTTTAATTTTACAGTGCCTTCACCTTTAATAGCCTGTGTGCTATTGTCACCAAGGTGGACATATTTTTGGGTATTTTAAGATGTATAGGACTCAAAACAACCAATGAGGCTAGTCATATGTTGAGTGGCTCCGGAATCCAGAAACCAAGAACTGTCACCAGATGCTCCTTGATGGCTGGTCATGAAGGCATCATGATCCACTTCTTGAGTAGGTTGTGGAGCTTCTATAGCTGCATTTGCCACTTGATTCGACTGCCCCTTGCTGTTGTTCTTCGCTTGAAGTATTCGACAGTCTTGTATTTTGTGGTTGTTTCATTTGCAGTATTTGCAGAACAACTATTTCTTTGTCTGCGGATTCAACTGTTTCTTGTGTTGAGCTGGTTTCTGGTCTGGCTTTGATTGCTTTGGTCCTTTCTTCTTCTTCTGCTTTGTCATGCTCTTGTTGGTGTACAAGGTGTGAGAATCAGCTGAGGAACTTGAGGCTTCGTTCCTCCGCGTGTCTTCTTGCAACAATATAGTAATGACTCTCGAAAGAGTCAATTCTGGATGAGTCGTGATGATCATCACCCAGCTGTCATAAGAGCTTGACAAGCTTGTAAGCAGTTGCATCACTGCGTCTTGATCGTCAATGACAGATCCGACAACGGCCATTTGTCTAAGCAAGTTCTTGAATTGATTAATGTGATTATGTAGAGAATCACCATTCATCATCTTGAGAGAGTAGAACTTTTTTCTGAGATGTAGCTTGGAAGCTATATTTCGCACTTCATATAGTGTGCTCAAAATGTCCCAGAATTCTTTCAATGTCTGAGCCTCGGATACATGGCCGATCTGGGTATCCGTGATGTTGAGGATTATCAACGCGAAAGCCTTTACATCCTTCAGCTTCCATCTGACGATTGCTGCATCGGGTTTCCCTTCTGCACCTGTAACAACGTCATACAATTCTTTAGCCATTAGTACAATTTTCATCTTAAATTTCCACAGATGGTAATTGGCTCCATCAAGCTTGTCCATGATAGGACTGGCTTTCCCTTAAGAATCCATGTGGAGGAATTAGTCTAAGTGATAGGAGAAACTATCAGTGACTTAAGTATGAAAATCTGATGCAGAAATACAGAACAAGAAAACAATTACTCTATTGGCTAGTAGAGTCTTGTATTGTGGAAGCTTATCAGGCTATGAAAATAGCTTTGATACCATGTTGGAGAGAGGGAGAGTACGAGAGTTGAGAAAGGTGTTGTATATGTTAGAAACGAAAAATTTAGCTCAGAGGCGTAAGATGAACACGAACGAGAAACAAACTCGAACAAAAAATGTTCGTGCGTAGCGGAACGAGCTATGCGACTCTCTCCAAAATCATGACCATGCCTATCAGAATGAACAGAACTTTAGTGATGGAAATCATGGTCATTCTTGATTACATAGCCAAACATTAATAAACGAAGTGCCAAAAGAATAATTTGTTGCGAATAGCTAGACAAATTATGTGTCACGAATGATTCGTGAAGAGCTAGACAATGCTCGACTGATAATTAGTCGCGAAACATTCACGAAAGACAAGACTAAATGTTAGTCTTCTATTATTAGAAAGAGCAACTAGAAAGATCAGAAAAAATGAATAATAAGCATAGCAATATTAACACAAATTTGAACGCAGAACAAAGAACTATATCTGATTAAGTATATCAAGCATTCATCAATCCATTTTTGAAGAGAACCAATCTGCTTTATTGAAATGAGAAAATGAACATGTGTAGCAACTCGAGTTGGTCCCTTTTGATAGTAGAGAGGAGGACCCTAGCCTCTGAATCCTATTGGTCCATTTCTGCCTCCCTAATTATTCAAATTTAAAAAAGAGTTGGAACCATCCAAATTGGAGGGAAACCCAACTTTATTCACTAACTTGACATTTAGGCCCTGCGACATTAAAAGTCCCGCAAAAAGGCCTAAAGTCCTTTTATTGACTTTCTAATTAATCAAATCTCTATGTGATCATCGGGTTGGACTTACACATGCAGCAGGGTGCCAAATCTCTCTCACTTATTAACTAGGGTTAGGGTTGGCTTGAGATTTGCAAACCCTCCAACACGATTATTCGGCATCTGCGTTGGCTAAGGACTCAATGATCGAATTCCAACTGAGAAAGCCTTGTAAACATCTCACTTGGAAAGATAAAATGGTTGTTTATAAACAACGCAGAGTATACGTCCTAGACAACATCAACCTGAGGAAGAAAATCTTGAGAGAACATCATGACATACTAGCCGCCGGACATCCAGGGGTGAATCACATGTATGAACTTCTCAATAGAGGCTTCTTTTGGCCAGATATGTGGACAAATGTTGAATCCTACGTGCAATCCTATCCTACATGTCAACAAGTGAAGGTGGAACCGTTAGCCCCAGTAGGACTACTCCAGCCATTACCAATACCAACATACCCTTGGGACTCAGTGAGCATGGATTTTATTATTCAACTACCACGTTGCCAAGATTTCGACTTAGTTTATGTGGTGGTTGACCGTTTTTCAAAACAAGCTCACCTTGTACCAACTAGGAGTTCAGTGACAACCCAAGAAGTGGCAAAGTTATTTTTCAGATGTGTTTTCAAATACCATGGCCTGTCTAGAACGATTATTTTTGACCGAGACACCAAATTTGTAGGAAAGTTTTGGAATTGTCTAGACTATTTCAGCATTGCTTATCACTCTCAAACAGATGGGAAAACTAAGCGAGTCAATCGACAAATTGAACAATATTTACGAAATTATGTCGCTTGGGACCAATCCGACTGGGTCAGCTACTTGGATATCCTTGAGTTTGCACATAACAACCAAGTGAACAGATCTACTGGAAAAACAATACAAACTAGATGAGCGATTTGATCGACAACACGAACTCCGTCACACACCAACGACACTTGAGGATACAAAGAGACAACTTGTACCAGAACAAATATTAGCACATAGAAAGCGAACTGGCATTCAACGTGAATATCTAGTGAAGTGGCTACGGGTTCCACTCATTGAGGCTTCTTGGGAGTACAAAGACAAACTTAAGACGGGAGCCCCTGAAGTACTGAAAGATTACCTGCAGAAAAATCAACGCAACAATTGTTTTCCTAGATTGGCACACAATGCACTACTTGGTGGCATGTCGTCTTCATGAACACTCAAGACCACTCTGAAGTTCAAGGAACTTCCAAGTATCTTTTTTGGTTTTGTTAATAAATCACTTGCAGCTTTACATAGGTTTTACATAAGTGAACTTGATCTACACTTTTCCTATGCTACTGCCAAGGTATCTTTAATTTAAAGTTGTTAAGGTCGGTGAATTAAGCCCATGCCATGCATCCTAGGTCTAGTTTGGCCTTGATGAGGACAACAACTTTTTCAAACTAGGGGAAGATGTTGTAAAGCTGACTCAGGTGCACCAAGGTGCCCTATAAGACTCTAAGGGGTGACACTCCTTAAAGGTCCCAGAGCAAGTTAGGAATTCAAGGACTGAGCCTTCAACCTGTGGTGAGCCAGCCAAGTAGTTACAAGTCATGAGCTAGCTCTCGAGCTCGAGTCATGGCCTAGTCAGGAGCCAAGTTGATTTTGCCGTCGGGACAGCTCATGGGACCCATGTCCGGGAGCTAGACTGATTCTTCCAGGCTTGTCATGCTTAATCAGCAAAATAAAAACTAAGTCCAGAAAAGCGTGCTTTACCAGACAACACTATATTCCAGGACAGAGGAGGCGCACCGAATCACACCAGAACTATAGGGAGAGTCAAGCAGACAGAAACTTGGACAGCTCCACCAGCACCAGGAATCGAGTCGCCAAGTCTCAGCTCCCTCTATCAGCGCGAGCCAGGAACAATGCCGAGCACGTGTTGGTGGCCCCGAGACCAGTCAATCTATGTATGAATGTAACCTCTTCCAAATTTAATGAAGTTGATCCTTGGAGATAATTACCATTTCGGTTTCGCCTCCGGGACTGGTCCAAGTGGAAGGACCCTTACTACAACCTTTTTGCATCGTTGGCACCTAAGGGTCCACGTCACCGACGTGTGGCTCGTCGCTATGCCATTTGGTCAGTTTGGCAACCACTATGCCTTGGGTTTCATGTGTCGCTTGTCTTTGCCTTTGGTTGCCTTTTGGGGACGGATTCTAAGTTGGCTTTCGGGTTGGTTGGGATTCCAGTTTTCTTAAGTCTGAATGGTTAAGCTTGTTACATTTTCTAAGTTGGATTTTACGTAAGTGCATGATGGATGAATGTTAGACTTAAGCGCATGTTGGGAAGACGGCTCAAGTCCTAGCGCCCTTTGAGGCGCCGTCGCAACAATATCTTATCTTTTAAAAAAAAAAACGAATCAAAAGAAGTCCAGAAGATAAAATGAAATGAACGGTGAAAAATAGAAAAAATAAAAGCGAATCAAGAGATGCACTTTTATTTTTTCTGTTTTTCACCGTTAATTTCATTTCATTTTTTTTATTTTTCTTTTATCTATTTGTAAATACACCTTTCTTGTCTCTTCCCCCCCCCTCTCTCAACCTCAATTTGTCGCTTCAAATTTTTTCCCTCACTTTTCGCAGCTTCTCACCCCCCTCTTGTCTATACTCCTCTTCACCTCCTTCGCCACGATCTCACATCGCCAAGCACGCCAACGTCAAAAACATACGCAAGTGCCAAGGGACTGTCACCAAATTTATAGTGGGGGCATGTTAGAAGATTCTAGTGAAGATTCTTCGAACGAATGCTACATGCTAAAAGAGTCTAATGAATATCAAGTGAAAGAATCGAGCCGACAACCTACATTAAGGAGCATCGACAAATCACCAAGGAGTTCAAGAATCCATATGTACTGGGAACGCCAATACCAGAAAAGTCAAGAAGTCGCAGACCGAACAACGAGTGAAAATAAAGCCCAGCGTCTCACCAACATATCTTATGGCGATGGGAATAAAAACATAGCCGAGTCGACATAAAGACTTAGATCTATTTGTAATATAACGTCAGACATCCTTAGAAGGTGCAATGTACTCATAAGCCTATGGCACGAGAAGTAAAAATAGATCTATACTCCAATGGGCCTAAAATAAGAAAGGACCCAAGGTATTAAAAAATGCAATTTGGTTTAGAACTTTTTATAAACTCAAGTTCTTATGGCACATGGTTTTGGGTGCACCAAAAACTTTAACCCTAGCTTTGTCTATAAGTAGGGATGTGACACCATTTTTTATTCACTTTTCATTGTTAAGAATAGAGATTGAGAGAGAGAAGAGAAGCCTTTTCGTATCTTTCTTACATTGTGAAGCCCTCTTTTCTGCTCATGTATGATTGTTTGTGGATGAATGAATGCTTGAATGTTATTGTTTAATCATGCTATCACATTCTAGAAAGATCATTAGCTCATGCTTTCATCCATCTAATCCACAAAATCACACATTAGTAAAATAGGTGTTAGAAATTCACTTGGATGAGATCATTAAGATCCATTAGGTAGGTTTTATTTTCATTGCTCCCCTCCCTTGAGAAGATAATTCTCAAGAGGAGAAGATCTAGAGCCAAAAGAGCCTAGATAATCCAAAATACCAAGATCCAAGAAGAGGATCAACCAAAAACCAAAAACCCCAAGGAAGAAGCCTCACACCCTCATCTAAGCCATTCCACTTCTAGATCCAACTCCAACATTGACACCCTTGGTAGGCTTAGATCCCATCTTAGATCCATAGTTCAACCCTCACATTGGATCGAAGCCCGTACTACATCGATACTCACCCGGTTGGAGATCCAAGTCCCTTCTTTGCCCTCTTGATCGCGTCGATTAGGGAGGCACGCGTACGGAAAGGGTTCAACATTCTCTGCTCGGGAGCTGAAACATTGTATCGATTGACACTCCAAAAAATATAAATCTTACTAAAGCCTATTTGAAGAATATGAAATGTTTGGAATCTGGTTCATATGGTCAATTTTCTGAAGAATCAGATAATTCCAATACCCGTGTTACACGTGATATAGATATAGACTTGGATATTGAAGACACGTAGCATATTGGTGCCCGTGCCAATCAATGTAAATATTTTGTAATGGGCATCTGCCAATCCATGTATATATTTATTTTATAAATAAAAATATCTTGTAGTTGTTTATGCAAAAACCTTCTTTGCTTTGATGCCATGTATATGTGAGATGTAAATAATTTCAAATTGTAACTGTTAATTTTTGTTACTTTGTCCATGTGGTACTTTCTCATTTATATTTTCATATGTGTATTATTTGTTGCATGTTAATTAGAATTTCAAAATATATGATAAATCCATACTATGTTTCAAGATTTTCATATTGTTTTCCTGCTCTTTAAATATATTTTTTGTAAACAACATGAGGCTCTCAAAATATGTGTGAATTCTATATTGTGTTGTCATAATTACATCTGAAAATTATCATGTCTGTATTTAAAAATGGATTATAGCAAAGGCCAAAATTAGTTGATCCAGTGTTCGTCATCACGTTTTGTTATGAAAATGTAATAAAAGTCTATGGCTTGACATTGCTATTTTGACCATTACAATCTTAAAGGTTAATGAGTTATCACAAAGCAATGCAAAGGTCACCTTTCATAAGTCTAACTTCCCTCAATGGTTCATCAAATTATTCTTTTTTATTTTTAATATATCTGGGTAGTCTCTTTTAACGAGTGTCTTCTTTCTTTTTTCAACCTGTCAATGCTTCTTGTTAACTAGTGTTGGATTTCTGCCATCTCTCCGTAATCCAATAGCTAATCTAGATCCATTGTCATCTCTCCTGAATCCAATAGTTAATCTAGATCCATTGTCTATCTCTCATGTATTCAATAGCTAATCTAGATCCATTCGTTTGCTATATATAAGTACTTGTGCAATTGCACAATCTCATTTGCCATATATAATTTCTTGTACAGTTGCACAATTTAAAAAAATACTAGAATCACTAACACTAACAAATCACTAACACTAACAGATTTCTGCTCAACATAGACGAACTATTGAAGCCAACTCAAGAAACAACTATCGAACACAGTTGTCGAAGGCAATCCGAACTATCAGCTATATCGATCTGATTCAATTCGACGATCTTTTGACCTCGAGTGAGTGAAAGTGAGCCTTATCTTTCACGATCGGACAGTTTTTTTGCAAAAGACATGGGTTTCTTTGAATGAAACTTGAAGTTTTTGGCAGATTCAAGAATTTAAGGCCTTAGTGCAGAATCATGCTGTAAGCCAATGCCATTGCTAATGCTTAATTCACAGGATTTGCGATCTGTTTTCTTGTCAGATGCCTGAAGGTGGATCTTCTCTGAGCAAATGCACCGATTTATTGGCTCAAGATGTTTGCTGATGAGGTGGGCGATCACCTTGCCCATGTAAATGAGCTCTCAACGTTGTGATTTTTCAAGCAGGGCAATCCATATCTGCTTCTCTACTTGTATTTTGTTTGTCGTTTCAGTTTAAGGGTTTTTGGACATGGTTAGGGTAACCGAGTTTAACAGATGATAGGTTTGACAGGTAATTGCTTGCAAACATATGGCTGCAAAATTTCTGCCTTAACCTAATAGTAAGATTAGCTATGGCTTTGGTATTTTGCCAATGTCTTTTGGATTTGTTTTGTGCAGAATGGGTGGAAAGGCCGAGCATTTTGATCCGGTGAGATGCGTGAGTGAACTTTGTGAAGAGGGGTTTTTGGCAGAAGCTGTTAGCAGTTCAGAGCTTATTGCTCAGCAAGGTGTTCCGCTGCCTGTTCATCTTTTATACTGCCTGTTAAGGGAGTGCATCAAAACAAAAGATCTGGAAGTTGGCAGACGGGTGCATAAGCTAATTGTGAGAGGAGGAGTTTTCTCGCATCGTTTGCTCGGAAACCATCTCATTCGTTTGTACGCTTTGGGTGAGAATTTGGAAGAAGTGCGTTTGATATTTGAAAAGCTTCCTCAGAAAGACAAATTCATTTGGACTTCTATCATAACAGCTTATGTTAGACATGGACAAGGTGAGCAGGCTATTGCATTGTTTTTTGAAATGCTGCAGTCACATGTGAATCCAAATGCTCAAACGTATGCTGCTGTTCTGAATGGATGTGCTAGCATAGCAGACCTAACACGAGGAAAGCTCATCCATGCTCACATCATCAATAGTAAACTGGAATGTGATGTATTGATTGGAAATTCCCTTATTGACATGTATAGCAAATGCGGATGCTTTGAGGCGGCTCGTAAAGTCTTCCTCAGGTTACCTGGACGCACTGTGGTTTCTTGGACAGCGATGATTGCAGGGTGCGTCCAGCATGGGCATGTCCAACAAGCTTTACAGCTCTTTGAGAAGATGCAAAAACAGGGGCTGAAACCAGATAGGGTTACGTTTTTATGCATGCTGAAAGCTTGCAGTGGGGTAGATGATCTAGAACTAGGCAGGGCTATTCACGCACAGATCCTCAAAACTGGTTTGAAGTTGGATGTGCACCTTGGCAGCAGTCTTGTCAATATGTATAGTAGATGTGGGAACATACGTGACGCTCGCCAAGTTTTTCTTGGCCTATCTGATCGTGATGTGGTTTTATGGAATACAATGATTGTAGGATGTGCTAAGCATGGCCATTTTCTGGAAGTTCTCCACCTCTTCAAGAAGATGTTGAAAGACGGCCTAAAGCCAAACACTGTTACTTATGTGGGGGTACTGAAAGCATGTGGTGGCACTGCAGCTCTGGAAAAGGGAGAATATATCCACTCTCAGCTTGTGCAAAGCGGGATTGATTCAAATTTGTTTGTTGGGAATGCTCTCATTGACATGTATGCCAAATGTGGGCGCATAGACAGAGCCATCCAAGTGTTTACGAAGCTAACAGAACGGGATATTGTGTCATGGAATGCAATCATTGATGGATGCGCGCAACAGGGGTATGGTGAGGATGCTCTCCGTCTTTTCAAAAGGATGTGTCAGGAAGGAGTGAAGCCAGATGCAGTGACATTGGTTTGTGTTCTGTCTGCATGCAGCCATGCAGGCTTAGTGGATGAAGCCTATTCTTTCTTTTGGAATATGTCTAATGATTTCAGCATCTCACCTTGTTTGGAGCATTATACATGCATGGTCGATCTTCTTTGTCGTTGTGGGAAACTCTTCGAGGCACGTGAATTTATTGACAAAATGCCAATACAACCTAATGTTGCACTGTGGATGTCCCTTTTGGGTGCATGCAGAACTTACGGTAATCTGGAGATTGGAAGACATGCCTTTGATTCCATCATAGAATTAGAACCAGGCAATGCTTCTGCTTATGCATTGATATCAAATATGTATGCTGTGGCTGGCCGGGGCGATGATGAGGCATTTATAAGAAAAGAAATGGATTGCCACTTGGGAAAACATTTCGAGGCTGTATGCTGAGATACTGGGGTTTCAATCAATTGTCGCATGGATCAGATGCCAGAAGGCGGAAGCTTGTTGCCTGTTTTGATCATAAAATTACAAGGTACTTCACTTGAGCTGGCCCGCCCACAACACTATCTAGCTTAGCATATTACGCGCTTTATTCTTTGAGAGACAAAGAAAGATGAACAACTGATGTTTTGGGATGTAAGGATGCTTTGCTGTAAACCAAAATGGATCAGCAGAAGACCTCCTGGCACATATTTTTGACTCTATAGTCGTGGAATTTGCGCTGTAAATAATACAGTCTCTATTTTCATTGAAGTTATGTTCACATCCCAATATGAGATTCAGTATAAACGTTCAAGGCTGAAAGTTACCCACTTTGCTTACTGGTTGATGCCATTTAGATTGTTCATCAGACGGGGATATATATGGCAGATCCTGGAAAGCCACACGTTGCAGCACGAACCAGAAGCTTTGGACACGATGGAAAGATTGCAAAAGCAGGCTAAGCAGTAATGTTTTGTTGTGACCTCATGAACGTGGAAGCCAAGAGGTGAAGCTGTCTCTCTCTCTCTCTCTCTCTCTCTCTCTCTCTCTCTCTCTCTCTCTCTCACACACACACACACACACACACACACACACACACCTACTTACAATTTCAGCTGATTGTTGATCTCACCTAGAAAATTTAATATTTGTAAAAGCATACCTCATGAAATGTATGTGCTGGTGCTTCCAAAATCAACTGAAAGTTTTGTCGTGTTGATTTTTAGCTACTGATAACATTCCAAATCTATCCAGATAAAAATGCAGACATTAGTTTCCCATTGTGTCGTGTTTCTTGGATGATCATCCAATCTTATTCCACATTTTCAAGGATAAGGCAGTCTGGAGTGACAGTTTCAAACACGTACCTAACCACGTTACAAGTGAGTGATTAAGATCTTCAACTATTGGTTGTAGCTTATTTTTGAAGATCTACTAAGTCCATTTTGAAGCCAGTGATGTTCCTGTTGACAAAAGAATTTAGCCATATCATTAGTAGTATGAACTTGCTATCTGCATATTCAGCTGAGAAGTGGGATGGGTGGTGTGTTTAACAGGGCTTTGAGGAATAGCATGCCTTATATCGTGCTTTGTGACAGCGTTTGAAAGGAAAATCATAGCAGGAAAGCTTATATCAAGTCTGTTTGATAGATGCTGATATCTATTATTATTCTCTTTTTGCTTTTTGCTTTTGTGTTTTTTCAGGTGCAGGGAGATGTGAAATTTGAAGAATATATGGTCCACTCAAAAAGATGTGACCGACTGTTGAACTAAGTCTGGAATATGATAGAGAAGTGCCTAATTCAGGCACATGTGTTGATGCAATGAAAAGCAGTTAATGAGCTTCGTTGAAATTATCGCTTATAGGTTGAGAATATTCATCTTCCCTTACATTTGTTCATTGATTATCTATCTCAATTGACAAATTGGTTAATATGTGAGCTTTTATATTTCAGTCTTATTCAGCATTTTGTGCTATCTGTTCTTGTCTGACTATTGTTTGCTTGAAGATAATATAAATGATACATGCAAGAAAGTGGAATGACTGTGGCAATCATCATTTGTATGACTGGTTGATTGTTGGGTGAATTTTGTAACTGCAATACTATGTTTCGATCCAGGTGCATAGCTTAAACTTAGAGATAGGACAATTTTTAAATATATGCTCCAATAGAAACACGTGTCAAAAGACAAGGACAACCTAAGAGAGGGGGAATGTATGTACCTGAATTGCTACAAAATGACTAACCCATTTTTACTAGATATGGAGCTATTGATAGATCTGTGACATTTGTAGGTTCCAACAATTGCCTTGTGTCGTGCGTCGGATAACACCCATACGATAGTGCCTGCAAGGAACTTGTATGTAGGATAGGTATTTAGTGTCATCCCAAAAATTATTTAACTTGCCTCATAGTTTGTGGAATCGGCCAATCAACCACTATCTTGATTTTATCCTCGTCAATCTTGATCCCATAAGCAGTGATCTTTATCATATGTCCAAGCTTATTACAAATGAAATAGAGATTTTCTTTCTTAGCCTACATCTGGGACATAGATTTCTTCAAATTTTTCTGCTTCAGTTTTTGGAGTTCTTACGCTATTTGATCCAATTCGACAAAATATTTTTTTTGCTCAGTCTGGACAGCATTTCTTTCTCTTTTTGGATTTCAAAGTGGTTGGAATCTGTTCAAGTTGTTTCCTAGATGCCACCACCGTGGAGTCGTATGTTTTTTCTATCCGAAAAGAATCCTTGAGGCTTTGAAGCACATTCCTCTTGCATTCGTTTTGATAGTCGGCAGACAAACCTAGGACAAACTGCCATAAAGCCAACTCAGGATCGAATGATGGAACTCTATTTTGTTTCATGAATTCCTGAATATAAGAGTTTAGGCTCTTACTACCCATTTTTTAGTTCACAAATTTCTGGTAGTAGTCGACATCATCAGCTATTACAAAAGCTTTTTTTAAGGACTTCGCAAAAGCATTCCAGGTCGTGGGTTTCACTCTCGTCACCACGACGACGCCTTGCAACATAAGAATAGCACGACACTTGTAATTTTCTTCTCATTAGGAATTCGGTGTCAACTGAAGTAATGGCTCCACTTAACAAGCCAATCTTCCACAACTTCTGGTTTCTTCTCCTTCTTCTCTCCCGAATAGGTTTCAAGTTGAAACTTGAGGTTCGGAAAAGACAACAATTTAATCTGGTTTAGAAGAACTTCCATCTGCTGATCTCTCATATTATTCTGATGGTTCATGTCATTGAGTGCCGTACTCAACTGTTGGCAAATCTGCATATATGATGGTGTAGCGGGATTTGGCACAATCTGATTTGCAGCTTCTTCGGCCATCTTGAATTATCAATTTCAGGAAATGACTAATTTTAGTTAATAATATTATTAACTATAAGTGCAATATAGTTGACCAATTCTGACTAAAATTGACTCCATTATGGTCAGTTCACTAACTTTAGTTCATGTCATAGACAATTCAACAAACTGGAAAAAACTAAAATTTTTTGAATTTAATCGAAATCGAAAAATCGACATACTGTTTGATTCCTAATTTTACTAACATAATGTCAGTCTTGCATGCAAAGTACGTGACATTAACTGCTTTTTTAACATTATGGAATTTTTACGTAAAATTTGAATTTTATGGAAATTGTCAGCCTAATTCACTAATTTGTGACAAACTGTCAGAGCACATGCATATGACCAATCAAAAGGATTGTAAATCTTTCATGCATGCCAGAAACACTTCCAGAGTCAACATGCAATCAATCCATACAAACACAGTACCACAATTTAGGGAAAAAGCAAGCATGCAATTAGAACATTTACAGATTGTGACAATTTTGCTCAGAAAACTGCCAAAATTTCAAACGACCATACCTTGATCTACAATGCACCAAATTAGGCCCTGTAAAGCACAGTACGGAGGGAGAACAAGTGAACAAAATGATTGCCACCTCAACTTCACACGTGCGAGAACAGAGCGTCCAAAAATCTGTAGGAGGGCACATTTTTACAAGGCCTATGCATGCTGAAACATGCAAATACCTCCCCCAGCCCAAAAGTGATGTTACCAACAGTCTTAAATGGTCTATTAGATTTCTGTGAAGCATTCATAGAGGCCCTAAAAATCAGAATGAGAACGAAGATTTCTTGATTTGTAAAAAGGATTTTTGTTTGAGACTTGATGGAGATGAAGCATAAGCTTCCGACCATCAATTTACAAGTATGATAGCTTGCTGGACAGGTCAAGAGGAGTACTAAATAGGCTATAAAATTTTCCAATATGATTCCCTTGTGGATTAAGAGCAATCCATCTCCCAAAAATCTCCTAAAAAAGGCTAGTTTTTGGTTTTTTTCGGCCTTCTACAAGCTCAATTCATGGAATTATTGGCTTTAACTTTAGGGACAGCTTCAAAAGACTTTGATTCAACTTTTGGAAAGCTCTACTCTCAAAAATAATGATTTTTGACAATTTTTTGATTTTTCTTTTCACCATAAAGTGGAAATTCATGACATGCTATTCTTTCTCACCCACAAGCAACTCAATTTACAGAATTATAGCCATCTTAATGATTTGATCTTGTTGGATTTTAGCACTTACTATCAATTTTTAGCCAAAAATAATTAAAAACAAGCAATTTTTGACCAAAAACATAGCTTAGAACCGTAAAGCATGAAAAAAATCGACATGCATCATTAATTCCATCATTAATGATCCCTATAATGAAAGTACACTTGCTAGAAAATTCAAATCTATCAAAGATTTGAGCTACATAAGCAAAAGCTCGCAAAAAGTTCTCCACCTAGATATTCACCAATTGATCCACACCAGAAATTCGACGAAAAGAGACCACTCCAAGTTCTCAAAATCTTGCTTACAAGACAAAGCACAAGAGAACACACTATGGAGAAAGCACCCAACCAAGTAGATGTTGGATTTATTTTCTCTACTCTCCTAAATCTCATGTTAATCTAGTTCCATTCATGTTGCTGCAGTTTTACACGCATTGTCACATAGTCTGTAGAAATACTCTATTATCGAAGACAACAGACAAGAGAATGGCAGTCCAACTTGTCGAAGACACCCGACTTGTCAGAGCTGGCCGGTTATCGGGGAAACCCGACTTGGCCGACTTATCGGAGAGTCCGACTTATCGACTCAACCAACTATTGTCGGGGACCGCCATCCCGACTCCATTGACTATCGACAACGACACGCTCGACTCCGAATAGTCAAAGCCTTCTCACGTCCACTTTTTATATTGTGTAACTACTTGGACAATGGTAGCAGCAGCCACGATCTACTCCATTGACGTAATGGCTCCATGTCATCTTCTTGTACATACATCTAGACAATTATAAATTGTATATAGTTGATCATTGTAATCGATTAATGAATGCCAATGTAAGCTAATTGATGCCAGACGAAATAAGCTGATTCCATATATGCTCGAGCTCCCATAGATGCCGAGATGACAACTTATCAGAGACAAACATAGTAGATGTTTTCAAGCATTGATTCTTTCCTTTCATGATTGTCATAATAAGCTCATAGTTGTTACAAATCGTAGTTAGCTTTGTGAGCACTCGATTTCGTCCGCTATTGTCTTGTGCTCACCAACATCATTTGACTTGTATTTCTATACATTCAATCTGAATAAATTATTTTTGCGTTCAGATTTGGTCAGTGTTGCATGCTTTCGCTTTCTGTCTGACTCTCTAATTGATTTTTCAAACTATCTGCTTTTTCTCTTCCACATAAACGCAATTAAACTCTATCTTGCGTTTGCCTATTGTTGTAGTAGTGCATGCACTGAGGGAATCAGTCGATCACTGCATTCGCACAATAGTAGGATCATCCCGATCCAATTGTTCGACATGTCTGATTCACGGACTCCATTTCATTTCTCCAACATGGCATCAGAGCTATCGTTGTAGCTTGATAAGCTTCCCTTAGAACCTAGTTCTATTGTCTGATAGAACGATTGTTTTCTTGTTCTGTAAATTGCAATAGATTTTCACTCTTAAGTCATTGATAGTTATCATTTAAGAGACTTGTCGGAGTTGGGCGACTTATCAGGAAAACCCGACTTGGCTGACTTATCGACTCAACCAACTATTGTGGAGGACCGTCAAACGATCATCCCGACTCCATTGACTATCGGCAGTGACACACTCGACTCCGAATATCGAAGTCTTATCACACCCACTTCATGTATTGTGCAACTACTTGACAATGACAGTAGCAGCCACAATCTACTCCTAGACGGCGCAACGACTCCATGCCATCTTTTTGTGCATACATCTATACAACTACAAATTGTATATAGTTGATCATTGTAATCAATTAATGACTGCATTGCAAATGTAAGCTAATTCTGTATACGCTCGAGTGCCCATAGACGCTGAGACGACAACTTATCAGAGATAGACATAGTAGATACTTTCAAGCATTGATTGTTTTCTTTCAGACTGATTTTTAGAATAAGCTCATAGTTGTTACAAATCGTAGTTAGTTTTGTGAGCACGCGGTTTCGCCCACTATTGTCTTGCGCTCACCAACATCATCTGACTTGTATTTCTATACATTCAATCTAAATAAATTATTGTTTGGTTTTGCGTTCAGATTTGGTCAATGTTGCATGCTTTCACTTTCTGTTTGACTCTCTAATTGATTTGTCTGACTGTCTGCTCTTCCTCTTCCACATAACTACAATTGAGCACTATCTTGTGTTCGCCTATTGTTGTAGTAGTGCATGCACCGAGCACAATTAAGCTCTATCTTGTGTTCGTCTACTGTTGTAGTAGTGCACGCACCGAGAGAATCAGTCGGATCGTCTCGATCTGATTGTTCGACTTGTCTGATTCACAAACTCCAATACATTTTTCCAACAGTAGAAGCAACTGATCAATTTCCAGAAGCTTCACCCCCAAGCCAAGGAATAAGAAGCAAGAGTAGAGTGAGAGAACCTGGCAATGAAACACCAAATGGAGTAGGGCGAGTTTCCAATAGATATATGGACCCAAAACCACCATGTGCATGCATTCATGCAAGGCCTAAACTCCCCTATTCAGAAATTCCATTGTTATTGAAACCTTACACATGCATTATACTAACTCCAAATAATGTGTCTGGGCCTCACAAGGTTATTATTTACTTTACGGGTCTCATTTAGTATGACATGGCATAACCAATAATCTCGAGCACTACAGTACCGTGTATCCAAGTCTAGGATTATACTGAATCCTATATTCAGGAGGTGGACGTAACATCTAAGATATGACGGTTGATATGTCTCACACTCAGCTGTAGGTAAATTATTAACCCTTGTAGAAAGAAGGTCAGCAAAAGTTCAAGGGATAGCGTAGTTAGAATTAAAGTAGTTGCTACGTGAGCTTGGTGTGGAGAGTAATTTTTTGTCTGTGTTATTGTGTAGCATGATCTGTGTTCCTGTTCGAAGCAGATTCTAAGTTGCTATCAGAGCCGTACAGGGAGTGTACACAGTATAGTGTCACCGTTGAAAATTCTTGGCGGAATCAGGTAAGGGAAAATTAAAGCAAGCAGGTAACCTTGTCGATGAGGGTGAGATTGAAGACTCTAGCATCTTCGTATAAGCATTGTCATCTAATCAAGATGATCAAGCGTGGTATATTGACTCAGGAGCTACAAGACACATGATAGGTAACAAGGATTGGTTCAGTAGCTTGAAAGTGTTGGATAATGGAACGTCCCTTTCACAAGCAAATGATGACGTGTGCAAGATCAAGGGGATAGGCACCGTTTCAATCCAACTACCTGATGGCAAAAGCAAGATGATCAGGGAGGTACTTTACGTACCAAGTTTGAAGAATAATCTACTTTCTGTTGGTGTCATTACAAATCAAAAGTTGAAAGTAGAATTTGCCCATGATCGTTGCTTTGTGAAGGATGTGAACCAAAAGTTCAAAATTATTGCGGATGGTATAAGGGAGCCCAACACTGATTTGTATAGGTTGAATGCTAGAATCAAGGGGCAACATGGACTTGTCTTGTCCATTCCATCACAAACTGAACTATGGCATAAGAGACTTGGTTACTTGAACTTAGGAAGCCTCAGTTTGATGAGAAAATTGGAAATGGTGAGAGGATTGCCTACGATAGAAGGCCACTTGAAGTCGATGTGCGAATCATGTGTGTATGGGAAGCAGCATCGAGAGAAGTTCAATAAAGGTGATGTTGCAAGAGCAAAGAACATCCTGGATTTGATTGACACAAATTTATGCGGGCCTATGAGGACAATGTCCTTAGGTAAAGCCTTCTATTTCATGACCTTTATTGATGATATGTCACGTAAGACATGGATTTACTTCTTGAAGAAGAAATCGGATGCATTTGACAATTTCAAGAGCTTCAAAACATTGGTCGAAAATCAGACAAATAAGAAGATCAAAGTTCTAAGATCAGATAGTGGAGACGACTAACGACTTTAGTGATCTTGGGATCAAAAGACAATTTACGCAAGCTCATACTCCTACTCTGAATGGTGTAGCTGGGCGCAAGAATCGTACGATTGTGGAAAGTGTTATATCTAGCATTATTCAAAGTAAAGAACCTTCGACTTATGTTGAAGCGAAGGATGATGACATTTGGGTCAAGGCCATGGGAGAGGAGATGGAGTCAATTGCTAAGCATAGCACATGGGGTTTAGTGGAACCACCAGTTGGCAAGAGACCCATTGGTTGTAAATGGGTATACAAGACTAAATACCATGCAGATGGAAGTATAGCAAAGCACAAAGCATGATTGGTGATTAAAGGGTATGCACAAAGTAAAGAGATTGACTATGAGGAGACCTTTGCGCCAGTATGTAAGTGGAATACTCTACGTCTACTTGTTGCTTTAGCTTCACATTTTGGTTGGCCTTTGCATCAGATGGATGTGAAATCTGCTTTTCTAAATGGTGAGTTATAAGAAGAGGTGGGATCAACCTGAAGGCTTTGTAGCGAAAGAACAGGAGAATAAAGTATGTTGCTTGAAAAAAGTGCTTTATGGTCTTAAACAGACATCACATGCGTGGTATAGCAGGATTGATGCCTACTTTCATTCTAAGGGGATGGTGAGGACACACTCTAATCCAAATCTGAATGTCTTATGCTTTGATGGTATGGTTGCTTTGATTGCTCTTTATGTTGATGACTTGATTATTACAGAAAATAATCAAGAAATGATAGACATAATCAAGAAAGACCTCATGGATGAGATGACAGATCTCAACCTAATGCATTATTGCCTTGAAGTGAAAGTGTGACAAAAAGGACATGAAGTAGGTCTAACAAAGGTGAAGTATGTCAGAGAGTTGCTGCACAGGTCCAGGTTGCAGGATTGCAAGCCAATGAACACTCCTATTGAACTAAGTCAAAAGATTTCTAAGCTTGATGAGTCACAGTCATTTGATGCTATGTTGTATAGGCGGTTATTAGGGAGCTTGATTTACCTTATCATGACTAGACCATATATATGCTATGCTATTGGTATTGTAATTCAGTTTATGGTAGCACCTGCGGAAACGCATTGGAAGGCGGCTAAGCGTATTTTGCGTTATGTCAAAGGCACTTCAGATTATGGCTTGATTTATAGGAAGCATGAGGATTTACTTGAGTTATGTGGCTATGTGGATGCGGATTGGGGAGGTGACTATGACGATCGTAGATCCACCACAGGGTATGTATTCCATCTTTGTGGCAGTTTTCCTAGGCTAGTAAGAAGCAAAGTACAATTGTTCTATCCACCAAGGCAATGTGTAGTGCAGCACAAGAAGCTATATGGTTGAGACAGATCTTGGAAGAAGTTGGCATGAAATAGAAAAATCCCACAATTATACATAGCGACAATCAAAGTGGCATTCAGCTAGCAAAGAATCCATTGTTCCATGTGAGAACCAAACACCTTGAGACTCAATATCACTTTATATGTGAGAAGTTGTTGAGTCGTGAGAAAAGTTTGATAAGTTTAGATCAAAACTTTTTGTACTTAAAATTTGTTGACTTTAAATCTATGTATATGACTGTATAAAAAAGTAGATTCTACTTTAAGGGAGAGAGTTAGAATTAAAGTAGAATCTTTGTGTTACTGTACTGTGGGTCCTATTAGTCGATAAGGATCAGTTGCCCTCACCACGAGGCGAGTCGAAGGGACACGCGTCATGACAACGGCAACCTAGGTCATGCATGAGTTGCCTGAATGAAGAACTATATGTACGATAAAATTTCATTTTGAGAAATACAGTTGCTACGTGAGCTTGGTGTGGAGGGTGTTTTTCTTTTTGTGTTATTGTGTAGCATGATCTGTGTTCCTGTTCGAAGCAAATTCTAAGTAGCGCTACTTTCTCTGTAGATATTGTCTGACTCGCTCTCCCGATCCTTGTTGGAGGGAAGTCAAAGTGAATAGCAATCCAATAGTCATTGCTATGGATAAAGAATACATGTTTTAAACTCATTGATAAAAAACAACACATGGATTGTCACTAAGTTGCTTGCTGGAAGAAAGGTTATTGACTGAAAATGGATCTTAAAGATCAAGTACACATTAGATGGCAACATCGACAAAAGAATACAACATGTTGATCAAAAACAACACATGGACTATCACTAAGTTGCCTGCTGGCAAAAAGGTTATTGACTGCAAATGGATCTTAAAGATCAAGTACAAAGTAGATGACAACATTGACAAAAGGAAAGCTTGACTAGTGGCATGGGGATTCTCATAGATTCTCAATATTGACTATTTCAGAACATTTAGACCAGTGGTCAAGCACTCTTCTATTAGATTGTTGCTATTATTCACTGTTACAACCAATCTTGAGGTACGTCAATTAGATGTACAAACTGCATTCCTCAATGGAGTTATCAAAGAGGACATATATATGATCCAAGCAGAGGATTATGTTCTCAACAATAAAGAGGATCATGTTTGTAAACTCCACAAGGTGTTGTATGGCCTGAAACAATCTTCGAAAGCCTTGTTTCATCAAATCAACTCATTTCTTATTGAACAAGGATTCAAACCAAGCTCTAGAGACTAAAATGTCCATTTCAAGGGCATTTGACAATCTTTTATCATCATCACACTATATGTGGATGATACATTGCTATTCAACAATAATATCAAATTGATAAAGGAAACCAAGAGGATGTTGTCTCAAGAATTTGAGATGACAAATCTACGATCTTGGTGTTCAAATCCACAGAGATAGAAACAAGAAGCTCCTCTACATTACTCAGTAGAAGTATATCTATAATGTGCTTTCTAAATTCGACTTTATGAGTTGCAAGCTTGTACATTCTCCTATGGATCTGAAACTATTGAAAGAGCAATGCCCTCAAACCAAAGAGGAGAAGGATGCGATGAAGGGATATCCATTTAGTCTATTATCGAATCTCTCATGTATGCAATGATCTCCACCATGCTTGATCTTGCATGTCATCAGCTCTTTGAGCCAATATATGAATAATCTTGAAATGATCCACTAAAAGGCTCTGTTAAGAGTCATTAGATGTTTGAGCTACTATCAACCTTCGCATCTGCTATGGAGAGACTGATCCATCCGATATCCACATATTACATGGATATACATATGCAAATTGGGTAGGTGATGTGGATACAAGAAATTCCACTTCTAGATTTGTCTTCTTGTTCAACAATGGTCCGATATTCTAGAACAGAGCCGAAGTAGACCTCCTTTGCACTGTCCTCGATAGAATCTAAGTACATTTTTGTAGTCTGGTTAAGAAATTTGTTGTCTGCTGACATTGGTCTCAAACAAAGTGCTGTGACATTAGTAATTTTTTTTGCTTCTCCTTTACTTCTGATATCTGTACTTGAAGATCATGCATTTTAGAAGTCAAGTCTGCAATTTCCTTCTTCATATGCTTGTCGAATTTTTGTAGAGGCTCAATTTTCATGGATTTCTTTTTAATTTTCTATCTTTCAATAATTTGAGTGTCTTTTGGTGTGTCGGAACTCGAAGAAATAGACTCAGAGCTTGAGTCGGAGTTGGAAGATGAGCCACTGTCTTCAGTAAAAAAAAGAGTCGTCGGTCTTTGAACTTTTCTTGTTCGGCTTTAGTATAGCTCTTCTCTTCCGTCCAATTGTCATCTCCAAATTTTCAGCATATTCTATAACATCAGATAATGAATTCATTTGGCCTTGTCGACAATATCGATCCATCTTAGAAGGTAGGTCTGCCAAACCATTCAATTTGTATAGCCACTGAATATTCTCCCACTACGAGCTTGCCGATAAGATTTCGCGCAGAGATTCTTTATCTTTCTTTCGCACATAATTTAGTCGTACAGAAACCCGTGTTGAATATCTGATGTCTCGGAATTGCTTAAGGAATGCTTCCTTAAGTTGATTTTAGATTGTAATCACAGCTCTGTCCATCTGACTATATTAATTTCTTGCCTACTTCTGCAACAGTCCAGGAAAAATCTACAATTGATCTGCAACTATTCCTTCGTTATTGAAAATGACAATAGATTCGAAATGCAACATATAACTATCAGCATCATCCGATGATGTGCCTTTGAAATAATCATATTTAATCTTTGGAATAGGGGTGAATCTCAGTGGTGGAGCCTCCGTATCTGGTATAGGTGGCTCTGACTCTTATTCAAGAATATTTGGATAAGTTGTATAAGGAAATCTATCAGGAAAGATTATCAAAAAAAAGTTTCAACAACCTGATAAGTATTGAAAGATGATCTGCCACTCCAAATTTCTTCTTGAAGATTTTTGAAAAAATCCTTTCGGATTTTTTGATAATGTTCCAGCTGCTCAGCTCCAGTTTTGCTCTTTGCGCCAGATATTCATCTTCATTGACGCCCAAGTATTTCTTCGATCTCCAATTTGTATTTATCATCCTCAATGACGACGCCAAAAGATGGTCTTATGTCGTAGCTGAGTTCCCCTTAGTTACACAGAATTAATGTAGTATAAGATGATCGGTCCCATATAAATGGTAAATGGATGAATATTGGAGATTATAGCACTTTGTATGGTTTCGAATAGTAAGATCCTGGTTATTGATAGATATTTGAACAACCAGTATTGCCTTAATGTCGAGTAAAGAAATCAAACATTAGCATCATCATACAGAGTCTCAATGAAACTCTTAATGAAATTATCAGACTCTACAACACGACAGAAGTCTAACAATTTGAATCCATTGACAACCAAATGTCTTCCTATCAAAATTAATCGACTAGGATTTAAATAAAAATCAGTTATACTAATTAAAAAACAATCAGTCCTCACATTCAAATCTATGAACGGTCGAAGCACTGCTCAAACTGTCAATCAGAGTCATCAGCAAACGATAGCATCGACATTCTAGATGGAGTTCGACGATAAAATCGGATCTCCCTTCCAAATAGGTATTGCGACTTGCTACTGAGTTAAAGACCTGAAACTTATCACATTCGATGTATCCGATAGTCTTACTTAGATTCATATCATGCTAGGTCTATCCATATGATATTTAAAAACAGAACATCGATTGTAAGAAATTACACTAGCGACAGAGCGTTAATGTTCATTCTTAAATAGCGGGCAATGTTTAGTTCATTAGAAATTGAATGTACGGTTGTAAGAATTGAACAAAGGATCAAAGAGCACGATCAACTTGATTCATCTATTGTGTATGACAAAACATTGAAAAACTCAGAGTTATATACACTCTCAATGATAGAACTGAGTAAAACACAAACTCTCGATCATACATTATAAAAAATGAAATACATATAGAACAAGTTTGAGTTCGACACACCCCTTAAATAGGAGGCGTGATGTTCTACATAATAGAAGCTTATCCAATCTAAACTAATGAAATATTGACACATGTCTAAGTTGTTGAGTTGGTAGCCTGCCATGTCATTCTAAACTAATTAATGATTACATGTCTAAAGTGACAACTATAGTAAGAGTCGCGAATGCTCCGACTGGATTATAGAATATTTGGGTTTCAATCTTATCCATTTATTAGGACAATGTCGCTTCATATGTTCTTCTATCAAAGTGTATTCCTTCATAGGGTCTTTGACGTAAGGCCTTCGACATTCTTCATATAATGGTTCCTTAGTCTTCTTATGTATGTAATTCGATTAATTAAAGTCAAATGACTTTACCAAGGTATCACACATTTCTACATTGAATGTCCACGGAATGATTGTTTCGATCCTCGTGGCTTCAAAGCTTGGATCAAGTAGAGCTACCATCAAATTATTGAGGATAGCTTGAATCCAATAGACGTAGTTCATGCATCGAGGAGTCATTCGATTCCCAATAGCTTAAGGCTTTGACAAAGCCTTATGGATAGGGCCATGTTTTGTAGAACCTGTGAGGAAGGGAGATCTTGTAGTGTAGGGTCGGAGTAGGCAATTGACATAAGAACCACTTGAGAATATTACTAAGTTTGTGCCATGTCCATTACAAGTCAAGGGCCTAGGGCTTAACAATTACACGAGGGTTGAAATCATTATAACTTTCTTATAATAGCTCAAAATCAACTGGTCCCAAAAGCAACAGTGATCTATTCAGTCCATAGAATACAATGTGATAAAAAAAAAAAGACTTTTTTTTTTTAAATATCAATGCTAGTTACTATTTTTACAACATCTAATTATGGTGAAATCATTGTGGTAAAAAACAAAAATCATATTTGCCAAACTATTGCTAACCCACTAAAAAAAAATGGGAAAGCTATTGCTTGAAATAGTTGAAAAAGGCTATTAGAAAAATATTTGTTTATTTATATTCTCTAAAACCCCATATCATAGCATGAAAAAGACCATTGAAAAACATGTTCATAATTTCATAATTAGATCACAACAAATGGGCGAATGAAAAACACAATTCTCGAATAAATAATTTGTGATGGATTACTTTTGATGTGAATAGTGCTAAATATCTGATGTAACCTTCTAATAACTTCTATGACATTATTGCAAACTAGTATCATCATAATAACATAAACCCCGCTATAGTGTTGTAGACACTATCAAGCAACACATGAAATGTATAACACATGTAGCACACATGCCCTAAAGTGTACACTGACACTGGCTCTGATCCCCATAAAATATGTCACATTTTATTCTGCTACAATGTCCTGCAGTTTGTATTTGAATCTTGAATATTGAAATCTATTTCAACGTTGTATTTTGATCATCTGGTTTAGTGGTTTACATACACAAGTAGGTTAGACGCTTTTCACATATTGATTAGTAGAATTGTGATTTTATTTGCAATCTAAAAAACATATTAATTTTTTATTGTAGTGGCCATTGGAGTTTATATGCTTTATCTTTATATCTCAATTATGAGGGTGTATGTAACCCGATTTGTATAAAGATGAACTCTATTACACAAAATCTAGCTTGATTAGTTTATACTCAAAATCTAGCTTGATTAGTTTATACTTTCATGTACATTTGAAAATCTCACACGTGTGGAGCACGTTCCCACGTGTGAAGGGTAGGCCTAATCATTTTAGTTCATTTATGTTGAGTTTGTATAGTCAATAGGCATCAAAATTGAGATCTAGTGCGATAGTGACATTTGTCACATGATGTTAGGATTGAAATGCATCTATTTGGCCCAATCACATTTAGAGGCATAGATCACATGGTCAATCACTTTAAAAGGTGCATTAAATGTGGACCAATCATCTTTAGTGGTGCACATCATGAGGCCCAATCAAATTGTGAGGTGAAAATCGTGAGGTCCAATCATGATGAGAGGCGCAATCTAGGGGTCCAATGATGATGGGTGCGAAGGTTTCCTCAAAATCAATATCTTCTTGTTGCTCAAATCCTCTCGCAACCAACCGTGCTTTTTACTTGTTGAGTTGCTCATATGCTCCATATTTGATCTTATAAATCCATTTGCAAGTGATAGGCTTCCAAATTCCACGTTCTATTTTTCGATATGGCTTCCATTTCTGTTTCCATAGCTGCACGCCACTCCTTGTGCTCCTTTGCTTCATCAAAAGTTTTTGGTTCTTGAGCCTTGAGCACAGAGCCCATTCATCTCTAATCTTGCAGGAGGTTTTCGATTTCTACTTGATCTTCTAAGCTCTCCCTGCTCACTTGATTCGAAAGTATCTCCCTTATTAGCATCACTTGTTACTGACAAGTACCACTTAGGCATTCTCCTAGGAGTCTCATTATTAACCCTGTCTTTTTCCATTGGCGCTTCCATATCAACACCAACTTCTTCCTTCATCTATACTTTAGCTTTATCATCAAAGGAATCAAATGTCAATTTTATTTGGTCATTTTGACCCATCTCATCAAAAGTAGCATCTTTGGAAATCACGATCTTTTGTGCATTTGTGTCATACATCCTGTATGCCTTGGCTCTTTCATCATATCCAAGGAAAATACACTTAACAGCTTTTGCATCCAGCTTCTTTCATTTTTCATCAGGCACAATTGGTTAACGCTTGACATCCAAAGTTTATTTGGTCTCAAGTTCGAGCCTTCCATTGGAAACCAAGAAGCATTTTTCATCAGGCACATGAGCATAAGCATCACAACCAAATACTCGTAAATGAAAAACATTAGGTTTCTTTCCAGTAAAAGCTTCATAAGGTGTCTTACCCTCCACGTACTTTGTAGGACACCGATTCAAGATATGAGTAGTTGTGTTGCATGCTTCTGCCCAGAAAGTATTTGGCAAGCCCTTGCTCTTAAGCATTGCCCTAGCCATCTCCACAATGGATCTGTTTTTCCATTTTGCAACTCCATTCTGTTGTGGTGAATAGGGTGTAGCAGTTTGTCTCTTGATCCCCTGATCCTTGCAAAAATTTATAAACTCTATTAAAAAATACTCACCGCCGCCATCTGATCTGAGGGTCTTAATATAACAACTTATTTGTTTTTCAACTAGAGCCTTGAACTCTCTAAACTTGGCAAAAGCATCAGATTTCTTGCTTATGAAATAAATCTAGATATGTCTACTATAGTCATCAATGAATGTGATGAAATAGTAACAACCACTAATGGACCTAGTTTGTATTGGTCATGACACCTCATGAGACCCATTGTGGCAAGAAACCTTCAATTGCTCATTTTCGAGTCTTTGGATCAGAATGTTATGCACATGTACCAGATTCTGATCGCAAGAAGTTCGATTTCAAAAGCAGATTATGTATTTTCTTGGGTTATAGTGATGAATCAAAGGCATATAGAATCTATGACAAAGAGGCAAAGATAATACTTATCAGTTCAGATGTTGTTTTTGTTGAAGGACCACATTCAGTGGCAGGAAATGGCCATGCCACTCTATCATCAAACAAAAAAATAGCCCACCACCAAGTGCCTTACCCAATGGCTAGTATTCCTTTGAAGGAGGAGGATACCTCAAAGAATGAGGAGGAGAAAATTGAAAGCAAGTCTGTCACGGCACCACAAGGAAAGCCACTTCCATTGTGGGCTAGGCGGCTCTTTGATGAAGGGAATTACATTTCCACGATACCTGAATCACCTGCAGATGGGCCGCAAAGGTCAATGTCTATAAAGAGTGATGTCCATAAAGGATGGTTCATCACTTTTATTGAGCACTTTTACATCTTGCTCCACTGGTGTTTCTACATGCTTGCAATCTTGCATCTTGAATCTATTGAGAAAACTTTGAGCATACTTAGATTGACTAATGAAGATGAAATCCAAACCTCTAAGTACTTCTATGTCCAATATGAAGTGAAGTTGACCAAGATCTACCATCTTAAATTCTAGAGATAGATTTTTCTAAGTTTTCTCAATATCATCAATGTTATCACCACTAAGAAGGATATCATCTACATAAATCAATAAAAAGTACAATGCCATTTACATCATACATTATGTACAAACTTGGATCACATTCACTTTGAGTGAATCCAATAGAAATCAAGAAATCATGAAGTTTTGAATTCCAAGACCCTGATGCTTGCTTCAAACCATATAAGCTCCTTTGAAGATGACATACTTTACCCTCCATCCTAAGCTTGATGAAGCCCTGGGGTTGCTCCATGAAAATATCTTCTTCCAAATAACCATTTAAGAATGCATGAGACACATCCATTGAAAAGAGCATTCAACCAAAATGTGAAGCAAGTGCAAGAAGTAACATTATTGTGGCCATCTTGGCCAAAGTTGCAAAGGTTTCTTCATAATGTATGCCTTTTTCTTGAGCATATACTTTGGCAACTAACCTTGCCTTGTGTTTGCTTACACTTCCATCCATATTGAGTTTTAGCTTAAAAAACCCATTTACATCCAATCACATTCTAAGAGGATCCATGTGCCATTCTCCAACAAAGCATTGTATCCATCTAACATAGTTTAAAACTATTCCTTTGAAGTCAATGCATCTTTTACACATGAAGGTTCTTCGAAACTTGAAATGAGTGCAAAGGATGAAGATGGATTACCCTCGGCTTGCTTGCCCTTGTCTTGGCATGTGGCCTCAATGGCTCCATTCTTATCCTTGATGATCTTCTTGGAGTGATTGGTTCACTTGGCTCTAGCTCCTCCTCATGATCTAGATTATCTTGATCCTCGGCCACCTCCCTCTTGATAGGTGATTTGATTAAGCCATCAACAAGCTTATGCATCTTATCCTCATCAAAAATGATATCTCTAGAAACCATAAACTTGTTTGAAAATGGAGGTATACCTAATATCCCTTGCTTGCTTCTATTCAACTTTCTCATTTGAAAATGACTAGTGCTGCTACAGTTGGCTTCTGTTCGCCCTCTCCCAGAGTAAATTTCTTACGCATGGATTAGTCAAGGATGGAGAAGCTCTCCCTCAATGATGGAGATGACAAGGCTCTTTTCACCAAGAGCAAGAGCAAATCCAAAGGCAAAGGTGCTCTATTCAAGAAGAACCAAGTCAGAGGTGAAGATCAAGTAGGATCTTCAAGTCCAAGCTTGAGCAAGCCAAATAAGGATAAGTCAAAGATCAAGTGCTACTTTTGTAGCAAGATGGGGCACTATGCCTTGGAGTACTTCAAGAGAAAGCAAGCTCAAAGTCAAGCTGTCCAAGAGGAAGGGGAGAGCTCTCATGAAGATTCACTCATGATGTCAAGTTTCTCATCTTCAAGCATAAGAGGTGAAGACCCTTGGTGGATAGATAGTGGGTCTAGCTCCCACATGACAAGTAAAAGGGAGTATTTTTCAACCTTATCTACCTATGATGGACCTATCAAGACAATTTTTACAGCAGATAATTATGCTTGTAAGGTAGAAGGCATAGGATCCATACCTCTATGCTTGGGATCTTCAAGGAAGATCATGATTGATGGAGTACTTTACATTACTAGGATCACTAAAAACTTGCATAGTGTAAGACAATTGCTTTAGGCAATGGTTTTATTGTGAAGTTCATCACAAATGCATGTAACATCAAGAAGGATGGCAACATCCTTGCTAGATGCATAAGGTTTGGAAGATTGTTCAAGCTAGATGCCTATGTGGATGTTAATATTGTGATGCTAGCCGAGGAGACCAAGCTATCTAACCATGTTCTATGGCACAAGAGACTTGGCCACATCAACTCAAATTCCATGGAGGTCATGTGCAAGGAGGAACTTGCCTTAGGACTTCCAAGATCCTTGGCAAAAGAAGAGAAAGTGTGTGAAACATGTGCTCTCTCAAAAGCACATAAGAATCCCTTCTCAAGTTCCATCACAGAGATTAAGAAAGAATTGTCTTGTCCCTATACCCCTCAACAAAATGGGGTAGTCGAGAAGAGGAATAGGACATTATGTAAATGTTCTAAAGACTTAAGGATTGATGCATGTTTACCAAAATCTTTTTGGGGAGAAGTTCTTGCTTGTGCTAACCTTATGATGAATAGAATTCCATGTAGCTCTATTGAAGGGAAAACACCATTCGAAGTCTTGTATGGGATGAAGCCAAACCTCAAGGACTTAAGGGTGTTGGATGCATTTGTTATGTGAGAGATTTCAACTAGTTTAGTCTAGTTTAGTCACATTTTGGTAAATTGTCAATAAGAGGCCAAAACTCATTTTAGACTTAGAAATAAACTTTTTGAAGTTATATTAGTTTAAAATACATTCAATAAACACTTTTTGAAAGTGTCGGTGTAGTGGGTTTCTTTCCTTGCCTAACCTGAATCCAAGATCTAGTCAATCTAGCATCAAAGAGACGGAGTTAGTTGTCACGCGGAGGTTCGTTCCCATGAGAGCGATAGTTTAGTTCAGATTTCAACATGAATGGAGGATCTAACACTACATCCATTAACACTAAGCATTAACACTACATCCATTAACCCTACTTCCATTAACCCTAAATCCACAACAATGATAGAAACTTACTCTTCTCTCTCTCCCTTTCTCTCTCACAAAAAGCATAAGAAATAGCAATCCCAATAATGATCAGATCCAACAATTAGCAAAATCCAAAGAAAGCATGAGAAATGGAGGAAAAAAGAGGAAAAGCAAGGACCTTCATCAATCCATTTCTAAAGAGAACCAATCTGCTTTAGTGAAATGAGAAAATGAACATGAGGAGCAACTCGAGTTGGTCCCTTTTTATAGTAGAGAGAAGGACCCTGGCCTCTAAATCCTATTGGTCCAGTCTTGCCTCTCTTTTCTTTCAAATTTAAAAAAGTGTGAGAACCATCAAAATTGGAGGGAAACCCAACTTTATTCACTAACTTGACATTTAGGCCCTGCGACATTAAAAGTCCCGCAAAAAGGCCTAAAGTCCTTTTATTAACATTCTAATTAATCAAATAACTATGTGATTATTGGGTTGGACTTACACACGCAGGGTGCCAAATCCCTCTCACTTATTAACTAGGGTTAGGATTGCCTTGGGATCCGCAAACCCTCCAACAGTATCCCCCACCAAAACTGGTGGCGGTCCACGACACCAACCTCGACGCTTGAATAGTCATATGGGTCCGGTGGCCATTCATGATAACCTTGTGCAGTGACAAATGGGTAGTCGGAACCATCCAAAAAAAGATCCCAAGATAATGCTTGTTGATGTTGATCCTTGTAGATAGGTGCACCTGCTAGCAATGACATTGTTGAAGCTAACGACAAGGTAACTGCAGAATTTCCTTTTTTTGACATTTTCAAAAATTTGTCACCACTAAATAGAAAATATAGTCACCACTTAGTTTTTGAACATTTTTGAACATAACTCTCACAAATCACATCCATAATACAAAGCTAACTCTAGCATGCCACGACAAGATGCCTAATGCAAGCTAACCATCAGCCAAACATGCTGCAAACTGAAAAATTGACGTAGCTCCCCGACAACGGCGCCAAAATTGTAGTGGGTTTCTTTCCTTGCCTAACCTGAATCCAAGATCTAGTCAATCTAGCATCAAAGAGACGGAGTTAGTTGTCACGCGGAGGTTCGTTCCCATGAGAGCGATAGTTTAGTTCAGATTTCAACATGAATGGAAGATCTAACACTACATCCATTAACACTAAGCATTAACACTACATCCATTAACCCTAAATCCACAACAATGATAGAAACTTACTCTTCTATTTCTCCCTTTCTCTCTCACAAAAAGCATAAGAAATAGCAATCCCAATAATGATCAGATCCAACAATTAGCAAAATCCAAAGAAAGCATGAGAAATGGAGGAAAAGGGAAGAAAAGTAGGACATTCATCAATCCATTTCTAAAGAGAACCAATCTGCTTTATTGAAATGAGGAAATGAACATGAGGAGCAACTCGAGTTGGCCCCTTTTTATAGTAGAGAGGAGGACCCTGGCCTCTGAATCCTATTGGTCCAGTCTTGCCTCTCTTTTTATTCAAATTTAAAAAAGTGTGGGAACCATCAAATTGGAGGGAAACCCAACTTTATTCACTAACTTGAAATTTAGGCCCTGCGACATTAAAAGTCCTGCAAAAAGGCCTAAAGTCCTTTTATTAACATTCTAATAATTAAATAACTATGTGATCATTGGGTTGGACTTACACACGCAGAGTGCCAAATCCCTCTCACTTATTAACTAGGGTTAGGGTTGCCTTGTCCGCAAACCCTCTAACAGTGGGAAAGTTGGTAGTCGAGTTTGAGAGAGATTCAAATTTGAACTTTGGGTACATTGAATCTAGACCTAGAAATAGTAAGGTTTACATTTTGGAGGGAAAGCCAAGTGGCCAGATAGGGTCTGGACACTCTATAAAAGGATGTAACTCGTAGAGAGACACATCTTCTCTCTTCTCTCTCATTTCATCATTATACATGGTTCCCTTTGGGTTCTACTACTCATTGGTGCACTATCTTGGTGATATCTTGTAATCTTGTGTGTAGAATGCTCATATTTGGATTTTTTTTGTTCCACATGTGTGAAATACAATAGGGTATTGTTATTGTACGGAAAGAAACCATATTTTATGTTTTGGTTCATGTTTGATCAGTATCTCTTAGAGTTTGCATCTCATTTTGTATGTAGATGCTGATTTTTCTACATTGGCAGGATTGTTGGTTTGCTCAAAATTCGGCCAAAAGCACAACCAATGATGGAGAAAAATAAACTGCAAAAACTATTAATAACTAAAATTGGAAAGAAAGCACTAAAATGGCCATAACTTGGTCATTGTAGCTCCAAGTTAGAAAATTCAGTACCTCCAGAAAGCTAAGAGAGAGGGCTACTGATCTAAAACAAGAAAATATTTTTTTTTTTTAAAATGAAGATTACTCGGTAAAAAATGGAACCAAATTATTCTAGAAATTGAATATCAAGAAAACTAGTGGGAAAAACTCTAACAAACTTGGAGAGAACCACCAAATCTGGTGGGGAAAGGATCTAATGCTCTAAGACCAAAATTGTCATGTGCCAACCTTAGCATTAAAACATCTAATTCATTCACGAACATCAAATTACAATGGAAATGCAAGAAATCAAGAAAACTAGTCAAAAATAAAGAAAATAGATAAATGCAGCAAACCTTCACCAAAATAGACAAAGGATTCTTTATCCATCATTAATGATCATTCATAATATAGGGCCTGTTGCTAGAGCATGATCTAAGCTCTCATGTGATTGTAAGCACATGGGCCACCATTCCATTCAAAAAAGCTCTCAGAGAGAAGCTTCAAGAACACAATAAAACACTTAGAATTCAAAATTATCAAAATAAACAATAGCCTCCAAATTTAGCACGACCTCAGCTATATATAGTGGTCATTTGTGACTCTACTACAATTTTGGGACCTTATTTGGCTAATTTGGGCCTTACAACTATCATGCCCCCCAGAATTTTGTGAAAATTCTCACATTGATTATGCAACAAAAAGTAACAATTTCTAGTGCTTTTCTCAAAACTGCAAACCAAAGTACGAGTATAACGTCTTTTTACTGATGGCACTAAAAAACCCTACTATTCCTTCAATTCCATGCAAGATGAAATTAGTCCCCATAGATCACATATTCGAGATGGGGACAGCGAGCCCTACTTCATCTTGCATCCAATTCTATACAAACAAAAGTTCTTTGACTTGGGGTCCTAGGATAGAGAGTCAATGGGGATGGAAGGACACTTAAAATTATCGACCCTTCCCGGATGAAAGGACACTGAAACCCTTCGGAAAAAAAAGCCTCAGCTCTACAATGGGACCAAACAAAGGATCAATTTGAAAGAAAGCATTTTAATGAAAACTATCCTTATGTCCACTTGATGGGGGGTAAGAACGTACTATATAAAATCAATCTCTAGCTTTGCATCAAGCTCGAGTGAGGGGGCTACAAAATCAAGACAATAACTTTGCTCAAACCTTTCTTAACAGAAGCTCATTTTTCCAAATAAAACTTCATGCAAATCAAATCTGATTCTAGATTTCAAATCCTCATGTACATGCTCCTTCTACATCAAAACCTCTAAAGTGAGCAGCTCATCTTTGCAGTCTCTTGATGTTGCTTGAAGTTTAGTATTTCACCTAAAACTCAAAAAAAAATCAAGCCTCTGTGCTAATTAAAAGTCCTAATCTGAAAATGGTTCATACCAGGTCAGATCTGGAGCAAACATGCAGGTTGGATACAAATTGGAAGCAAAAGTTTTCATAAGACAGCTATGTGAGGCAAGAGAACAGTTCCCAGCCATAACTTTCCATCCCTCTCCTCCACTTCACTTACAAACTTCACCACTTTTCCTGTGTCATCTTCCAAGACGTCCACCAGAACTCCATCAGCAGAGTACTTGAGCACCATGCCCTGGGGCTTACCATTGTAAAATACAGGAAGATACTTGAGTGGAATTGGAAGCTTGAAGATAAGTTTGCGGAGCAGAGGACGAGGACCCAAAATATGGTGGCGGAGGTTGCGACGGCAATAAATAGCTACCCAGAACTCACCTGCCTCATTCTTTCTAACATTATCAGGAAATCCAGGCAGCAAAGCAAATAATTCCGCTGTGCCAGCCTTTGCACCCTTCAGCCAATACCGCTGCAATCTACATGCCCAGTTCCTAACAAAAGTTAATGAATCAGCTCTGAGAAAAAATGTGGGCTGGCATAAAAATTGTTTTTAGAATCATGAATTTGTTGTCTAATGTAAAACTCAATATTCCCAGCCCAAATACACAGAGGTATGCTTCAAAAACAGCAAAATATGGATCAAAGATCCGTTCTCTGAGCTAAAATAAACAACAAAAAAAAAAAAGTAGTTCTCCGAGTTAAAGGATAAACTGTCCTCATACCTGCTGCCAGTTGATTCAGCCACAATTAAAAAGGACTTGTCTTTACTAAGAGCCACCCCGTTTGCAAATAGAAGCCCACGAAGCAGCACTCGGGTTTCTTGGGTGGATGGGTTGTATTTCAAGAGACGGCCTGTGTTGTCACCTGCTACTATAGCCGCAAAGAAATTCCTGAGCAGCATCTACGTTTTGCAGAATGTTAGACCCTAATTGCAAGACCCAAAACCCGTGAGCATTAAAAGCAGATTATGCATGGCAAATTGAACAGGTTAGACAACCTTCTTTGGAATTTGGTGCTGCTATCAGTAAAATAAACGTTTCCTTCATCATCCAAGTCGAGATCATTGGTGAATTTGAACGGTTCACCCTCAGCCTCCGTAGCAAGAGATTTTGCCAATCCCCCATCTGGACCCACAACCAACAACCCGTGATATGCATCTGCTATGAATAGCTCCCCAGTTTTCTTGCTGAAGCGCAATCCAAGAGGCCGCCCACACACATGCTCAAATGCCACGTTGGGCTGTGGAGGGATTTTAGGCTGGCATATCTCGGATCTGTCATTGTATCAATTTCTGTCAGAATAGCAGCACCATAGAAGCAATATAAAATCAATTCAATCAAATCTGAAAGCCTGAGGCAGATCACCGTAGTAATAATCGTACACTGTTCTACGATGCTATTGGCAAACAGCAAATGCACTGCAGTTTGTTCTGACATATTTCCAGAGTCATCCTTCACAAGCTGGATGACACAATTGCTTATTGAATTAATAGCAGCTCTAGTCGAAGCACAAACAGAAGAGCAAAAATGTTGCAAACAAATGCTAAACAAGCATGAAGCTTATAATTTGAGACAAGCCAAAAATATTATACTCGGCATTGGAAACTAGATCCATCTCACCGATTTGGAGAGGTGTAGGCAAAATCTTTCCAACCTTTCTCAGCCCCATCCCATCTGACAATACGTCCATCACTCAAGCCTGTGTAGGGACCCCTTCCATGTACATCAAAAACAATGCTTTCTGGTCCATGGATCTCATTCACAAACCTCAAATCTGCTTTCTGGAGCTTGTTGTGGCTGTCTTTGGGGTAGCTGAAAGCAGCAGCCCAGGTGGGCTGCTCCACATACAGAGTCTGGAAATCTGGGAATTGTGCTATGAAGCTTAGCTTAAAAGGATCTGCTCCCAAATACAAAGCTAAACCTGCAAAGGCCAATGCTACCAATACTTTCCACATCCTGCTGATCTGGGTTAGGATCATCTTAAAGGAATTCTTAAAGGAATTGCTTGATTTTGTTAGGTGCTGGGAGGGCCCTTGCCCGAGGGCAGGGCCCGACCTGCACGGAAGGGCCTTCCCTTGCTTAATGACATATCTGAGATTTTAATCTCTGATAGATTCTGGACAAAATTGATGATGCCTTTACTGCAAGATGAGAATTCTAGATCAGAATTCTAGATCGATGCAAGCAAATTCCAACTCTAGAGGTGCATCAAAAACACAAAGAAAAATCGAAGACCTAGCATTACGCTTATTTAAGGGTGCTTTCACATGGAACGGGGGGGGGGGGGTGTGGGGGTTTGAGCAATCCTGATGAAGGGCATCTTCTCATGCTCGAAACCCGCCTGTTACCCGCCCGTTCTTGACGTCAAGAATGCTTTGGTGTGACACCTCTCCACCTTCACATGGATCCGTGGAGAGGCTTACCCGTCAGCCTCTCTCCAACCACCTCTCTTCTCTCTTGAGTTGCGAGAGAACAGGTCAATCTCCAACTAGTTACTACATGTTTAACAAGTAATGTAAAATTTAGGAAAAGGATCTTTGGCCACTACACCTTAAAAAGTTGATGGCAATTGGTAGGCTGGTTCAACATGGAATGGATGGTAACATGTGAAGTGGATTTGTATGAATGGGTGGTACTAAAGGGATAACATCTAGAATGGGCAATGGGTTTACATGTGAAAAGGCCCTAAGGCCAGTTTTAGACTAGCAGCAAAGTTTTTTTCCCTAGCTACAAGCAAAGTCTTTTTTCCTAGCTCTAATGGCGATTAAGACTGGTTTCAAACTAGCAGCAAAGTTCATTTTCCGTGCCTTCTCACCGATCTCTTAAATTGTGCCAAGTTGGTTGTCGGACCACCCCCTCTCAAACTTGCTCATTGAATTCATGTCATACCCTTGGTCATTTTTATAACATTGCCATAGGCAACTCAACATGTTGTGAAAATTTTCGACTATATTTGTAACTAAATTGGCAATTTGAGGCCTAATTGAGGCCAAACTTGTAAATATACTTCACATGGTGTTTTCACACATGTGAAATCAAAGTACATGACTATTTTTAGTTGGGTCCAAGTTCATTTGGTTACTTGTACATACAAATAGTTCATTTTTATGATTACTTGGCAATTTTGGCCAATATAGCTAATATTGGCTGAGTGGTGGCTAAGTTTGGGCAAATGACTCTAGAGAGGAGAGAGTCACCCATTTCAACTATAAATAGTAAGTAAGATGTGAAAAAAGTAGAACCATTGTCCATTTCCATTTGTGGAAGATTTTGGAACAATACTATCATCTATCTTTGGTTCTCTTTTACATTTGTATAGAATGTGAAGATTTTGTTAATCACTAAGATCCAAAATCATCCCTTGATATTTGGTTTTGAAGACAACACAATTAGCACCATTCGCAATGTAGAAAATCAACATCTACTTGATGAAAGAGATGCAAACTCAACAAGATCTTGATCAAACTCGTGTATAAGCATGAAATGAGATAAGAGAGAAAGAATCATGTTCTCCCACGCTTGTATACTATTTATAACAGGTCTATGCCCTATTTTGAACGTGGTTTCCCTCTATAGAAACTTCTAGATCCAAAATCGTACTCAAAATATGGACTAAATTCAATGTACCAATCATTCAAATTTGAATGGGTCCAAACTCGCATAGTTATTTTTCCTCACTTTTCGAAAGTGGTAATTCAAAAACATTTAGACTAATATAACTTTGAAATATTTATCTCTAAGTCTAAAATGCAAATTGGCCTCGATTGCCAATTAACCAAAATATGACTAAACTAGTTGATATTTCTCACACTCCCTCTTCAACTAGTTTTGGCATAGTTTTAACCATAGAACTTTGATCCAACTTTAGAATGATTTCCATCCTAAGTATAGACCTCCTTTCTAAGGTTCTAAATTCATCCTGCCGCGCGAAGATCTCAGGCCCGATACATTATCGTAGCAACTGATTATATGACCAAGTGGATTGAAGCCAAAGCTGTCAAAGTTGCTGATGCAAAAACTACGGCCAAGTTTCTCTATGAAAATATTATTATCAGATTCGGATGTCCGATCGAGATTGTCAGTGACCGGGGTACACACTTTGTTAATCAAACGATAAAGTGTTTGTTGGAAGATTTTTTTGTTATACACCGCTTTAGTACTCCATATTAACCTAGAGGGAATGACCAAGCTGAATCTTCCAATAAGATTCTCTGCACTATCATGACGAAAACAGTTAAAGTGAGTCGGTCTGATTGGGAACATAAACTGCATGCAGCATTATGGGCATTCAGAACCGCTTACAAGAGTAGTACAAGTCAAACACTCTTTCAACTTGTTTATGGTCAAAATGTTGTCATGCCAATTGAATTTTTAATACCATCTTTACACATAGCATCAACAGAGCGGTTAAATGATGATAAGTCTTTACAACTATGTCATGAAGCTTTGCACAAATTGTGTGAAACAAGATTGATGGCAGTCCATGCGTTAGCAGCAGAGAAAGCCCATTGAAGTTTACCGGTGAAAACCCGTATAGAGTGAAGGAAATCCTGAACTATGGAACAGTGATTCTTGAATACTTGGATGGAAAACATTTTGATACTCCCGTGAATGGCAGCCGATTACGCAAGTTTTGACAGCCTGCTTCGCCAGTTCAACCAACATGATCCAAATGATTTTTTAATTTTATTTGTTTTTCAATTTACTGTTTTCACTATTGTTAATTTCTTTTGGAAAAGATGGTATGAAAGAAAAAAAACAAAGAAAAATGAGAAAAGATTGATGAGCAAAAGTCAAAAATATCATCAGATCAAAAAAATTGAAGAAAAATATTTTTAGGAGTCAGATTTTTATGGAAAAATGACTTGGAAAATCATTTTTTTGGTCATTTTTTGCACAAACTATGTTTAGAATTGTTCGCCAAATTTTTAGAAGCAAGATCCACCTCAGATATACCCTTACTGAGTTGGACGAACGTTCTTTTCACCAGTTGGTACATGTTTTGGAGTTAGGCGAATGATCAGCAATATGCCATTTTGGGAACCTTCGCTGAGCATCTTACTCTCCTCAAAAACCTTCATCGACATGTCAGATAGATTTAAAATGCCAAAATTAGGTCGGCTATAGGTTCAGATCTTGAAAATTTGCATTTATGATAGTACTTGGGCGAAGGATCAGACTTAGAAAACAATCGCCGGATAGGTTCAGAGCTTCAAAAACCTTCGTTGAGATTTTTATAATCTATTTTCACACAAGCCTGCAGATTTTTGTACTGAACTGATCAGCCAAACTAGTATTCTATGTATTGGACCCTCCAAATCCAAGACAAATCCTTTTGACAAAGAACAAGCAGATGGAGTCCAACATTATATGCCCGAACATTTCAAACGCTATACATTGGATGATGCAAGTTTTGGCAACCTGCTCTGCCAGTTCAGCCAGCATGATCCAAATGATTTTTTATTTTTATTTGTTTTTCAATTTATTGTTTTCCACCAAGTGGACAAGGCCGTGCAGGATGCAAAGCAACAAGTCCACCTGCTCCAGGGTCAATTGCAGATGGCTGAACAAGAACGTGAACGTCTCCAAGGTGAATTGGATGCGACCACCCTTGAGCGTGATGCATATCTACAGATGAAAATACCAGATCATTCGGTAACTCCGACGAAAATCGTGTGTTCGTTTAAAAGGTTGAAACCTATAAAGTGGCCCTTCAAGGATTTAAAGGCCGCTTTGACAGATTCAAGGGTACAGCTTCAACTGAGTTGGCAAAGGCCAAAACAACCATCAACGAATATGAAGAGACTGTCGCTCATGTTTTGCATTCTAACCCTCAAATCCCAGTTTCGCTCATGTCGTACTCCCTCCGCACCAAGACGACATAACTATGGATACAGGGTTAGATGCGGGCATGGACCGGGGTACAGCCCTCGATGTCCAAGAAGGACAACCAGTTCCACAGGCAACGCAAGCAAGTTCATCTTCATCAAGGACCACACCATTGTTTAGATGACCAATCAGTGTTGAGGACTAGATCTAGAGCTTTTTAGCACAACATCCACATGAGTCCTCACGTGGTGGTTGGGTCATCAAGTTTAAGACCTCTGAAATTGAGGCTGGCAAAGAATAGGATAAGATATCTGCATTGGAGGAGCAGCCGGCTTGGAGAATCACAATTTTTGAGAAAACCCTGTAATCCATCAGGAGTTATGTGGCCAGCCCCCACCAATTGTGTGTAGATCCATACTACGTACCAATGCCTCGCAAAAATAAGTGGAAGGCTTTGGGATTGGCCATGGACAGAATTACCATTCATACGCCGAATTGGCCGGTCATCCACCAATCATATAGCTGGGAGATCTCAATGGACTTCGATCGAGCCCTACAAGCATACCAGCAGGAGTATATCCACTCTCCTAATCCAACAGTAAAGCAATCGGTGCTGTTCGCAAAAGATCTCACTCTATTGGCGTCCCTTGCAATGCGATGGGATGATTGTCTTTTTACTTTGGCATTCGATCCAAATAAGCCAATGGCATCAAATAGTATTAAGGATCAACTGCCGATGGCCAGATTATATTTTCATGCTGCAATGGTGGGAGGCTCCTGGGAATCTCGATTTATAGCCTGGACGACTTCAAAATGGATCGCGGAGCCCGTCGTTGTTTTTTGCTGCACAACCTAGATTTTTACACTTCCCGACTCGATTTCATGGAGAAGGTGCAATATCATTTAATAAAGATTCGTCGTGATGCAAATAAAAGCCCACAATAACTGTATTTTGCAGGTGTCATGAGACCGCCACCAGTTTTGGTGGGGGATACTATTGGAGGGTTTGCGGATTCCAAGGCAACCCTAACCCTAGGTAATAAGTGAGAGGGATTAGGCACCCTGCGTGTGTAAGTCCAACCCAATGATCACATAGTTATTTGATTAATTAGAAAGTCAATAAAAGGACTTTAGGCCTTTTTGCGGGAATTTTAATGTCGAAGGGTCTAAATGTCAAGTTAATGAATAAAGTTGGGTTTTCCTCCAATTTTGGATGGTTCCCACCCTTTTTTAAATTTGAATAGTTAGGGAGGCAGAAATGGGCAAATAGGATTCAGAGGCCAGGGTCCTCCTCTCTACTATAAAAAGGGACCAACTCGAGTTTCCTACATATGTATCTTTATTTCAATAAAGCAGATTGGTTCTCTTGTGAAATGGATTTATGAATGTCCTTGCTCTCTATCACGTTTCCTCCATCTCTCATACTTTTGTTGTGTTTGCTAATTGTTGGATCTGATTGTTATCAGGATTACATGTTGTTATACTTTTTATGAGAGAGAAAGAGTAAGCTATCTTCATTGTGGATCTCAGTGTTAATGATCATAGTGTTAATGCTTAGGGTTAATGGATGTTAGAGTTAGATGTGAATCCTCATTCATGCTGAAATCTGAAATAAGCTATCGCTCTCATGGGAACAAACCTACGCGTGACAACTAACTTCATCTCCTTGATGCTAGATTGCTTAGATCTTGGGTTGAGGATAGGCAAGGAAAGAAACTCACGACACAAATTCTCTAAGATGGCCTCTCCGAATGGAATGGGGAAATGGTCACGTTTGGTGACTATGTTAAGCTTCTTAAAATTGACACAGATTTGAAGAAACCCATTCTTCTTAGGTACGATCACGATGGGCGACACCCATTATATATGGTCTAGGATTTTAAGGGCCACCTTATGATTTATGCCAATCTTAAAACCAACTACACATGTCTATGGAGATAACATTATTCTTGCCTAATTTTAATTTTGACCTTGGAATGAAGAATGAGAAAATTTCATTCTTAACAAATCAGCCTTATTTGGGTCCTAATAAAGTCTTCTGAGAAATCTTAGACAAGATCGTCTCCTAATGGTAAAGTATTTCATTCATGTATGTTGAGTTTTACTTAACCCACATAAAATGTCGAATGCATGTAACATCCACCTAAAGATCTAACTAATGAGCTAAAGATTTCGTTCTTCAAAGAATCATCTACAAAAACATGTCAACAGTTCAATAATGTTTGCTTGCATGAAAAACACTAGAGCCCATCATAATTCTCAAACACCCCCTATCTCACATTAGATTTGTAAGAAGCACAAAGCAACAAGATGTTAGCTTGATGAACACTGAAAAGTTTTCTCAAGGCCAGTGATCCTTCAATACTACTCCACAACAGAAATGGTCACAGACATCTTCACCAAAGCGCTTCCCAAGATCAAGCACCAGAAGTTCTTCAACATGCTGAACTTGATGAAAATACCAAGGCACCAACCGTGACCTTAAGGGGGACTGTTGGAAATTAAGCCCACAGTTTCCTCCTTGGTGAATGACTAATTTCTATTTCACGATTTTTCCTGCACGTTTATTGATCATTGATCTAGGGTCAGGTGAAACCAACTTTGGTTCTACGTTTGCTCATTTGATACCTACAAGAATCACAAACTTAAACAACCAATTCATTTGAAGAACGTCTACAACGAGCTTCCGACTGATCTCTAGCAAAGGGTAACCAATCCTGTCATAATTTCCAGTTTAGATGTTAAGTTCAATAATTTGAAGTCATTGAAGACTTGGCCATATTCAAGGACTTCCACGAAATTAGCATTTAAAACAAGTCTGCAGAAATACATTACTTCCGCGACAGTCTGCAAAAATACTCTAAGTGTCACGACAGTTTGCAGAAGTGAACTATGTTTTCAACAGCTTCGGCTTTTTTCGCATTTTTCCGAAATGCAACACTTGCACAGTTCAAAAGTTTAACTTGTGCAGTTCAAAAGTTTAACTGTTTTTAACACCTTCGGCTTTTTCGCATTTTTTCGAAAAATGCAAAGAGAGAAAATTCCCGAAGGTCATCTATTTTCATAAGTTGAACTGTTTCAAGGGCACCTTCGTCTTTTTCGCAAAATCCCGAAGAGAGAAAATGCCGAAGGTCGTCTATTTTGAACGAGGAACGTTCCCAGTTAATTCCCAAAATTTGAAAAGTGAGAGAAAACCATTTCACTTAAAATGCGAAGTGAAAGAATCAGCAACGTCCTCGTCTGCATCAACGATACTAAATTATTGACCGTATACACTATGTGCAAATGTCACAAAAGCCATATACTTTCAAGTACAACAACTTTTCTAATTAGGTGACAAACATTCAACGTAATTAATACACAGATGAAATCTATAAATAGATCGTTCGAGCATAGATTAGTGGTTGCTCCATCCATGAGACACATTATTTGAGCATCCCAATTACACCATCATTTTTGGTTGTAATTGCTACTTTTTATTGTGCTTCAGTGTAATATAACAGTAGCTTGCTTTTATCTGTGTACAACGTAGATGAATGCTTGTTGTGATTGAATGCACTTTCATTGTTGTTTGATCGCGCTTGTTTACTCACTTTGATCAGAACACGGACGTCTATGACTCCCCGGTTTCTGATCAGACAATGGTTGTCTTTGATGCCTGAGGAACTCGCGTTATCATACTGCTCTTCCATTCATTTCAGAACTATACTTCACGTTAAATCTAATTTCAGTAGTACCACATACAAACCATCTCTAATATCTTCGGTGGACTGTACTCTTGTTTCAAAGTATGAATAAATTTTTAAGATCATGTTGGGCAATTAGAACACTTAAGGTTTTGATTACATTTAGCATAAGTCGTCTATTAGACAATTTTGCATTTAGTAGCTGATTAGAACGGGAGAGCTGTTCCGCAATATTCCTACTCTCTTCTCCGTTCACGTTCTTCTATCTCCTTTGCCCCATCACTTCTCTCTCTCTCTCTCTCTCTCTCTCTCTCTCTCTCTCTCTCTCTCTCTCTCTCTCTCTCTCTCTCTCTCTCTCTCTCTCTCTCTCTCTCTCTCTCTCTCTCCCTCTCCCTCTCTCTCTCTCTCTCTCTCTCTCTCTCTCTCTCCCCTGTGTGTCCAAAGACCTTCTATGTGCCAGAACACAGAATATTCCATGAATATTCATGACAAAATGTTCACTGGAATATTCCTTTCTTCTCCCTCCTCTCCATGCGCAGGAAAAGAATTTCGACTTATTTTCAAATTTTTTATGGTTCTTTTTCTTTTACGAGCATTTGAACCATCCATTCAAAAGACCATTTTAAAAAAAAAATCGTAGGATTCTAAAATCTTTCACGAGTTCTTCTATCTTCAATGGAGACTAAAACATTTCATGGATTTCAAAGTCTTATCCACTCCGATTTGTAAAATTTTTAAAAGACCCCATTCTAAGTTGTTCTTCATTCATTTTCTTCTTGTTCTTTGAGCTGCTATAACTCTTTCGTGTGAGCTCAAATTTTAGTTGACAAATAAAAAGTGATCAGAATGACGAGCTTGACATTGAGAAGTAGTCAAAATTTTGTAATTATTAGTTTTCAATTTATTTATTTTGGGACCATTTTTTTGTTTCGAATCCTCATAACTTTTCCATTTGAATTCGGAATTCAATACTGTAAACAATAAAAGTGCTCAATTCCATATGACCTACAAGATTCTACCATTTTTTAAATTTTTACTCATTGTAGAATTCCGAATTTTAAGTGGGTGGAGAAAAGAGCATTTAAGCCGCTTATCAAAGTCCATTGCACATAAACTTCAACTTGGTGTACCCATAACCTTTGGGTCCTTCTATTGATAAGATGGATGTTGATTCTGATTTTGAGTATCTATATAACAGTGACTCTAAATATGAGGATCAATTTAACTATGATTTTGAAGATCGGTATTATGAACACAACAATGGCAAATCCAGTCAATGTGGACAACATGTGTCATATGGAGACTGTATGGAACATAACGAAAAGCATTTTGATAACAATGATGATCAACAAGCTCACTAGATGAGTCAACATAACCTGAGAGGTGGTGTTTATAGTAGTGACAGTGACACCAAGCCAAATTTTCGTCAATCAAGATGTCATCATTACCAACATCCTCACATGGACCAACCTTCCCAACCTACAATGGAAAAAATGATGGTGCAACGACATTATGACTTCCATAAGTTTGATGGTAGAATTGCTCACATCGATGTGAGAATATGGTTGGACAACTTTGACAAGTAACTTTAGTCACATCCAAATAGTGACCATGACAAGAGGCCTATTGACTATTCAAACTCAACATAAATGAACTAAAATAATTAGGCCTATCCTCCACACGTGGGAACATGCTCCACACATGTGAGATTTACATATGTACATGAAAGTATAAACTAGTCAAGCTAAAGTTTGCTAAATCTTCACACTCCTCAGAAATTAGCTTGATGAGATACAATATCAAACAACAGACTTGTTTTGAGAGTGAAGGCTTCGAATGCTGAGTTATCTTGCATTGATAAGAGCATTAAGGAAGGAGAGCTTGTTCAAGTTATTCTTAATGGTTTGTTGGATGTTCATGCTAACATTGTACAAAGTCTTGCCATTCAAAGAACTTTGCCAAGTTTGATCAATCTTCAAGAGATCTTGATCAATGAAGAATATAGGCTTCAAGCAAGAGGTGGATCTTCATCAACATCTCAAGTTGGAGAGGAGGCTATGTTCATCAAGGGAAATTCAAGGGCAAAAGCAAAAGCAAGTGGTCTAAAGGGCAAGATCAAGGGGAGGCTTCTTCAAATGGCAAAAAGAAAGATAGATCAAAGCTCAAGTGCTTCTATTGTGGCATCAAAGGACACTTTGCAAGTGAGTGCTACAAGAAGAAGAGAGATCAAGGAGACAAGCAAAGTAATCTTACTCATGATGGAGATGGTTTGGATGTTCAAAATTCAAATGATGATGCTTTTGTGATGTCTTCATGTATGCTTGCTAATGATGGAGATCTAGATCCATGGTGCATTGATAGTGGTGCAAGCTCACACATGACTTTTCACAAAGAGTACTTCACTTATTTGTTGGCATATGGAGATGAGAAGAAGGTGATCTACATGAACCAATGATGGTGAGTGTGCAATCAATTGGCACAATTCCTATTTCTCTCTCTACAAATAGGAATTTTCATTTGAATGATGTTTTGTTCATAACTTCCATTACCAAGAATTTACTTAGTGTGAGTAAATTGCTAAGTAGGTTTCAAAGTTGAGTTTGATGGAGGGAAACCAAAGTTTGATATTAGGTCTGGACTTGTTATAAAAGGATGTAACTTGTGGAAAGAGAAGACATTCCCTCTCTCTTATCTCATTTCATGCTTATACATGGTTCTCTTATTTGGTCATAAATTTACCTAATCATTAGGTATGCCATCAAGGGGTTGGTAGTTCACCACCCAATGTCCTTGATTTTAGGAGTTAGAACCTAGATTTTAGGAATCTTGGCCAAATGACCTACTTAACACCTATGATTTAGATCTAACCTACCTAGGCCTATTCTGCACATGTCCTTCACACATGTGGGACCCACCCATGTACATATTTACAAGGTTAATCAATCTAGAATATTCCAATTTTGATAGAGTCCTCAAAACTAGCATGACAAAACTATGTTGCATTTGTCGATAACTCCAAGGGCTCATTATGACTTCATGAATGCATTATTTGTAAGTACAAAGAGTGAAGATCATCCAATAAAACTATGGAAAATGCAGCATAATAAACTCATTTGATCCTAGAAACGATGGAAAAAGCACCTACTTAAGATCCAAACAAGATCTAGACCTAACCCTAACATCTGGATAGAGAGCAATTGAGGGCATCTGGACATGTAGTAAACTTGGCATTAATGGATGAAATTATGAAAATACATGAGCCAACAAAAGCATTAGGGCCCTTTTTGAACTCAAAAAGGGCCTCTTCATTGCCTAAACATGTTTGATAATCTGGATTAATTAACTTGCTAATAGTCCTATGTGGCAGTTCACCTTGGGTTTAACTTGAGTTAAAACCTAGTCACATAGGTTGCACTTGAACCTAGTATATTAAATGAATAAAGAATTAAATTGAATATGTGTAAAAATGTTGATTCATTTTTGAATTTGTGAGAGTTGAAATTTCTTTCACACTTCATAGGTCTTTTTTTATCTTTATTTTGGTGAGAAAATATGTTGCAAATTTTTCTATTTTTCATTTTGAAATGCAAAAGAAAGGGTGCAAGGGAAGAGGGGTCCCCTCCTTTGTACCTGAGAAAAAAAAAATTTGAAATGTAAGGGGTCCCCCCCCCCCCGCTCCACTCTACACGGCCACCGTCCCGTGCAAGCTCCTGCACCCAGGCACACCCCGGGCCACTGGCCCTACTCGATGCCCAACATCCTCGTGCAGCCACATGATTTTGAAACATATATACTTGAAATGAGGTGGCTGGGCATCGAGCGGTGGGTGCTGGGCATCGAACCAGGCCAGCGGCCCGGGGTGTTCCTGCGCCCACACCTCGGGCTGCTGGCCTAGCTCGATGCCCAACGCCCTGGTGCAGCCACATGATGTTTCATGATTTTTGACATCTATACTTGAAATGAGGTGGCTGGCATCGAGCGCTGGGGACGTTGGGCATCGAGCCGAACCAGCAACCCGGGGTGTTCCTGCCTCCAGCGTAAATAAGTACGTGATGAACGTGACTGTGACGGCCGTGCAAAGGGGGGGGGGGCTTACATTTTTTTCTTAGGTACAAAGGGGGGACCCCTCCCCCCTTGTACCCTTTTTTTAACATTTCAAAATGAAAAATAAAAAAATTTGCAACATATTTTCTCACCAGAATAAAGTAAGTGTGAAAAAAATTTCAACTTCACAAATTCAAAATTTGAATTTGGGCCTTGCTAATAAGTGTCACATTGTCATTATAAGGGGCTAGGAGAGCATACTTAGAATGTGGTTAGTGAGTGAGTTAAATTCTGGGGATTTCATCTAGGCCATTGAATGTGCCATGTCATATGGACCATTCCATCTCACTTGTCACTCTTTGATTGGTACACATGTCGTCATTAACACTAATTATAATTAGTGAAGAGGCCCTTTTTGAGTCCAAAAAGGGCCCTAATGTGGATGAGACTATGGCTAGTCCAGAAGACAAAATCAGACTTGGGAGCTTGTGGACCGACCTCATAACAGGAAAATCATTGGCACCAAGTGGATTTGCAGAGTCATGTACAAATCTGATGGCACTCTTGAGAAGTACAAATCCAGGCTAGTTGCGCAAGGATTTTCAAAATTTGAAGGTTTTGATTTTCAGGAAACCTTTGCTCCCACTACTATTATTGCTTAAGCTACTACCAGGGGATGGAAGATTATTCAGATGGATGTGAAATCAGCATATCTGAATGGATACCTTGAAGAAGAGATCTATGTGTTCCAGCCACTAGATTTTGAAGTACCAAGTTCAGAAAACAAGGTTTGTAGACATAATTGGGCTTTATATGGGCTAAAGCAAGGAGCAAGAGTTTGGTATAAACGAATAGATGGTTTCTTTTTGTCAATAAAATTTTCTAGATGTGCTTCTGATGCAAACTTATATTTTTATAAGGAGGATGGCAAGTACGTGGTGAGTTGAGAAGAGTTCGATTCTTCCTTTCTACAATCTCGTTCTGTTGAGGTGAATAGGAAGTGGTGAACTGTCTTCTAATACCATGTTCAACCATGTAGTCGGACATCTCGTTAGAGATGTATTCGCCACCACCATCAGTTTGGAGTGCTTTCACTTTCCTAGACATTTGTGTCTCAGCCATGGTCTTGAATCTCTTGAAGCATTCAAAGGCTTTAGATTTGTGCTTAATGAACATGGCTATAGACCATCTAGAGTAATCATCTATGAAAGTGATAAAATAGATTGCATCTCCTAATGACGGAGTTGGCATTGGACCACAGAGATCACTATGTACAAGATCTAATACATGCTTTGTTTTGATAGAGTGTGATTTTGGAAACTTGCTTCTAGAGTGCTTTTCATAGATGCATGATTCACAAAAGAAAGATTTCCTATCTAATGAAGGTGGGAGATTCAAACCATCGACTAAATTATTACAATGCATATAAGAAAGTGATCTTGTATTCACGTGTCCAAATCGACTATGCCACGGAACAGCACTTTCGTTTACATTTTCACTAGAGATACTAGCTAATGCAACTAAATTAGAGAGTGCGTAAAGATCTCCGACTCTAGCGCATGTAGTTAGAGTAGTATCTTCCTCGAATATTGTACATTGCTCAGATGAGAAAGTAACAGTGTAGCCCTCATCAGTTATCGTAGAGACTGATAACAAGTTCTTTGACAACTGAGGAACATGAAGAACATTAGGAAGACAAATGGACAAATTGTTGTTGAAGTTGATTTTCACTGCTCCTTTGCCTTCCACACATACGGTGCTAGAATCTCCGAGGTAGATAAATTGGTCTCTGCTGTAAGCTGTGTTAGGTAGCACCGTTGTCCATGTACCAACTATCACAGTCTTTGTTGCTATTGTAAGCCATTAATAAGTGTGTATTTGACTCCTTGAATTCCGCCATGTTGGAGGAGTCTGGCTGCTACTGTTGTTGTTGCTTCTTTGCCTCGTTGTAGATCCTGATGCGACACTCCTTGATGTCGTGATTAGCTCTTTTGCAATATCTGTAGAAAAGCTTCTTGCGCGATCCACCATGCTCACCTTGAGTGTAAGGCTTCTGTTGTTGCAGCTGCACTTGATTCTTGCCATTGGAATAGTCTATTTTCTTGGTGTATAGAGCCATGGATTTGTCTTTGATGGACAGGCTGCTGGTCTTTCTCCGCATTTCTTCTTGAAGAAGATGACCGATCACCTTTTGAAGAGTGAGGTCGGGTTGTGTGGAGATCATCACCACAAAGTGTTCATAGGACTTTGGAAGAGAAGAAAACAAGGTCATAACGACATCATCATCTTGAATAGAACATGCTACAGTTGATAACTGATCTAATAGGGACTTGAAGCTGTTGACGTGAGAAGTGATGGCAGTAGAATCAGACATGCTAAGAGTAAAGAACTTCCTTCTAAGATGTAATTTCGTGTGAGTCTCATAAAGACTTGATAACAAGTCCAGTGCTTCCTTAGAGGTTTTGCACGTGGTAACGTGAGATATTTGGGAGTCGGCCAGATTGAGTGTGATACATGCTAGGGCCTTCTGATCTTTGATCCTCCAGGCCTTTGTTTGATCACCATCTTCTGGTTTCAGGTCTACACCTTCTACTACATCCCAAAGATCTCTATCTATCAACATCATTCTAAGTTTTAACTTCCAAATGTAAAACCATTAAACTTGTCAATGACTCTAGTTTCACTGAGTGATAAAGATGAAGAGCTACCTATATGAGACATGATAACAGTACACAAATAGAACAAACTTAATCTCTCGGTTTATTTGAAGTATGCTTTGATACCAATCTGATGGGACAAGGGAGATAGAAGAATATGAACAGAGAAGAGAGCAGGAATATTGCGGAACAGCTCTCCCGGTCTAATCAGCTGCTAAATACAAAACAGTCTAATAGACAACTTATGCTAAATGTAATCACAACCTTAAGTGTTCTAATTGTCCAACAGGATCTTAAAAAATTATTCATACCGAAGAGATTAGAGATGGTTTGTATGTGGTACTACTGAAATCAGATTTACCGTGAAGTATAGTTCTGAAATGAATGGAAGATCAGTATGATAATGCGTCCTCAGGCATCAAAGATAGCCATCGTCTGATCAGAAACTGAGGAGTCATAGACGTCCGTGTTCTGATCAGAGTGAGTAAACAAGCGCGATCAAACAACAATGAAAGTGCATCCAATCACAACAAGCATTCATCTATGTTGTACACAGATAAAAACAAGCTATTGCTATATTACACTGAAGCACAATACAAAGTAGCAATTACAACAAAAAATGACGGCTTAATTGGGATGTTCAAATAATGTGTCTCATGGACAGAGCAACCACTAATTTGTGCTCGGACGATCTATTTATAGATTTCATCTGTGTAATAATTACATTGAATGCTTGTCACCTAATTAGGAAAGTCGTTGTACTTGGAAGTATATGGCTTTTGTGACAACTATACATAGTGTATACGGTCAATAATGTAGCATCGTTGACGCAGATGAGGACGTCGCTGATTCTCTCACTTCGCATTTTACGTGAAGTGCTTTTCTCTCACTTCGCAAATTTCGGAAAGTGACTGGGAACGTTCCTCGTTCAAAATAGACAACCTTCGGCATTTTCTCTCTCTTCGGGATTTTGCAAAAAAGCCAAAGGTGCCCTTAAAAAGGCGAAGGTGCCCTTGAAACAGTTCAACTTACGAAAATAGATGACCTTCGAGAATTTTCTCTCTCTCTTTGCATTTTTTGAAAAAATGCAAAAAAGCCGAAGGTGTTAAAAACGGTTAAACTTTTGAACTATGCAGGTGTTGCATTTCGAGAAAATGCGAAAAAGTCGAAGCTGTTGAAAACATAGTTCATTTTTGCAGACTGTCGCGACACTTAGAGTATTTTTGCAGACTGTTGCAAAAGTAATGTATTTTTGCAGACTTGTTCTAAATGCTAATTTTGTGGAAGTCCTTGAAGATGGCCAAGTCTTCAATGACTTCAAATTATTGAACTTAACATCTGAACTTGAAATTATGACATGATTGGTTACCCTTTGCTGGAGATCAGTCGGAAGCTCGTTGTAGACGTTCTCCAAATAAATTGGCTGTCTAAGTTTGTGATTCCTGTAGATATCAGATGAGCAGACATAGAACCAAAGTTGGTTTCACCTGACCCTAGATCAATGATCAATAAACTGAAGAAACAAAACGTTTCTAATTACAAAGCCTTGCTAGCTTTCAACCTTCAGCCCGACGAAGACATTCGCGAACTCGAAGATCTGGAGACACGAAGCACGAAAAGTTTCGCGAACACGAAAGTCAAAGCAGATGAAGACGAACGGTTCGCGAACATGAAAGACAAAGCCGACGAAGACGAACGGTTCACGAACACGAAAGGTTCACGAATGATGCGGTCCAGTACGAGAGAAGGCAAATGACGAAAATGAAACCTTCTCCTGCCTGCATGCTCCAAAGAGTACCAGCAAGATCATGCAAGTACCCAGAAGTATCGATATCTGATCTGATAGTATGACGTCAGCAGATACATTTTAGGTCGTGGCTAATCTGCCGCTCTTGTAATTCCCTGATTAGTTGTAGATGTTTAATCACTCTAATCTTAGATTCACATAGAGTGACCATACTTACTGGATGATACTTGACATATGGATTAATAGAATACACATACAGTGTAATGTAATAGTTTGATGCTAGTAAGCAATCAAGACGAAATACAGACAACAAGTCCGCCTGCGTGCGAGATGAGCTCTGTGATCAGGATCCATAGAGATCCAATTGTCCGCTAGTAAAGCGAGACGATTACTCGTGAGAGAACCGCGTTTTCTCCCACGCCAACACACTACGTGGATTTGCATGCAGTGCTTGAAGAATCAGAGAAGAAAATCAATAGATGATATCGTAGCCTTTGCGCACATGTCAATTAGTGTTGTGTCTGATCTCGAATGCAAATGCTTTTGTTGTTAATCGTATGTCTGAGTTCTTTCTTGTTCATTTGAATTCCGCACCTTGGTCGAAACTATGTTGAATGCTACATTAAATTTATGAACGTAGATCGGCAGTGCCTGACTACACTCTGGAAGACTGTAGGAGTGATTCAGCTGGCAGTGTCCAGCGATCGCATCTGAACTCCATCCGAGTCGCAAGAGGGAATCGCGGTTTCTTCGCGACTGTTTCGCAAATTATTCTTCTCATTCCCCCCATCATAAACGTGCAGGAAGAATCATGAAATAGAAATTAGTCATTCACCAAGGAGGAAACTGTGGGCTTAATTTCCAACAAAAAGGGGGAGAGAGGGGCAGGTTAGAGTGAAACATACTCATGGAGAGGGCCCCAAATTTATGAACCTAGTTCATAAACTCTCAGTCAGGATTTACACATAGGCAAAATTAGTCCTTCGACCAGTTCTTTGGTTATTGATCAAAGACTTGATACTCCCACTTACATTGTTGATTTAGGTAGATTTAATCTTTGTTTCAAAACTGACCATAGCCTCTAACTATGCTAAGATTTTTGGAACTTTGGGCTATTGGCATGTGACAATCAATATCCCTTGTAATAGCCATGCTAATCCATTCAAAAATGAATTTTCCAAGAGACCCATGCAAGAGGGTGAAGACTCCTACATGCAAGAACCACATCAAGCCCTTCAAACCTTAACCAAGGTTTTCAAATCAAAGCTCCCCCATAGTCGCTACAGCTACAGCAACTGATCGAGCAACTTCCACACAGCCACCATCGTTGTCATGTTGGGTCGCATCAATGCTGCCACAACAGAGTTGCGCCTACTACTACTAATTCATCAGCGACCCACAAACTCAATGAATTAGCCATAGCCAACACCCCTCACTAATCCGAACATCTTCTGTCAACTACAAATCCTATACACTCTTCCCGAAGATTCATCAATGGGCAGAAAATAACTGTCTAGCAGCTTTTTGCAACGAATCTGAATTTCTAAAATATTAGAAATCATCGTTTCAGCAAAAGAAAAAAAGCATCTATGTGGCCAGAGGACAGTGGAGCGAGCCAGAAATAGGCCTGAAGACCATGGATGTTCCAAATTCCAAACCTTTCTAAAGTCATTCTATGACAGCACTGCTCAATAATCCTAAAATCTGTTGGCAGACCTCACAGGTGAAGGCAAGATTTTAGAGAGAGTTGCTGAATCCTAATAGACTCAATATAGTAAGCAGCGAGCCATTGGAAAACAACCAATGCAATCAAAATTTACAAAATTGCCACACAATATCTTTCTGTTCCAGCTTGCAGGAACCACAATTTTTGGGAATGTGGGAAGACAGATTGTGATTGAATTTCATGCAAGTTCAATCCTACAGTTCCCCTAGCAAGATTACTCTTCTATTGGGTTATTCCTCCCTGGATCACTCCATGCATTCTCCATAACTCAACAGGTTTCTCAGAAACAAGATAAAGACCAATATGGTACTGTCTTGCAGAGAACAACAATTCTTGGAAGGTGGATGAGTTTTGACAAATCCCATCCTTTATATTCTGCTTAAAGTTAGAATAAGTACACTTCCAATCTATGTTCCAATTATGCAGTTCACAGGAGGATTTTGAGTTTCTAATCCTCAACATGCAATCACCGGAATCATGTCCTAAATTGTTAACAGTCCACACTAAATTGGGTAAATCTACTTACCGTCAACCTATCTATGAACATAAATAAGATGACATGATTAAGAATATTATGGACTCATGCATGTATCCTAACTCTTAGGACAGCAAAATTCAACTATAAAACAAGCAACATGATCCATCAAAGTAGATCATTCCACATCATTTGAAATCTTCCTCAAGGAAACATAAAACTATGAATGAGTTCACACTAATTCTCAGCATCTTTACCCAAATCGAACATGTAGAAGAACACTCTACCACCATTCTTGAAAAGCATGCTTCAAATAGGAATAAGTGTCCATATTAGAACTTCTCTTAAGAAATAAGCACTCCAATCCGAGATGCAAATCGTGAGAGTATTCAAAGTGCTCAGGATCAATCCAAGCATTATGCTCATTTGAAAAGGTCTTCTAGAGATTTTAAAGTTGATGATTAGATATATCTTAGGATGCCAAAAGATTTTAGGACTATGCATATAGGAAAGCATTATTAAGTATTATGGACCATTTTAGATTTTAAATAAATTGATACTTGAACTTATGAATGTTTAATGATATGTTTGTGAATATGAAAATCTTGAATAAAGTATCATATTTTTGAAATAATCCCTTAAGAAGTAAAAAGTTTGCAATGTTTGCCATAATTGACCATTACAAAATGAATTAGTAATGTATTGGTTAGATACAACATAGAAAGTTTTTTTTTTCTAGAATCTTAGAAGAAGTAGCTTTTGTTTCGGAAATCTATGATTCAATATAGACTTGTCATGAAAGATTTAGCATAGTTGCAATGTCAATTTGGCAACAAGTTTTTGTATGTTGTCATTGTATGCCTTTTTATTTTAGAGCACTTAACTCCCATTTGTTTTCTAGAATCTAAATAGTTCTAATTTTGTAGTTATCATTAGGCTATACAAATTGGTTGATAGCTTGATGACCTATCAATATGTCATCATATTCTACGTCAATACTTTTGGCAATCTTGGTCACTTATAAGAACATGAAACAGACAACTTTTGGTGGTTGCTAGAGACAAAGCTATGCTTTTAGTATGAAAAAAGAAGAAATATGTCTCTTACTAATGTACATAAAAAATTTGTGGTGTTGCTATATTATTGAATGACCAACTCAAATGCAAGATGGTCAGTTGGTAATTGTCAAGTATAGTTCAAAGTTCTACACTAGATGATAGTGAAACTTTGGTAACTTGACTTTTAAAAAAAATGAAACAAAAATTCAAATTTTTTTGAAAAGAAAATGTGCAATTTAGGTTCGCAATTCGTTGAATCTTGTACTTTATTACACTAGGAGATTTGTTGTTAATAACCTATCTATAATTTTAATGCCTATTTATGTGATGTCTGTGCTAAATAGCATATTGCATATAAACTATTTATGATTTGTCTGCTAGTCTTGTCCTCTTGTACCTAGTACTTGGTATTTAGAGATGTCATAACAAGATATATCTTTCAAAAAGTTGGATATTTTTTTCAAGCATATAATTGATTTACAGTTTGTTATAAAAGACAAATAGTACTTTGGTTGAACTAGAGATTTTTTTGGAACTCTTGATCAGAGTTCATCATGCCTAAAAAAATATTCAAAGGACTCATTCTAAATTAGTATCTCACCAACTTGCATCAAACCATAGATTGATCATAGAAAAGACAAGGTACCATAAACATCACTTTCACAACAAGAAAATTATGGCATTTGTAAAGTGAATCATTTAAATCTCAGGAAACAAACAATTAAAAGCACATGATCTTTTAGAAAGTGGTATTTATGCTAGTTCACAAATTTTCATTTTGTCGCATACTTTTGTTCACTCTCAAGATAGAACGACTTGTGATCTTCTTTGAGCACCTTGTTTTTATATAGGATTCATGATATTTCATCCATCAAGGATTTATTCTTCCATGGATCATTCATTATTTATGGGCTTAAATCAAGAATAATATCAAAAAGACTATGCATGAATTTGGTTGCTAAATAATACATGATTACTCATGTTCAAGAAATCAAACAAAATTTGGAATGGAACTGGCAAAATGTGTCTAGAACTGATTTTAAAAATAAATAGAAGCCTATTCATGATGTCTAGATACATAATATTCTTTTTTTTTGTAGATAATATTATGTGTAGCATAATAATTACACAATCTAAATCTTAGGTTAGAAATATTTGATAAGATTATGATGATAATTCTAGAAATTGTGAAAGATACAACAATTGTGAAGTTATCTCATGGGAAATCCAATTTTGGTACTTGTTATAGATAGCTAGTACAAAGACGATCTATTTTATAGATTTAGAACCCAATTCAAGATGGGTTGCAAAAAACTACTCTATGTGAATGATTTCAACTAGTTTTGCTATTTTGGTCATATTTGTCTATTTGGCAGTTGAGGCCAATTTTCATATTAGACTTATAGTTTGACTTTTCAAAGTAGTATTAGTCTAAACGCATTTGAATAAAAACTTTTCGAAAGTGTGGGAAACTATAGAACACGAGTTTTGGAGAGATTCAATTTGAGTAGTAGAGACATTGAATCTAGCCATAAAAATAGTAGGGTTTTCATTATGGAGAAAAACCAAAGTTGAAATTTAAATTTGGACCTACTATAAAAGGATGTAATTTGTGGGAAGAGAAGAAATTCTCTTTCTCTTATACATGGTTCTCTTTGGGTTCTACTATCCATTGGTGCACTATATTGGTGATATATTGCAATCTTGTGTGTAGAATGCTTATTTTATGCTATTTTTGGATCCATACATGTGAAATATAGTAGCTTACTATTTTTTTACGGACAACAACACTTAGAATTTGCTTTAAACAAGAAAACAGATCATGCTAACACACACAGAAAGCACTCTCCACAACAAGCTCACATAACAACTGTATTTCTCAAAACGAAATTACACTGTACATATAGTTCTTCACTCAGGCAACCCATGCATGGTCCAGGTTGTCGTTGACGGGACGCGTGTCCCGTCGAATCGCCTCGTGGCGAGGCCAACTGATCCTTATCTACTGATAGAACCCACAATACAGTCACACAGTATTTTTACTTTTAATTCTAACTCTCTCCCTAAAAGTAGAATCTACTTTTTTATACAGTTATATACATAGCTTTAAAGTCAAGAAACTTAAAGTACAGAAAGCTTTGATCTAAACTTTTCAAACTTTTCTCTAATAAGTGGCTTAGTGAAAATGTCAGGTAGTTGTTCGTCTATACAATGAACAACATGAATTTCAAGACTCAACAACCTCTCACGTATAAAGTGATACTGAATCTCAATGTGTTTGGTTCTCGCATGGAACACTAGATTCTTTGCTAGCTGAATGCCACTCTGACTGTCGTTATGTATAGTCGTGGGATTTTCTTGTCTCATGCCAACTTCATCCAAGATTTGCCTCAACCATATAGCTTCTTGTGTTGCGCTACGCATTGCCTTATACTCTGCTTATGTGGTGGATAAAACAACTATACTTTGCTTTTTACTAGACCATGAAAAGCAACTGCCACAAAGCTGGAATACATACCCTGTGGTGGATCTACGATCGTCCCAATCTGCATCCACATAGCCACATAACTCAAGTAAATCCTCATGCTTCCTGTACACCAAGCCATAATCAGAAGTGCCCTTGACATAATGCAAAATGCACTTAGCTGCCTTCCAATGCATTTCTGTAGGTGCTACCATAAACTGACTTACAATACCAACAACATAGCATATATTTGTCTAGTCGTGGTAAGATAAATCAAGCTCCCTACTAACTGCCTATACAGCGTAGCATCAAATGGTTGTGACTCATCAAGCTTAGAAAGCCTTTTACTTGGTTCAATAGGAGTATTCATTGGCTTGCAATCCTGCAACCTGAACCTGTGCAGCAACTCTCTAACATACTTCACCTATGTTAAACCCACTTCGTGTCCTTTTTGCCACACCTCCACTTTAAGGCAGTAATGCATTAGGCTGAGATCTGTCATCTTGAATTGTTCCATGAGGTCTTTCTTGATCATGTCTATCATCTCTTGATTATTTCCCATGATAATCAAGTCATCAACATAAAGAGCAATCAAAGCAACCATATCATCAAAGCATAAGACATAAAGATTCGGATCAAAATGTGTTCTCACCATCCCCTTAGAATGAAAGTAGGCATCAATTCTGTTGTACCATGCATGTGGTGCCTGTTTAAGACCATAAAGTGTTTTCTTCAAGCGACATACTTTATTCTCCTGTCCTTTCGCTACAAAGCCTTCAGGTTGATCCATGAATACCTCTTCTTCTAACTTACCATTTAGAAAAGAAGATCTCACATCCATCTGATGCAAAGGCCAAACAAAATGTGAAGCTAAAGCAACAAGTAGACGTAGAGTATTCCACTTACATATTGGCACAAAGGTCTCCTCATAGTCGATCCCTTTACTTTGTGCATACCCTTTGATCACCAATCTTGCTTTGTGCTTTACTATACTTCCATCTGCATGGTACTTAGTCCTATATACCCATTTACAACCAATGGGTTCCTTGCCAACTGATGGTCCCACTAAGTCCCATGTGTTATGCTTAACAATTGACTCCATCTCCTCTTCCATGGCCTTGACCCAAATGTCATTATCCTTCACTTCAACATAAGTTAAAGGTTCTTTTCTTTGAATAATGCTAGATAAGAGAGCATAATTTGCTTCATACCTTTCAGGTTGTGTCTTCTCTCTTGTTGATCTTCGTAGAATCTCCCAGGCTAGACGATCCTAGAAAGTAATCCTCTCTATCAAACTCTCAAACCACTTAGGGAGCTTCATCTTAGGTGATCGGCTTCCTGGTGAAAATGTATCCCATGGTACATCTTTCTCCTTAACGTTTGTCACCTGCAACTTCAATCCTTCTTACACCAAAGGGTTTGTCTCAACCTCTCCAACCTGTCTCTTGAGGTTGAGTAGTAGTATCTTGAGGTATATCCTCGTGTCCATCACTAGGAAAGTCAATAAATGGCTCATCATCAGGAAGAATCCTCATTGTACCATCTTTCCCACTGGATGTGTCCGTCTTCTCAGCATCCTCATCTTCATACATCTTAGATTCATCAAAGATAACATCACGACTAACATGTATTTTGTTCTCCACTAGATCAAAACACCTATTTCCCTTCACACGATCATCATATCCTAGGAATATGCATTTGATAGCTTTTACATCAATCTTACGTCTTTCTTCCTTAGGAATGTGTACAAAGGCCTTACATCCAAAGATTCGCAAGTGGTTCACCTTTGGCTTCTTCTTTTTGAATGCCTCCTCAGGTGTTATCTTTGGTATGGCAATGGTAGGACTTCTATTTTGAAGATAGACTGTTGTACTGCATGCTTTTGACCAAAAATCTTCTAGTAGTTTCATCTCAGCTAGCATAGATCTGGCACTTTTTACAATCGTATGATTCTTGCGTTCAGTTACACCATTGAGTTCAGGAGTATGAGCTTACGTAAATTTTCTTTTAATCTCACATTGATCACAAAGATCATTGAAGTCGGTAGACTTGTACTCACCTCCACTATCTGATCTTAGAACTTTGATCTTCCTACTTGTCTGATTTTTGACCAATGCTTTGAAGCTCTTGAAAGTGGCAAACGCATCCAATTTCTTTTTCAAGAAGTAAATCCATGTCTTGCGTGACATATCATCAATGAAGGTCATGAAATAGGAGGCTTTATCTAAGGACATAGTCCTCATAGGCCCGCATAGATCTGTGTGGATCAAATCCAAGATGTTCTTTGCCCTTGCAACACCACCTTTATTAAACTTCTCTCGATGCTGATTCACATACACACATGACTCGCACATCGTCTTCAAGCGGTCTTCTATCATAGGCAATCCTCTCACCATTTCCAATTTCCTCATCAAGCTAAGGCTTCCTAGGTTCAAATGACCAAGCCTTTTATGCCACAGTTCAGTTTGCGATGGAATGGACGAAATAAGTTCATGTTGCCCCTTGATTGTAGCATTCAACTTGTACAATTTAGTGTTGGGCTCCCTTATACCATCGGCAATGACTTTGAACTTTTGGTTCACATCCTTCACAAAGCAACGATCATGGGCAAATTCTACTTTCAACTTTTGATCAGTAATGACACCAACAAAAAGTAGATTTTTCTTCAAACCTGGTACATAAAATACCTCCTTGATTATCCTGCTTTTGCCATTAGGTAGTTGGATGACAATGGTGCCTATCCCCTTGATCTTGCACACATCACCATTTGCTTGCGAAACAGATGCTCAATTATCCAACTCTCTCAAGCTACTGAACCAATCTTTGTTATTTGTCATGTGTCTTGTGGCTCCTAAGTCAATGTACCATGCTTGATCATCTTGATTAGATGACAATGCTGATATGAAGATGCTAGAATCTTCAATATCACCCTCATCGACAAGGTTACTTGCTTGCTTTGGTTTCCCCTTGCCTGATTCCACCAAGAATTTTTGACATTCACTCTTCCAATGGCCCTTTTTGCCACAATGAAAGCATTTGCCCTTCTTCTTGGTCTTGGTGGAAGATCCCTCATCCTCCTAAGTCTTGGTGAATTGTTGCTTGGACTTTTTCTTGCCCTTGCCTTTGCCTTGATTTTGGCGTGTCGCAAGTGCTTGATCATCAGTATTTTGACATCTAGCTTTCACCATTTCTCGTCGTTGCTCTTCCTGCATCAAGATTCTTGTGAGCTCGTCAAAGGGTGGCAATCTTTCTCTTGATACTATTCTGCTCACAAACATCTGATAAGGTTCTGCAATGCCGCACAATGCATTGTGCACCAACTCAACATCACGTACGCGCTCACCAATAGAATGCAATTCATCTCTCATTGTCTTAATTCAGGTCATGTATGTCTGAATGTGCTCTCCTTGCTCCATGCGGGCACTATCCAGTTTTGACTTCAGAAACATGATTCTTGACAAATTTGATGTCTCGAACTGCTCCTTTGGTACATCCCATGCCTGTCTGGTTGTAACAACATCACAAATGTGTGTAATGATGTGATCTTTCACTGACAAGTTGATATAATCAAGGCTCTTCTTGCTCTTCTATCAAATACTTTGATGTCAGCTTCGTTCGGCGGTCTTCTCTCGCCTCCTGTGACGACTTCCCACACGTCTTTCTCTATCATTATGTTTTTCATTTTGAATTTCCACACTGCATAATTGAAAATCCCGTCCAATTTGCTACTTTCACTCAAAATGGACTCTCCCATGTTTGCCATCCCAAAAACGTTGAAACTGCAACCGTAGGTTAAAAATTGTATGCTGAGGCCAATTGTGATGTCAGAAGTCAAAAATAATGACCTGCTATTTTTTGCTTACCAGTCCACCCGTTGCTTTTCCAACAAATTGAAAGCCAAATCGGCGTTGCCTTTCGAAATGCACTTTGTCACCAACTCCCAACTATGTGCCCAATGGAATGGTGAAATCACTTTTGATGAGCTCAATTCATATTAAACTAAGTTTGATTAATTCTTTGGATAGGTACTAAAGGAGGATCATGATATATTATCATGGATATTCTCTAGGACATCTTACCCTAGGATCATCAAGGACCATATGGATGGAGGATTTCACAATGTTCCAGGAGTTGGAGACTTCAGTGTTGAATGGCACTTAGCAAGTGATTTGAAAATATTGAAATGCATGTATAATATCTCTCACAGTGTTACATCTAAACACCCTTGTTTGTACTACATGAGAATGGCAAAAGATGCTACTAGGAGTGTGAAGGATTTCAAATCATTGATGATCAATCCACAAAAAAGATTTTGGGTTACAAAAGAAGAGACTCTACCAACGTCATCAATGTAGAAAAAATCAGCATCTACACACAAAATGGGATGCAAACTCTAATAAAACTTGATCAAACATGAACAAAATGATAAAGTACTATTGTTGTTTGTACAAAAGTAGCAAGCTACTATATTTCACATATGTGAACCCAGAAATAACAAATATAGGTCATTTTACACATAGAATTGCATGCAATCACAAGTATAGTGCACCAATGGATAGTAGAACCCAATAGAACCATGTATAAGCATGAAATGAGATAGAGAAGAGAGAAGATGTGTCTTTCCATGAGTTTATGAAAAAACAAAACGTTTCTATTACCAAAGCTTTGCTAGCTTTTAGCCCTCACTCTGACGAAAACGTTTGCGAACACGAAAGTCAAATGACACGAAGCGAAAATGTTCGCAAACATCATGACGAGAAGACACGAACGTGAAAGGTTCACGAAAGAGAATTTTTTGCAGTACAGCAGCAGGAGAAAGTCAGACGACGCGAAAAAGTCAAACGACACAAAAAACCATTGCAACACCTTTTATGCCCTCACGTTCCTCACGAGATTTCAGATGTAAGATGTAAGATGCACTGCTCACGAGATTTCAAGCAAAATCAAGAAGTCAAATAATGATGTTGGAAGATCAATTGACAAATCTACATTGGGATGAGAAAGATCTCATTTCTTTTGTAAGAAAGATGAAGGATCTATTTTTATCACTACATAGCTCTAGAGCAGAGAATGCAGTGTCAGTTGAGAAGCAGCTCACATACCTGTTGAGAGCCTTATCCAGATCTTTCCAGATGACGAGAACCCTGCTCGCGAAAGATCCTATAATGACCCTCAAAAAAGGCAATTGTCGAGATTCGAGAGAAAGTCGAGGCTAGAGAACACCTTGATTACAAGGATGGTTCTGACTAGGCTCTCTACAACAACAAAGAAAAATCCAAGAAGCAATTTAAGCCTAAGAGGGAGTCGAATCAAAGGCAGGATTGTGATCAGCAAGCAGAGGGGACCAACAAAGGCAACTGGAAGAGCAAAGGGAGGTCGAAGCAACAAGGTGGAGAAAAGAAGACTTGCGTGAGATGCAGAAGAGATGGGCACACAGTTGATACATGCTGGCTCAATCCAAATATTGAATGTATCCACTGCCACAAGAAGGATCATGCAACCATTGATTGCCGCCTGAACCCGAGGAACAAATCAGCGCAGCACAGACAAGAGAACAACAATAGTTCATCCTATGTCGAGGAGCTTGAGAGCTCAAAAATGGGCGGAGAGAGACCGAACAGAAACTGTTCGACCGCCTACATTTGTGAAGACGTGTGTGCAGTGTCAACATCTGACACACGTGAGTTGATTCTAGATTCAGGAGCCACCTCACACTTCATGACATCAAGACGAATTATGTCTGATTTCAGAAGTGCTGATCCATCAAGATTCATAGTTCTTGGAGATGGATCTAAACATCAAGTGAACGGTATTGGTTCATTGTGGCTCAACAACAATGGCAGAGACAGACGCCTTGAAGATGTTCTGTTCATGCCTACATTGCAGCAAGACTTGCTTTTTGTGACAAGAATAGCAGATGCAAGGATGCTTGGACATTTTCTGACGACGCATGCAATGTGGTTGATGCCAGTACCAGTACCCTGATCACTCAAGACAGAAGAAAGGGTAATCTATATCACCTGATGGTATGCCTACCTACAGATCAGGTGCATCAAACTCGTGATGACTCGCCAGACAATCTGTGGCACAGAAGACTATGCCACATGAACTCAATGGTACTTTACCAAGCACGTCATCATGGAGCGATAACAGGGGTCAGCATCTCGAATGCAACCAATTTGACCACCTGTGATGCATGTTTGAAGGGTAAGATGTCGCGCACTCCATTCATCAAAGACTCCTATAGAACGACAGATTCTGGAGTTAGTGCATTCCGACATGGGGCCTTTCAATGTGATCTCAATAGGAGGCTCAAAATACTATATAACCTTTATTGATGATTATAGTAAATTTGCCAGAGTGTACTTCATTCAGAATAAATTTGAAACACTTGATAAATTCACAGAGTATGTGAATTGGGCTGAGAGATGTACAAGCAACAAGGTGAAGTAGATTAGGACAGATCGAGGTGGCAAATACATCTCGAATTGCTTCACTGACTTCTATAATGATCGTGGCATCATTCACAGAAGGACTACAGCCTACACACCACAGCACAATGGTGTTGTAGAAAGGAAGAATAGGACCTTGACAGAAGCTGTCAGATGCATGATGGCCTACTCGAAGGCTCCAAGGGTACTGTGGGCTGAAGCAGTAGCTACAGCCGCATACATCCAGAACAAGACAGGTAAGTCTGGTGTCCCTTACACGACACTACACGAGTTATGGTGGGGTAGAAAGCCCAACCTGTCTCACATCAGAATCTTTGGCTGTGCAGCTTATGCACACATTCCTGATAAGCTTCGAAAGAAACTTGATGAGATCCAAGCCATGAACGAAGAGATGGAATCCATGAGGAAGAACCAGGTATGGACATTGCAGCCATTACCACATAAGCGCAAGACTGTCAAATGCAAATGGGTTTTCAAGCTCAAGCATGGACTGGATGGAAATGTCTTGAAATACAAGGCAAGACTGGTAGCAAAGGGATTTTCTTAGAGATATGGTATTGACTACTCTGAAACCTTCTCTCTTGTCGTCAAACATTTGTCCCTACGACTGTTATTTGCATATGTAGTTGCTTATGACCTCAGGATCCACATTGTGGATGAGAAGAGAGACTTCTTGCATGTGAGCTAGACAAAGAGGTCTATATGGATCAACCCCCAGGATATGTCTCGAATTCACTTCCTGACTATGCATGTAGAATGCATAGAAGTATCTACGGTCTCAAACAATCAGCTCGACAATGGTACAAGAAGAAGGATTAGGCCCTGAAATTATTAGGATTCAAACCATGATGGCTGATTTCAAAGTGTATGTTAGAGTTATAGATGGGCAGATCATTATTGTGGCTGTATATGTGGATGTCACTCTGATATTTAGCAAGAGTGAGCAGTTGATTGCTGAAGTGAAGATAGACATCTCGAAACATTTTGAGATCGTGGATCTGGGAGAAGCCAGGTGTTACTTGGCTTGCAAATTGAAAGGGACTATGAGGGAGGTAAGCTGTACCTTCACCAATTCAGATACACCCAAAAAATTCTGGAGGATTTTGGGATGTTGAATTGCAAAAGAGTGAATACTCCAATACTCGCAAAAACGGTGCTGACAAACGATGATTGTCCAAGGACTAAAGAAGAGAGAGATCAAATGCAGCTCACACCTTACAGAAAGATGATAGGTTCGTTGATGTACCTTGCAGACAACACATGCCTTGACACTTCTTATGCGATATTCAAGATGAGCCAATTCTGTACAAATCCAGGCTCGACACATTGGAAGATTGCAAAACGAATTTTGCAATATCTTCAATTAATGAGAAATTATGGCTTGTGTTATTGTCATGATGTAAGTTTCAAGATGTTTTCCTACAGTGATATTAGCTAGGCATCCCTCAAGGACGATTGTAAAAGTGTCTCAAGAGGATGCACCACCACGTCAGGGGCGGCAGTTCTTTGGGTCAGCAAGAAGCAGACCATTGTGGCTCAGTCCTCCTGCAAAGCAGAGTACATTGCAGCAGCAAAGATGGCCAACGAGATAATCTAGCTTAGGCAGTTCCTAGACGAATTGGGCGAAACAAGGAACGAGTCTCTGATCTTGTAGATGGATAGCACATCTGCAATACATCTGACGAAAGATCTTGTATTCCACTCAAGAACGAAACACATCGTGATCAAGTACCACTTGATTAGGTATTTAATTGAGAAGAAGATGATGCAGACTGCCTTCATCGAAACGAAAGACATGGTTGCTGAAGCCCTGGACAAAGGACTTTTTGAGAGACAGAGGAGCAGTCTTGGAGTCGTAAACTTATCATACTTTGAGAGGGAGATGAAGAAACAAAACGTTTCTATTACCAAAGCTTTGCTAGCTTCAGCCCTCACTTTGACAAAAATGTTCATGAACACGAAAGTCAAATGACACGAAGCGAAAATGTTTGCGAACATCCTAACAAGAAGACACAAACGCGAAAGATTTGCGAAAGAGAATTTTTTGCGATACAACAAGAGAAAGTTAGACGACGTGAAAAAGTCAAACGGCACAAAAAACCGACGCGACACCTTTTCTACCCTCACGCTCCATAAAATCAAGAAGATCATGCAAGTACCCATAAGTACATATATCTGATCTGATAGCATGACATCAGCACACAATCTAGGTCGTGGCTAATCTGCCACTCTTGTGATTCCTGATTAGTCGTAGATGTTTAGTTACTCTAATCTAGAAGTTACACGACGCGACTATATACTTTCTGGATGATACTTGATACAATATACATGAAATAGTCTAATGCTAGTAAGCAAGTAGATGAAAAATATAGAATAGAAGTCTGCATGCAAGCGAGACAAGTTTCTACATAGGATCTGTAGATCCACAAGTCCACTCATAAGCGAGACATTACTCGTGAGAGAATTGTATTTCTCTCAAGCCAACGCACTGCATGGTTTTGCATGCAGTGCTTGAAGAATCAGAAATCAATAGATGATCTTGTAGCTGTTTGCGCACATATCACTCGTATAATGTCTGATCTTGAATGCAAGTTAGTCTGCTGTTATTCGTGTGTCTGATTCACTTGTTCATTTAATTCCGCATGTTGCTTGAATTCTTGTTGAATGCTACATCAATCTATCAAAGTAGATCAGCAGTGTCTGACTACATTCTGGAGGACTGTAGGAATGATACAACTAGCAGTGACCAGCAAACAGATGTGAACTCCATCCGAATTGCTCACAGTTGTTTCTTCAGTTTTCTCTTTTTATAACATGTCCTAAGCCTATTTGGCCAGTTGGTTTTCTCTCCAAAATGCTAATCCTACTATTTTTGGGTCTAGATTCAAAGTACCCAACATTCAAATTTGAATCTACTCAAACTCGCATTATAAATTTTCCCACACTTTCAAAAAGTGTTTATTCAAATGAAATTTAGACTAATGAACTTTGAAAAGTATTTAAAGATTCTTTTAATGGTTATAAATTTGATTCTTTAGAATCTATTACAACTTTTACTTCTCTTCTTTCTTATCCGGTTTACATATTATGTTTCTGTCTGTAACTAGGCTTCTTGGGCATTTTTTTGGATGTAAACGTTCTTATTCTAAGGCCCAAATCAGGCAGAAAGAACTGATAATGATTGTAGTAATGCCCTGCATGTCAGAGGACAACTCAGGGCCGTCTCTCTTGAACTGAAATCACATGCTTTCAAACCAAATATGCAGATCATGCATTCAACCAAGAAATCATCGTGTAGAGTGGTTGAAATGCCATGAAATCCTACTTTAATGCTACAAAACGGACTGGATAAGATCCTAAACTTTAAACTATTATACACATGCAATAATCCACAAAACTAAAACAAAAAACTAATCTTACAGCATTTTGAAATCCAAGAATCAAGAAACCCTCATTTCTTGATTCTTGGACAGCCCAAGAACATCAAGAACTTGAATGTCTAGAATATGCAAGATCTACACCATAGCCTATTTAGTTTACTTGAATGCTAAAGTCTACATTAATCTATGAAAGCAAGAAAACTAATCCACCACTAAGATCCACAACCACACACAAAGGGATGGAAGGGCATGATCATAAGAGAATCACTCAAGAAAATAATCATGATCAAGGAGCTCAAAGGATGCACCAAACTCGTGGAGGCTCTTCTCATTTGGACATAGAGTAGATGCATTACAGAAACAACTCTCCTTCTACAAAGAAGGAGTCTCTTGAATAAGCAAGAGAGCTCCTTAGGTGGCATCCTAGTGGCATTTCCACATTACACAAATTACAAGTGGAATTATGCTCTCCACTAGAGGTCACCATCAAAAGGTGGCTCACTCTACTTTCTTTAAAAATATGGGCTCAAAATCGACCCTTTAAGAAATTTCACTTCAGAGAGAGGTTATGTAGAGAGAGAATGCAAACCGGTAACTTCTGGTCCTATTTTTTGAGTTTTTGACCTTGCTCGACGTTTGACTAGTATGGTTAACTTTAGACAATAGTTAGCTAAGCATGAGATGTAATAACTTCTCTTCATACTCATTCCATAATTCGGGACTAGAGCTTTAGGACTGAAAATCTTGGTGTGCTCAATGCAAAAACTGAAGCGAGAGTAGCAGAACTTTTGAAATCAGTGTATGCTTATAGTGAAATATGAGGTGAGACTATTTTTCAATGCGACATAAACATTACAAAAGTAAGATATGCTAGATCTATTCATGTTGATTTACTGTAGTTTGAAGCATTTACGAATTGTAGCTTTCAACAATGGCAATGTTCCATTTGCATGTTGCTCTTCCTATGGAATGCACTCCAATTATTAAAAAAAATTTGAAAGTTGTAGAGAATGTTGCTGCAATAGTTAGAGAATTGAGAATGAATGATCATATGAATATAGATTTGTGAGTGGATGGATCAATTTATCCAAATGATCCAGCTACCAATTTGTGTCCAGATTTTAAGTCCGTAACTCATCTTCTCAGATTTGTATGTGAAGGAAATAGTGGATTACTTGGATATTGTCAAAGGTTGTGTGATATTGCATAGCATATCTTGTCTTAATCAGCAATTACAGTTTGCTAATCAACAATTGCAATGTGCAAATCAGCAATTACTTCATTATGTGCAACACACTAGTGCTGAAAACAATGCACTCAAGAATGTTATGTCAGAGTTGAATGCTACAGTCGCTACTCTTCGGGGATCAAACCAAGAAATGTTAAAATCCATGGAAAAGTTGCGATCCGAGAGTTTAAAATCTGTTGTTGATATAAAAGTTATCAAAAAGACAATGATGAAGAGGAAAAGAAAGAGAGCGACGATAAAGAATATTGATGATATTTAAACATAGCAGCAATCAGAAAAAAGAATTCAAACATTCAAGTATGTTTTCATATAACTGATTTATTTGATTTGTATATGTCATTTGAGTTTGATTTGCACTTGATAACATGGATTATTTATTTATTAAGCATAATATGAGTTTCATATGTTTGTTGCAGATCATGTTTGATGGCAAAGAACTATTTAACAAATTGTTCATGCATTGGATCATCTTTAAGTCATGTTTTACCAAGAAAGTCAGTAAAGGAAATGATGAAAAATGCTCGGTTTGAAAAAATGAAAAATGAAATTGTAAAGACTCTTTTAATTAAGGTTCAATTATACTTGAATGCAAATGTGATTGTGTGTGCATGTGATGTTTCTGGAATTAGCAGAAATGTTTACTCTACTTTTTTTGAATAGTTAAAGAAGCTTTTTCTCAACCGATGGTGAAGAAAACGTATCTTTTGCGTCCATATCGAGTAAGATTAGCAAGAAATTCTTATAACGATGGCATGTTCAAAGTAGTTGGCCAACCACTTCATATAACTGAATTATACAAATCAGAATATGGTGAGCTCAATTACAACGATTGCAATAATATTTTCCTTGATATTGAAAATGTTCTAAAATACATTATTCGATTCTATAAACTAGACGAACATAAAGTAAATGGAAAGATCATTATTGTAATAAAATTGGATGAATCTGAAATCATCAAAGGTCAAAAGTTGGAATGAGTGAGAGTCACTTTGATGAACAAAATTTTAGATACAGATGATCGAACATTAAGTGTTCAATCAAAAAGTCACATATGGTGGTTGGTGGCATTCCATATATACATTTCAATTTTTATTTAAAATATCGTTATCAACATTTCATACTTTGTCATTTTTTATTGACATGTTATGCATCACTTGCTTCTCTATAGATCTTGAAAGAGGACCATAAATACTTTCATGGATATTTTCAAGAACGAATTGTGGCAAGATTATAAAGAGACATTTGGAGGGTGAGAAATTTACAGTCAAAAACCATGGAAGTTCTCAAATTCAATGGCACATTGCAGGGGATTTGAAAACATTATAATGTATGTATAATGTATCTCATGGGGCAACATCAAAGCATCCATGTCTTTATTGCATGAAGGATTGCTATAATATGAATTTGGGACTATCAAAACACTAGCCCAACACGAGAAGCTGAAGATCCAAATATGAAAAGTGTTCTGCCAATTCCATCAAAAAATGTTCACATATGCACATTGCATGTCGAGATTCGTATTATTGAAAAACTTATTTACCTACATATTCTCCTAGCATGGAATCATGAACCGGAGTCTGTGGCTAAAGCAACAATTAGGAGGTTGGAAATAGTTCTGTCAAATGCAAGAGTACATATATATTCTCCTAGCATGGAATCATGAACCGGAGTCTGTGGCTAAAGCAACAATTAGGAGGTTGGAAATAGTTCTGTCAAATGCAGGAGTACATAAAGAGAATGTCACGATTGAAAAAAATGACACTCTTTGAAAAAAAAAGAAACGTTCCTAATAAGCCATCAATTGGAGGTTTTAAAGCAAGAAGATTCTTTTCTAATCACACATGCAAAGAATCAAGTGTCAGATATGAAATTTGGAGAGAAATTGTTCAAGCCACATGAACACTAGAAGGAAGTAATTGAGTCAAAAGGGGACAAGTGTGGACCAACTTAGACAAACTCATAGATGTAATCAAGAAAGAAAACCTATCATCAGAAGATATGAGGACTTTGCAAAATCATTGCATCACATTTGTAAAATCTATACAAGATTGTTGGGGAAAAGACAACGTTACACATTACATGGTGTTAATCTATATCATTATTTGATACTTATCTCATTCAGGCTTATATTTTTTCTACTGATGGAACTAATAAAAACTCTTGTTTGCAGCACATCCTTCTTCATCATGCAACTTGTTTTGCAAAGGAATATAGGAGCTCAAGTGTTTGGTCATGCCAAGGCATGGAAAAATCTCATTGGCAAGCAAGAGGAGCATTTCATAGAGCTACAAATCATGGAGGACACAATTCAAGAAATAAATATTCAGTTCAACTTTTTCAGTGGTTTTACGAAGGAGCACAATTTAGATATCAAGCTAAAACCTCACCAAATGTTACAATTTTTCGAAAGGTATTCAAATTCATTACAAAAGAGAGATTCTTGTAATATATCAAAAATCTATTATAGAAAATTGTTTAATTATCATCATCATCCTCTTCAAAATTCAGACGGATGGTATTGTCATGAAGGAATAATCTCCTTTCATATGGATCCAAAAATTCTAAATTTTTCTTTTTGCTCATATCAATGTAACCCGAATAAAGGGCCATTGTAGATGATCTTTTTGTAGTCTCATTGGGAGTAACCCAATATTTAATTGCCAAATCTCTTTTCACATAAATTATTTTATATGTTCCTCTTGCGTACTTATGGCCTCCTAAAGAAACTGATAATGATTTGATGGCCATAATGACGATGGTAGCATATGGATTAAAAGATGAATGATATATACAAATCTCATTATTTTGAAAGTTTTTTAAATAATGAGATAGAGACGCATCCTTTTTTCCGGTTGATACACCTCGGACGCCTCCATGTCTCATACCAAAGACATCTATTTCAATAGCATCCTATAAACGAGTAAAGAAAATAAATTTAGAATGATACACAATACTACAAACTCATACTTTAACACAATGTTTGAAATAAAAAACTGAATAATATCAATATCAATATAATATCTACGTACCAGATCATAATCATCGTATTCAACGGCGTTTGCTCTGCTAATGTCATGTCCCCCAATGGCCTCTACATTCTCGGAGGGGATTTACCGAGTCCTTGGGGGATATGTTTTTTGGAATTCCAAAAATTCCTTCTCTGTAGGCAAAGTTTTTTTCATAGGCTTTAGATTTTTCTTTCATGGGCTCCAAGGCCTCATTGCCAGATTTCCAATTGTCATCTTTATCATAGTCTATCTCATTTTCAAAATCATCATATGTGTAATCAACAATGTCAGAAAATTTTAATAAATTTTGTGCAAAAATTGAGAGGATTTCATCCTCTCTCAAATTCAAAACATCTTCTATATCATTGAATGAGATATAACTCTCATTATTTATAATATATACAGGAATATCGAGTAGAATTCATTGATTAACAGGAGATGCAGATGGATGATAATCAGAGAGGATCATAGAATGAGAGAGAGTTTTATGATAATCTGAAGCCATAGATGCTTCAGTTTCAATCTCTATATCAGAATCTGTATCATCTACATCAACTGGAGTAGATGCAGATACTTCAATCAATGGAACAGTAGAAGATCCAACAGAAAAAGCCATTCCTTTGATTAGAATGCGACATATTCTTTTGTGGATACCACAATATATATTTCTTTTGAAATGATCATGTAGGTTAGAATACTTTCTATTGTGTTTATGTTTAGAGGATGGTTGGGAATGCACAAGGTCCTGAAAATGAACAAAACAAAAATTATTTATATCCTAAACAGGAGTACTAATAATCTGAGAAAAATTATCAAGAAGAGAAAGCAAATTATAGCGATTCTCATAAACTAGCCTATCGATATCGAAGGGTGCAAAAAAAATACTGGAAAAATACTCTAATTTCTTAGATGGAATGTGTTGTAAAGCTGACTCAGGTGCACCCAGTGTGCCTTGTAAGACTCTAAGGAGTGTCGTTCCCTAAGGTCCCAGAGCAAGTTAGAACATCAAGGACTGAGCCTCCGACCTGTGGTGAGCCAGTCAAGTAGTCACAAGTCATGAGCTAGCTCTGGAGCTCGAGTCATGGCCTAGTCAGGAAGCAAGTTGATTCTGCCGCCGGGACGGCTCCCGGGACCCATGTCCGGGAGCCAGACTAATTTTGTCAGGCTTGCCAGACTTAATCAGCAAAATACAAACTAAGTCCTAAAAAGCGTGCTTTACCAGAAAGCACTATGTTTCAGAATAGAGGGGGTGCGCCGAATCACAACAGAACTATAGGGGGAGTCCGGCAGACAGAAACTTGGACAACTCAACCAGCGTCAGGAATCCAGTCGCCAAGTCTCAGCTCCCTCTACCAGCATGAGCCAGGCACAATGCCCAGCACGTGTTGGTGGCCCCGAGACTGGTCAGTCTATGTATGAATGTAATCTCTTTCAAATCTAATAAAGTTGATCCTTGGGAATGATTACCATTTCGGTTTCGCCTCCAGGACTGGTCCAAGTGGAAGGACCCTTACTACAACCTTTTTGCGTCGTCGGCGTCTAAGGGTTCTCATCATCGACATGGGGCCTGCCGCTATGCCAATTGGTCAGTTTGGCGACCACTATGCCTTGGGTTTCATGTGTGACTTGTCTTTGCCTTTGGTTACCTTTTGGGATGGATTCTGAGTTGGCTTTCGGGTTGGTTGAGATTCCAGTTTTATTAAGTCTGAATGGTTAAGCTTGTTACGTTTCTGAGTTGGCTTTTACGTAAGTGCATGATGGATGAATGTTAGACTTAAGCGCGTGTTGGGAAAATCGCTCAAGTCCCAGTGCCCCTTTGAGGCGCCGGCGCAACATGTGGTATCAGAGCCAACTAGCCGGTCAGTTACACAAGTCTCACAGGGAGGACCACTCTTTTTGGAATTTGTTAGGACAGCCGTTGTGCAAGGTGCTGCCCACAGTGTAAGCACGGGTGCATCCACGATCGGGGTGGTCGGCAGAATGAGGGACTTGATGAGTCAATGTGCTGCCCTTGAGGTGTAAGCACGGTCAGTTCTTGCGGTTCGGGCCTGGCACCGTCTGCACGTAGGACAGATGAGACAAAGTGCTGCCTAGGTAGGTGAAAGCACGGTCTGTGCCAAAGCATTGCCCGGAGGAAATGCTAAGGATATCGATATTGAACAAAATCTGGTTGCAGCATTAGCGATGAAAAGAATGGCGAAAGGGAAAAGGTCAAAGTGCTTTCTTTGCATCTGCCGAGAAGTCCCAGAAGGAAAAAGCGTGCGACAAGAAAACTTGCCAAAAGAAGTGGCAGAATTTAGCGATGTGTTTCCAGAGGAACTCCAAGCTAAGCTACCTCCTCGAAGACCAGTGGACCATAAAATTGAGTTGGTACCAGGAACGGAGCCAACTTTATGAGCACCCTACAGAATGTCACAAGAGGAGTTGGCGAAACTGAAACAACAACTTGGTGAATTGATAAACAAAGGTTTTATTAGACCTAGCGCTTTACCTTTTGGAGCCCTAGTGTTGTTCGTGGAAAAGGTGGACAAAACTCTTCGAATGTGTGTGGATTATTGCATGCTTAACAAGAGTACCATCAAGAACAAGTACCCCATGCCTAGAATTGATGACATCTTTAGCAAACCGTTCGAAATACATACAGATGCGTCAAACTTTGCTATTGGGGCTGTGTTGATGCAAGAGGAAAAACCAGTTGCATATTTTTCAAAGAAATTAAGTGATGTATAGCGACGATGGCCAACTCATGAAAAAGAAATGGTTGCAGTCGTACAAGCAGTGGAGCATTGGAGACATTATGTGGCAGGAAAGCCCTTTAAGACGTTCACTGACAACGTATCACTTAAGTACTTCTCATCCAAGGTATGCTCACGCCAAAGCAGATGCGATGGCAAAACTTTCTCTCAAAATTCAATATAGACATTCTACATACGGCGAGAAAGAATAATGTGGTAGCAGATGCACTCAATAGACAGGAGCACTTGATGGCGACGGTTTCAACCCAGGTGACCGGTCTACTCCAAGAAATCAAAGAGAACTATGGTGCAGATGCGTTGGCTAAGAATCTAATGATTGAATTCTAGCTGGGAAAGCCTTGTAAACTTTTCACTTGGAAAGACCAAATGGTTGTTTATAAACAAAGCAGAGTATATATTCCAAACAACATCAACTTGAGGAAGAAAATCTTGAGGGAGCATCATGATGTACTAGCCGCCGGACATCCAGGGGTGAATCGCATGTATGAACTTCTCAAGAGAGGCTTCTATTGGCCAGATATGTGGGCAGACGTTGAATCCTATGTGCAAACATGTCCTACATGTCAACAAGTGAAGGTGGAACCGCTAGCCCCAGCAGGACTACTCCAGCCATTACCAGTAGCAGCATATCCTTGGGACTCAGTGAGCATGGATTTTATTGTTCAACTACTACGTTGCCAGGGTTTCGACTCGATTTATGTGGTGGTTGATTGTTTTTCAAAACAAGCTCACCTTGTACCAACTAAAAGTTCAGTGATAGCTGAAGAAGTGGCAAGGTTATTTTTCAAATGCATCTTCAAATACCATGGCCTACCTAGAACGATTATTTCTGACCGAGACACCAAGTTCGTCGGAAAGTTTTGGGCTTGCCTATTTCACCTCGTGGGAACTGGACTGAATTTCAGCACTGCATATCACCCTCAAACAGATGGGCAAACGGAACGAGTCAATTGACAGATTGAACAATATTTATGAAATTATGTCGCTTGGGACCAATCCGATTGGGTCAACTACTTGGATATTCTCGAGTTTGCACATAACAACCAAGTGAATAGATCTACTGGATGGGCACCCTTCGAGATAAGCAATGGTCGGCTACCGATTGTTCCAAGCTCTTCTCTTACAGATGTGCAAGAAACCTCACTACCCACTGTGGAGGAATTCATCAATGAGTGACACACAAAGCTGACAGAGGTGAAGTCATTTTTAGAGCAGTCCCAAAGAAGTATGGCAGCTGATGTAAACCCACATCGACGAGAACTGGAATTTGAGGAAGGTGATCAAGTGTGGCTGAATACAAAGAACATTGCATTACCAAAAGGTTTCTCTCATAAGTTCGTTCGACCTTATGCGGGACCATATCATGTCACCAAGAAGATCAACCCAGTGGCTTATCGATTGGCGCTACCATCCAGTTTGGATATACACAATGTGTTTCATATCTCATTACTCAAACGGTACAAACCAGATGAGCGATTTGATCAGCAACACGAACTTCATCACCCACCAACGACACTTGATGATACAAAGAGACGGCTTGTACCAGAACAAATATTGACACGTAGAAAGCGAACTGGCGTGCAACGTGAATATCTAGTGAAGTGGCTACGAGCTCCACTCATTGAGGCTTCTTGGGAGTACGAAGACAAATTTAAGGAGGGAGCTCCTGAAGTACTTGCAGATTATCTGCAGAAGAATCAACGCAATAGCCATTTTCCCATATCGGCACACAAAGCACTACCTGGAGGCATGCCTCCTGCATAAACACTCATGGCCAATTCTAAAGTTCAAGGAACTTCCAAGTATCTTTCTTAAGTTTGCCAATAGCCGATATTGATTCCATGTGAGAGGAGAAGTGCTTCACCAAAACAGATCAAATAGGCGCGCATTGATGCGATACTCCAGTATGGCGAATCGGATATCGGATCAGCGTGCCCATCACAAAAAAAAAAAAAAAAATTCAACTTGGACTTCGCGTGGTGATTCACTATTGGAATGCATTATGAATCATCAAGGCTTGCTTCGAGAGATTTCAAATACATCCAAAGCTAAAAAAAAATCTGCTGAAACAAGCTTTGATGGTTCATAATGCATTATAATATATTTTCAGTGCATCTCAGATATCGGATCAGCTCGCTTGGGAGAAGAAAGGGTTCCACTTGGAATGCACGTGTCGAATCGCTATTGCAGGAAAAAAAGATTTTTGAAAATTGTCAAAATTATTGGATTGCATTTCGAATGATCAAAGCTTGCTTCGGAAGATTCTTCATACAGTCCAAAGCTAAATAGAATCTATTGAGACAGCTTTGATAATTCATAGTGCCCTCCAATATCGGTTCAGCGTGCGAGACTAGCCTCTGGTTTACACATGTAGTATATGCATGTCGATTCGCGACTGGATGAAATAATGACCGTCGTAATTTTTTGAAATTATGATGATTGGATATCAAAAAAAGTTATATATATATAGCATAACCTTGTCAATTTCAGAAATTAATTGTAGATGTGACCATACGTTTCCATATTTACATTACCATGTGTTTCCAGCATTACAGTCATCATTAGCCATATCGACTAATCATTTTGATGACTGATGGATATTTAATTGGATTTGATTGACAAGTCTCTGAATATCTGAAAGTAATGATCACTGTAGTCCTAGCCTCGGGATTATAAACCATCACGTATGCAATCATTGCGAAATTGTACTATATATACAAATGGACAACGCTTAAATTTCTTTTGCTTAAAGTTCCTATCGTTCTATACCTCCATGCGGTATCGATTTAGCACGTCCAAAATAACCTATCTGCTTTCCATTTTTACTCGTGTGCGCCCATCCGCTCTTAAATATCGGTTTGGTTTCGGTTCAGGTATCGGTTCGGCTCACGCATTGATCCGCTATTGGATAAATGGTGCAGACTAAACAAACAGCATAAATCCACCTTGGTGGAATCCCAATCACAGGAGGAGGTCAGAGAAATCCTCCACCATCGCCTCATCCACCACCACCTCCTCCTAGGCCAAGGGGCAGACGAAAAGACTCTCCTTGGCTGAAGGATATTCAAAAGCTACACGAGACCAATAATCTTCTAATTCCAAAAGCTCACATACAGAGATTCATTAGCCAGGTTACAAGAAGTCTATCTGCAGATGTGAGATGGACTATAACGGCAATTAGGCGTTACACACTACATATGAGAAATTCCAAGTGAAATTTTTTTCATATAGTGTTGTTGCAGTTGTCCATGCTAAGAGGGTGACCATCATGCCCAAGGATTTCAACGTTGTGTTTAGGCTATGTGACACATATGACAAATTTGCTAAGTATTTCAGACCAGCTTCATCCTCTCCTCCAAAACAAGATGCAGAGAAAAAAACCGAAAGCAATCTCAACCATCCTGGTTTGTTTTTCGAGTACAAAGTAGGAGTGTTTCAAAGAATAGGAGGTCTCATGAACCTCCTAATAAAGTGAGAGATTTTTCAAAGCCTTCTCCTCTGTATGAGATTCTAACTGCTCGACAATCTCCTTCTTCTCCTCCTAGATCTCAATCTCCATCTTCTCCTCCTAAATCTTCCTCTCCTAGTAAATCTCCTCCTCCATCAAAATCTCAGTCTCCTCCTACCCTCACAAATATTAGTTCCCCCCCTCCAGTTTCAGAAAAATAATTAAAATGATTTTGTAGATTTAAAGGTCGAATCAATTTTGAATGACAATTTTTGAGTGGCTTGTCTGTATTACTTCCTTTACCCCCTACACTTGCTTTTGTAAATACTTCTAAATATGTACGTTATGACCAATTGTTAAACACATATCTTAAAGCTCTAGGTCCTCTATACAGTTTTAAGATGCCGAAGACCAATGCTGGTCTTTCCCTTTCTAAAATAGATACAAGTGAAGGAAAGTAGGGATAAATTGCTAGGCGACAATGTAGGAGGAGGGGCAATTTAGTATTGGATGGAGCTTTTCCAAACCCCATTGTTTTAGATGTAGCATTGTTTCCGCTTCAATTCACGGCTGCTTTTGATTTTCCTGATTTCAAAAGTCTGCACGATGATATGCTCCAATACGTCAGACTGGGGACTCCAATTCTCGTGCTCCCATACATAACAAAGTAAATTTATTGTTATCAGATTTCAGTTTCCTGCTAGACCTGTGTTTGTCTAATCTACTTTCAATTTAGGGCAAAGGAGCAGCGGTGGAAATATCAAAACTTTTCTTATTGCTGGTCTTTTAGAGCTTTGGTGGGCGCTTTTGTTTGGGCAAGTTCTCTGGAATCTATTGCAAAAGGTCTACAATGGCCGATAGCTCCATCGAGGTTAACGACTTTCCGTGTAAAGAAAAATCAAAAAAATATAAAAAAGATCTCGGTTCAGTTGGTGAGGTGGTCCATCGCAGGGTTTCCTTTGTACAATTGTTCCCATGGCTTCAGACATCTCCCTGCTTCGTCCTCTCAGTCTCAAACGATCTGCTTCAACTGCATCTCCCCCTCCTGACTCCCCTCCTCATTCACGTCAGGCGGTCTTGGGTTCCTCGCTTGCCACAACACCCTCTGTTGCACCTTCGCCCACCTCTTCCCATGGCATTGTTGCCCCCTCGCTTGGTTGTGAACCTCCTTCGACCCTTGTTGCATTGCCTTCTCAACCCCCTGAACGGGTTCCTTGCCATGCTTGTGGTCGTTTCTTCTCTCCTAGAGGAGGCCTTGCTCATCACCAGCATTCTTGTCATGTGCTGCTTCAGTCGTCTCAAGATCGCCCTCCTCTTTTTGCACCCCATTCGCCCTCTGCATCAGTTTGGTCTTGGATTTCTTCCCTTGACGTCCTCGGATCTTTTCACTTGGGCTTCCCTCATCCGAGGCTCTACTTTCATATTCCCCCCGCTCTCCATCGTGAAACTCAAGTTGCTATGCGCCTTCCTCTTGATCGCTTGGCTATTGACCCCTTTGACATTGCTACTTGGCATCTGTTTCTTCTTTTTTCCCTTTGGTGTCTAGTTCTTCCTCTGAGGGGTGGGGATGCTGGTCATAGAGAAACTTGTGCTTGCCTTTGTCGCTTTCTATCGGGAGACTAGGAAACGCTTCATGATGAACACTTTGCACGTTGTCATGCACTTGCTGCTCACAAACTCACAGGACTCTCAACCTCAATGCGCCCCACCTCTCCACTGTCGCCTTCGTCGCACCCTACATCTTGGGCAAGTTGGTGAGTATTCTGGAATGGTAGTAGGGCGAGTCCCTACTTGGATATACATCCTTAGCTTCTCTTGTGCATGGTCCCATGCAAGCTAAGAATATTTCCAAAGCAGTTTTCATTTTCATGCCAATAGCTATCCTAACCCATGCACTAGCTCTACATATGTGACTAGCCCATCACAAGGTTATTAATTACATTTCTGGCCTAGTTGAAAATAACGAGGCATAACCAATAATCTCACATACTTGAGTATCATTGTATCCAAGTCTAGGATTATGCCAATCCTACGTAACATTCTTCCTCCCTTGAATTGTTTTTGTCCTCAAAAGTGAAACTTAAGGAAGTTCTTTTTTATGCTTTCAACTCTCTCCCAAGAATCATCATCCTCAGTCCAAAACCCTTCCACCTAATCAATCACTCAGAAAAATAGCAACCATTCAATCTTGATAAACTTAACTACTCCTAATTAACCTGAGAATTTAGGCTGAAAAACAGTACACAAACATTCCTTGACTACAATTTGTGAAGGTAAGCAAATTCCTCATAAGTAAACAATTACTTAAAGAAAATATCTGTGAGATCCAAACAATCCCAAGTTTGTACACAAATTCAATAGATCTAAATTTTAACTCCACTAATTGATCAAGAATTACTCACCATCTTAAGAATCATCATATTTCCACATAATCATCTAATGATCTTTAAGTATCAATTTATGATCCATTAATCATAAACATTTAGAATCTTATGATTTGTCAATCATAATTTATCGGATTCTAAACCCATTCTTAATCATTTAGAGATATTGGAGTATATGCACATATACCACTCAAGATATATAAGAAACATTCTGAAATCTTTTTCACAAGGAAAATTGTTAGATTCCAAGAATATTCTTTCAACCTGATTCTTAACCAGAATATGAGTTCCAAATTCTACAATCAATCTAGTGATTAAAGACCAATATAACATTTGTCTTTAACAAATATAAACTTTATACAATCACCTAGAACCACATTTAGAGATTATAAAGTTCTACTGAATTCCAACTGAATTCAGTGGCTATCCTTGACATTAGTTAGACTTTGTCATCCAATATGTAAATATGAGCTCACTCGGATAAGTCAATAACTTAGGATATTTCTCCTTCAAAATATATTCTATATCAAGAATCTTCTATATTCTATGCACAATTCTCATAAATGAATCAGATCACTCACTAATCATGTGTCTTATAAGCAATATAGATCCAAATAAACAGTTCTCGATGAATTCTCTTCACACTGCTTATTCTACCAATCAACTTCAAAACAGGAGTAATCCAATTACTCAAGTCAATTGTAAATGATTCAGAAATCTTAAGTGTCTAGGTGCAGATCTCAATTATACATGAATAACACCACATTTAGATCTTCTTCCAAACCATAAATAAGTTAATGAATTATCCTTCCAACTGAAAGAGACATTAACCTGCAAGTAATTGTTCCTCACATTACTTGTTCATATGTCTATGCACTTGGACTAAATTAAGTATACGATATACTCAGTACATAGGAAACACATAGTAGATTTACAAGATTAAGATGTACATAAGCAACTTATCCAACTATGTTCCTATACATAAACATAGGCTATTAACTGACAGATATCCACACTCTACATATGTTACTCACATAACTCACTGAGAATCTTGCAACTCAGCTACAAAAGAACTCTATTTCTCATGAGTAAATAACATATCTGGGAAATATCTGAAGTGAATAACTCCACATCACAAGTTTTCCAACCATTTGACTCTTATTAGCAAAATTTCTTCTACCAATCAACCTACAACAGATCTTAGCATACAAACCAAGATTAGGCTAACTTATACATGCATATTTGGACATAGAGTTAAGATTAAAGCTTCATTCCACTGATCCAATGTATAACAAAATGGTGCTTGGTAATTGTGAAAAATACAGATCCTAAGTGGATCTAAACTCCAAGATCATTGGCTTGAATGCTTGCACTCCAAACTACATAAGCTAGGAATTGGCAACACATTCTATGCTACCTAGAATGCAAAGAACTTGATCAAAAAACATTTATCACAAATGGAAACTTCCATAAACATCAAGTGCGGCCCAAAATAGCATTATACAGTCCATAATACATCAGCCTACCACTTTTGGAAAGCACCTAAGATCATACACACAAAGCTTGAACTCAATCACTACACAATGCCAACAATGGAAGGAGAACCCAATAGAAAAATCTCTCATTAAGCAAATGAATACAATGGATCTGCTCCAACCTGTTTCTCCACGGCCTACCTGCTATATATAGCTGAGAGAGATGACTCTCTCTCCTCTCTCTAGACCCTCCTTACCTAAAATATGCCCTATATAGGTAAAATTGGCATATATGTCCAAAATACATGAAAATGGACTCATTTCGAAGGTCTTGAAGTTTGACACTTCTTCATACTGAAAAAATACACTTACTAAAAATATCTAGACCTGTTTCACACGTGTGAAAAGTCAGATCCTAAACTATGTGCCATTTTTAGCAATTTTGGCCTAAAACTAGACAAGGAAATGTTGACAATTTTCACACTCCCTCTTCAACTTAACTTGCTAGTTTTACAACACTACTTTGTTCCAACTTAAGAATGATCTCCATCATCAGAATAGATCTCTTCTCAAGGATCCTAATATGTACAAAATAGGACACAACATAATTGATATAGATAATAGTGTCCATATAGGATGCTTCACTATTTCTTACATCAATTTTACATAGAATCATAAAAATGGTACATGTAAAAGAACATAGAATCTCAATTAATGAATTCCTCCATGTATCCATCTCTGGTTTCTCTGTAAAATAGCAGCAAACAAGTTGTAAATGAAAGTGATCAACAAGTGTTTGCATGCCTCCTCCACATTTCACTATACATATAGTGAATGCAACATGTATCTCCATGAATGAACTTCCATCACCACCTTGCCTTTGTAGATCTTCAATCCATGAAAGCCTTTGAGTGAATGAATGCCAAAAAGATGTGTTCCCTACTCCATTTGAATGACCAAAACCTGAACTTGAAATACTTGAAGTACCTCCACAAGATTTGCACACAACGCTTGATCCTACAATGTCAACAAGTTGCCAATTTGCCAACACTAGAATACTAGATCTTGAACTTTGTTCAAAAGAAAACATATTGACCACTTCAATACCTTTCAAGATCTGAATGAATTCATGTACTTGATCATACAAACCAGCAATGATAACTATTCCATCTCCAAGATCCAAAGGATGCAAAACTATGGAACTAGTTTTATTGAAATTTGACAATTTCAACACATTGACATAACAATGTTCATACATGAGATTAGGCAAGTGAGGTAGAGTAAGAAGACACTTCCTTGCAGCTCCAAAGACCTTACTTGAACCTTCAAGAACCTGTAAAAACAGATCCAAAATGCCTTGACCATTTGTCTCTTCTTTGATGCTTTTCACTAGCTTCGAATTGCCACTTGTCTCTTGGTGTTGATGAAGCAATCCAAGATCAACCTCTTGATCTTCCAATAAGACATCAAAGATCTTGCATATGTGAACATCTTCAGATCTGAAACTCTGAAGATACTCCCTCTCAAACACATGATTAAGATCCCACAAGATCTCATCAATGCTCAAATTTGACCCTTCACTATAGTTAGTGAAAACAATGCCACCATCATAAACCAAAAGATAGATTCCAACATTTCCATTTAACATGAAGTAGAGTAGGTGAAGATGAGTATCAAACCTAATCAAAACAGCCCTCTTGAGTTCATAACAAACCTCAATAAGCTCACCAATGATATCTCCCTTGCCTTGAAGAAGTTGCCACTTGAGTTGCTCCATGTAGTCTTCTTCAACCAACCTTTTGCCATCTTGACCATGAATGAACAATCCACCACAATCATAGAATGCTTTGAGTTGATGAAGAGATGTTAGATCCATGCTTTGGATCTTCCCAAGAACCACTCTTCCATTGCCCTTTCCTTCACAAGACTCCCTCTTAATGCTAGCACCACAAAAGTTAGAAACCTCCCTCTTGATAGTTGCACCATAAGAAGTAGAAGACTCTTGAATATTAGAAGCCAAGAAAAGAATCCTTAGTACCTTCAACATAAGAGTGATTGAAGTACTCTCTCTTTTCAAACATGAACTTCTACTCAATGATTTAGGTAATGAGTCATATGATAATGATTCTTCCTCACTATCGTTCATAAAAACATCATTCAAAGTACATCCTACTTTGAACACTTCACATACTTCTCTTCCTTTTGACTTGTGATCTCCCTCACCAAGTCTCATGATAGAAACCTTTGATCTACTCTTTTTATGAAGAAATGTGACACCACTTGTTGCACAAATGACTTTATCACAAAAAGATGTAAAAGAACCATTTCCTTCAAGCATGCTCAAAGCACCATCATCTTTTCCCACATGATTACATACATCAATATGAAAAGAATTAGAAGAACAACCATCTTCTTGCAAAGAATGACACTTAGCATCTCCATCTTTTTCCATATGAACAAACAAGTCATTAGCAACAATCACTTCCAAAGAAGAATCTTCATCAACTCCATTGATGAAGTTAGCTCCTTCCTTACCTTTTCCATTTTTGCACTTGCCATCTAGCACCATTGAAGAACCACCAAGCCTTGGAAGTCCATGAGTAGAAGAGTACAAACATGATGCTAATTTAGCTCCACATGACTCCATATGACTAGTAGGTAACACTAGTGCATCTTCAAGATCCAATGGATCCAAAAAATTGACCATAGATTCACCAAAGCTTGCCAAGTTAGCACAACAATTATCATCTCCAAGAAGTACATTAGATCTCAACCTAGATCTAGCATTTTGTTTCTTATGGCATTCATTTGCAAAATGTCCTTTTATCCCACAATAAAAGCACTTGAACTTTGACTTATTGTTCTTAGTAGAAGAGGAAGAGGAAGAGTGATCATCATGATCAAAGTTACCACCTTTGGACCATTTCCCTTTGCCTTTACCTTTGCCCTTGAATTTGCCTTTTGTGAAGAAAGCCTCTTCACCTCCACCTTGCAAGGATGCACCATCAAGCTTTGATTGCAACCTATGTTCTTCAGCCAATAAGATTTCTTGCAAGTCAACCACACTTGGCAAGACTCTTTGAATGGCAAAACTTTGCACAAGGTTAGCATGTTCATTTAGCAAACCATTCAACATAACTTGGACTATTTCACCATCTTTTATGTTCTCATCAATGCATGCTAAATCATCACTTAGGGACTTAACTCTCAAGATAAATGCATGAGCACTTTCACCCTCTCTTTGCCTACTAGAAAATATTTGTCTCCTTAGGGTCAATACCCTAGATGTGGACTTTGATTCAAAGAGCTTCTTTAAGGCATTCCATGCCTCACTTGCACTTTGACACTTTCCAACTTCCTTGAGAAGTTCATTTGTAACATTCATTTTAATGATATGAAGAGCCCTTTTGGCCTTCTTATCAAACCTTTGTTGCTCTTGAAGTGTGAGAGGTCTCTCTTCAATTTCTGCAACTATGTCCATGAGTTCATTCAACTCAAGTAAGGACTCCATCCTCACTTTCCAAGTAGAGTAGTTTGATGAACTCAACCTTTCACTAGACTCTAGCATGATCCCACCATTGGAAGCCATGATTCTAATGTTTCTTCAACTTTTAGGTTCTGTCCTAAAGCACTTAGCACTCACTTTTCTCTCAACAAATGATAGATAAAGAGATCTATGAAGATTTAGGACACTTCTATCTTGAACCTAGATGGTTTCCAAGCATAGAAAGGAAGATTGAAACACATGCAACACTTTGCACACACTAAGAATGGATTACAAAATCAAACCAACCTGAACACACTCTTGCTTAAGCTCTCAAACTTTCCAGCAAGTGACCAAATCAAGTTATGGTGTGAAGAGTTACTTGCATTCTTAGAAAATACCCAAAACTAGGATGCCAAGATTACCTAGTAATGAACAAACTTGATCAACATATGATCAACACACTAAGATATTCATTCAACCTGTAAAACCACATGTAAACCACACTTCTAAAAGTTTATAAACTCCAGCAAGTGATAAATACAAGATTTAGAGGTGAATGAATGAGCACACTTAGTGAATCACAAGACTAGCTTCACTATCTTGTCAAATCTTGGTGTTTAGATGTAGATCTAAGATCACTTCACATGAGAATGTTCCTCAACCTGTTAAGAACCTGAAAACACACTTGCATAATGGTTAACACCTTCCAGCAAATGCTCCAATCAAATTACATAAGGAGAGTTACTTACATGCTCAACAAAGTACACCAAAATTTATGCCAAAATTGATGACAATCTTTACAATATGCTCTTCACAATGGAGCTTACAATATGTTCACCCAAAAAAGGGGATCTTTCATCCAAATGGGAGCTTTGCTCAGCCTTTAGGAGAATTACAACTCACTCAAAAGAGCATTTGTCATCCACTTAAGGAGAAGTTTCATCCACTTAAGGAGAGTGTTCATCCAAGAATGGAGATTGTCAACAATAGGATTGAAAAGAACATTGTTAGTATTGAATATGCACAAGCCTCACAATCACAAATGATTAGGTGTTATGATCTGATCCAAAATAGTTTCTTTTCAGCCTCTGATCTTCAATAGACCTGAAATATGCTTTTGATCCACAAGTTCAACTCACAAAACAAAGGTTAGTAAGATTTGATCAACAAAGCAATGCAAAATCATGCTAGAACTTGATCAAACATCCAAATATCACCAAAAATGGAATACTTACTGTAAATAGAAGCCAACCAGCTCTGATACCATGTGAAAAATACAGATCCTAAGTGGATCTAAACTCCAAGATCATTGGCTTGAATGCTTGCACTCCAAACTACATAAGCTAGGAATTGGCAACACATTCTATGCTACCTAGAATGCAAAGAACTTGATCAAAAAACATTTATCACAAATGGAAACTTCCATAAACATCAAGTGCGGCCCAAAATAGCATTATACAGTCCATAATACATCAGCCTACCACTTTTGGAAAGCACCTAAGATCATACACACAAAGCTTGAACTCAATCACTACACAATGCCAACAATGGAAGGAGAACCCAATAGAAAAATCTCTCATTAAGCAAATGAATACAATGGATCTGCTCCAACCTGTTTCTCCACGGCCTACCTGCTATATATAGCTGAGAGAGATGACTCTCTCTCCTCTCTCTAGACCCTCCTTACCTAAAATATGCCCTATATAGGTAAAATTGGCATATATGTCCAAAATACATGAAAATGGACTCATTTCGAAGGTCTTGAAGTTTGACACTTTTTCATACTGAAAAAATACACTTACTAAAAATATCTAGACCTGTTTCACACGTGTGAAAAGTCAGATCCTAAACTATGTGCCATTTTTAGCAATTTTGGCCTAAAACTAGACAAGGAAATGTTGACAATTTTCACAGTAACAATCAGTGAACCTTAATTTAATCTTTACCACTACTTCCCATATTCATGAATATCTCACAACTCTAATCCCAAAACTCCTCTAGTTCCAGATTAATCAAAATAATCACTTAGAGAGTTCCTCTATTTCATAGTGGATAGTTTTACCTTTGCACACATACAAGATTTTTTCCCAAAATCAATGCAACTGGCTGATTCCTCGAAAGACTTATTCCTATCTTTTCTTCCTCCCTTTTCAAAAAGAAATTTATAATTTCGATTTAAAAGTTTTCAAGAGACAACGTATAAGATATCAAAGATTCAAAAAAGTCAGTAATGAGTATCCAATACTATTACAAACTGGACTTTTTCCTCAGAATCACGAAAATCTTATCCCGAATGATAGAAATATTACCTCTCAATAATCAACTATCAAATAGACTTTAGGGTTCAAGAAACCTAAATTCTGAGCCATATTCAAAAATCTTATATGGAAGTACAATATCATATAACTATAATAGTCCTTCAGAACAGAGTCTGACATTGGAAGGAATTATATGAATATCAATCCAATTGTCATGTATTAAGAAAGTTCTAAAGAGTAGAGGTCTAATATACTAGAGAAATAGATTTAAGGGCTTCCATATTTTGTAATCATTGAGATACCATTTTGGGATCAATCTATATCTCATAATTCCTAAAATACCCTAAACAAAAACCAATGGACTCTGTTAGTATTACCATTACAGCAATCACTAACCATCGGTCTACAGATCATTCAACCCAAGAAATCCTTTTTAGAACCACTGATGTCCCATACCACCAACTTATCCTCCAAGAATCCTCTGCATCCGGATCTGTTTTGCCCAGAAAGTAAAAAAAGACTATTTGGCTATCCTATACCCAAATATAGGATCAAATTCACAAAAAATTCCAGGAGGTAATCCTAACAATTGAAATCTCTCATGCTTCTTTAGTGTTACTCAAAGAATACCATTTCATATTATACCCAACATGGACAAAACAGAATGTATCATCCAAGTACAATCGAAATGCCATAAAAGTATTCACTAGCCCAAAAGAAACATAGATTTCAACAAAACTGAATACATACTGTCCTAGATATCCAATATCTATTTCAGAATCGGTAAAAAAAACTTAATTCTTTTAACAAGTTAGAACTCTCTTGGTTGTTACAATCATTATAGAGAAATACTCTAATTGAAAAAAATCCAAATTACTAGATTTCTGTATGGAACACCTTTTATTTGCTTTACTTTGCAAGATCCCAATCCAATTGCAAACAGAGATGGTTCCATCTTACAATCCTCAAGTTCTCAAAATTCTAATTCACACAAGTAAAAAGGAATTCAAATTCCCAGAGGCAGTCTTCTTAAATAATTTCCAATTTTATTCTCACTTGCAATTAGTTATACTTCAGGATTTGAATGTAAATAAAATAATTGGATCACTAAGACTAGCAATCATCTACATCTCAGATTTTTGTTCTTTTCCCCCTTCCAAAAATGGTTCAGGTTAACAAAACCCCAAACTTGTACTAGGAAACTGTTCAATCTAGTATCAGTAACTTTAACACTAATCAACCCGTCAGTTTTGATTGTTCATCATTAAGTGCCACACTTAATTTTGGTAAATCCCCTTATGGATCAGCATAGAAACTGTTCCAACTAGATTTACATTATTCTTGGTCCTTATTGATCCTTAAGACAAGAAATGCTCCTTAATTGACAGATTCACAAAATCTTCAACTAAAAGTGAAGGGTACATTGATCTTAACAATCGACTGATTTCAACTCAATAAGATCATTCACTTTATTTTATAAGTCATTTCTATTTGATCAATAACCAATGAATTTGAACAAATCGAAAACGTCCATTGTTTCTTCAAATTTTACGTAAACTAGGATTTTCAATTTCCATTCAATATGGACCTAAACTGTGAAATTTGATCAAACATGCCTACCAAACTTCATGAAAGCTCTGGGACAGCTTCATTACATCTCTGAAAACGTTCATATTAAGTCTTGGCTGAGAATTTTGAGATCTACCCCAAAATTAGTCAAAAAAAACATAAAAAAAACCTTGTATTTTGACCAACTTTGACCAAAATTTGTGGGGAAAATCCACATATAAGTGCAATCAGACTCCAATTCCTATAAATCCATTGCATGCAAGCACCAAAAGTTTTGATTCTAGTCAAGCATGGTTTCTATAGCCCATTTATGGTCCAGAAATCCCAATTTTTTGTCCAAAATCACTATCTAATCAACCTTTTGACTATTCAAACATCATGCAATCATTAGATTTAATCATTAGTGACTGTAAAATAGCAAGTACAATCTGAAAAATATACTACATTAGTACCCATGATCAATTTCAAGCAAAAAAAACTTCAATTCTAGGTGAAAAATTCACTAAAATCATCAAAAATCCTTTGATTCCACCAAAAACTATGGAGAAAATCCAAAATTACGATCTTTAGGCTGAAAGTACACCAAATTTGAAGAAACAAAACATTCCTAATTACGAAGCTTTGCTAGCTTTCAGCCCTCTACCTGACGAAGATGTTCGCGAACACGAAAATCAAGAGACATGAAACTCGAAGATGTTCGCGAACATGAAAGTCAAGAAACACGAAGCACAAAAGTTTTGCGAACATCTGACAAAAAGACACGAACACAAAAGATTCGCGAACGGGAATCTTTTTGCGGTCCAACACGAGAAAGTCAAAGATGGAAACGAAACCAACGATGCGACATGAAAAACGTCGTGAAACCCTCTCTGCCCTCACGCTCCAAAGAGTGCCAGCAAAGATCATGCAAGTACCCAGGAGTATAGATATCTGATCTGATGGCATGACGTCAGCAGATACACTCTAGGTCGTGGCTAATTTGCCACTCTTGTGATTTCTTGATTAGTTGTAGATGCTTAATCACTCTAATCTTACAGTTACATAGAGCGACTATATACTGGATGATACTTGACACATACAAAAGATGAAGTAGTCTGACGCTAGTAAGCAAAAAAAAAAAAAAATACAGAGACGGAGTCACCCTGCATGCGAGACGAGTTCTGTGATCAGGATCCATAGAGATCCACAAGTTCGCTAGTAAGCGAGACATCCACCCGTGAGAGACCTGTATTTCTCTCACGCCAACGCATTGCGTGGATTTGCATGTAGTGCTTGAAGAATCAGAGAAAATCAATAGATGACCTTGTAGCCATTGTGCCCATGTCAGTTTATGATGTATGATCTTGAATGCAAATGTGTCTGTTGTTATTCGAATGTCTGATTCTTCCATTCATTTCAATTTCGCACATTGGTTGAATTCGTTGAATGTTGCATTGATTTATAAACGTAGATCAACAGTGCCTGACTACATTCTGGAGGACTGTAGGAGATTTAGCTGGCAGTGTCTAGCGACCACATCTGAACTCCATCCGAATCGCATTGAGTCGTGGTTGCTTCACTTTCGCGCCAGTTTCGTGACTATTTTGACCGCGAAAGTTTTTCCCACTCCTCATCAGTGGTATCAGAACCAGCCTACTTATTGTCATAATCTGACATAGCCAAGAAGTCATCAGATCCAAGAGGCCTAGCATTCAGACTTCAGAAGCAATGGCTTCAATCAGCAACATGCAGAGCAAGATCTGCACAATTCTTCAGGATCTAACTTTCTAGTTTGGAAAGTTAAGACATCACTTATACTCAAGGGCAAATGACTCTTCCCCTGGGTGGATGGCACAGAAGAGATGCCTATGACATCAGACAAGGAGCTACGCGAATGGAGGGAGAAGAATGACAAGGCAGTAGCCTTGCTATCATCTTCCATCGAAGATAGTCTCACACTTGACCTGGCAACACTCTCCAAAGTTAAGGAGATGTGAGATGCATTGCTCACCAAATTTCAGACGAAATCAAGAAGTAAAATCATGATGCTAGAAGATTAGCTGACGAATCTACAGTGAGATGGGAAGGACCTCACTTCTTTCGTAAGGAAAATGAAGGATCTATTCCTATCACTTCATAACTCTGGAGCAGGGAATGCAGTGTCAGCTGAGAAGCAGCTCACGTACTTGCTAAGAGCCTTACCTAGGTTATTCCAAATGACGAGAACCCTGCTCACAAAAGATCCTACCATGAACCTCAAAACAGCGATTATCGAGATTCGAGAGGAAATTGAGGCCAGAGAACATCTTGATCACAAAGATGGTTCTGACCAGGCCCTCTACGGCAACAAAAAAAAATCCAAAAATCAATTTAAGCCTAAAAGAGAGTCGAATCAGAGGTAGGATCGTGATCAGCAAGTGGGGGAACAAGCAAAAGGAATTGGAAGAGCAAAGGGAGGTCGAAGCAGCAAGGGGCAGACAAGAAGACTTGCATGAGATGCAGAAGAGACGGGCATACAATAGACACATGTTGGCTCAATCCCAAGATTGAGTGTATTCACTACCACAAGAAGGGTCATGCAGCCATGGGTTGCCGCCAAAACCCGAGAAATAGAGTAGCACAGAACAGACAGGAGAACAACAATAGTTCATCCTATGTCGAGGAGCTCGAGAGCTCCAAGATGGGCAAAGAAAGAACGAACAAAAAATGTTTGACCGCCTACATCTGTGAAGACGTATGTGCAGCATCAACATATGACACACATGAGGTGATTCTAGATTCAGGAGCCACCTCACACTTCGTGACATCAAGACGAATAATGTCTGATTTCAGAAGTGTAGATCCTTCAAGATTCATAGTCCTTGGAGATGGATCCAGACATCAAGTGAACGGTATTGGTTCACTATGGCTCAATACCAACGACAAAGACAGACGGCTCGAAGACATTCTGTTCGTGCCTACTCTGCAACACGACTTGCTTTCTGTAGCAAGAATAGCAAATGCAGGGATGTGTGTGACGTTTTCTGACGAAGCATGCAACGTGATTGATGCCAGTACTAGTACTCTGATTGCTCAAGACAGAAGGAAAGAAAACCTATATCATCTAAAGGTACGCCTACCTGCAGATCAGGTGCATCAGACTCATGATGACTCGCCAGACACTCCGTGGCACGGACTGTGCCACATGAACTCAATGGCACTTTATCAAGAAAGCCATTATGGAGCGATAACAGGGGTCAACATCTCGAATGCAACCAGTTTGACCAACTGTGATGCATGTTTGAAGGGCAAGATGTCACGCACTCCATTCATCAAAGACTCCTACAGAACGACTAAGATTCTAAAGTTATTGCATTCTGACATTTGCGGACCATTCAATGAGATCCTAGTAGGAGGTTCAAAGTATTAGATAATCTTCATTGATGACCATAATAAATCTACCAGAGTGTATTTTATTCAGAACAAATCTGAACCACTTGATAAATTCACAGAATATGTGAATTGGACTGAGAGATGTACAGGCAACAAAGTGAAACAGATCAGAATAGATCGAGGTGGCGAATACATCTCAAATCGCTTCACTGACTTCTGCAATGATCGTGGCATCATTCATAGAAGGACTACATCCTACACACCGTAGCACAATGGTGTTGCAGAAAGAAAGAACAGGACCCTGATGGAAGCAACCAGATGTATGATGGCCTACTCGAAGGCTCCAAGGGTATTGTGGGCTGAAGCAGTAGCTACAATGTCATGTGCTGCATGTAATTATTGCATGAGCTTACTAATGAGTTTCCAAATATGGTCATGGAGCTAAAGTAGACTAGAGTTAGTCATTAGGACAGCTAATAAGGTGGCTCGAGCAACCTCGCTATATTTGTAAATAGCGGACTTGTAATAATGGTTGTAAGGCCCAGATTAGCCAAATAAGGCCCCAAACTTATAGTAGAGGCACAAATGACCACTATAAATATCTGAGGTCGTGCTAAATTTGGAGGCTATTGTTCATTTTGTAGTTTTGAGTTTTAAGAGATCTTGGAGCTTCTCTTGGAGAGCTTTCTTGATGAAGAAAGTGGTTCATGTGCCTAAAGTCACATGAGAGCTATGATCATGCTCTAGGATCAGGCCCTATCTTGTGAATGATCAATAATCATGAATAAAGATACCTTACTTTGCCTATTTTGGTGAAGTTTTGCTACTTTTAGCTATCTTCTTGATTTTTGACTAGTTTCTTGATTTCTTGCATTTCCATTGTAATTTGATGTTTAATGAATGGATTAGATGTTTGAATGCTAAGGTTGGCACATGATAATTTTGGTATCAGAGGATTAGATTCCTTCCTCATCATATTTGGTGGTTTTTGTTAAATTTGGTAGAGTTTCTTGTTCTAGTTTTCTTGTTTTTTCAATTTCCAACAAGTTTTGATTCAATTTTTGACCATTTAATTCTCAATTTTTTGTGTGATTTCTTATTGTAGATCAGTAGATCTTTTGTTTAGCTTCTTGGAGGTACTGAGATTTTCTGATTTGGAGCTATAATGACCAAGTTATGGCCATTTTAGTGTTTTCATTCCAATTTTAGCTGATTAAGTTTTTATAGTCTGTTTTCATCATTTTTTACTATACTTTTGGCTGAACTTTGTGACTGTATTCCTATAAGATTGTAGATCTTTGTCTTAGCTTGAATTTGAGCCAATTTGCAGCCAATATGGTTGAAAATTGAGAGAGATATGACAATTCTTGTGAAAGAGGTCTAAAACTAGTTTTTGGTGAAAATTTGAGAGAGAATCACTTCAACCTTTCATTTTTAAAGTTGTGGTTCTTTGTAAATTTCTTTTCAGTTTATTCATTTTGAAGCTTCGCAGGCTTTTAGAAAAATTTGACCTAACCCTACCCTCGCACGACCTTAACCGTACGTTCGCAATTTAGGGCAAAAAAAAAAAAGTGCAAAAGACAAAAAAAAATGCTGCCAGAGATTTTAAACCCTAATTTTAAGTTTAAAACCTAAGAAAAAAAAATCCTAAACGTAACCCTTTCCTCCCCATGGCTCTAATAACTGCTCTGAAGCTAGAAATGAATACCATTATGCTACATCAAGGAGCTATGCATAAGGCTATAGCACCAGATGTAGGGACAAAAAAAGACGTATCTGAAATTGGATAGCCCATCCAATCAAGGAAGATACTAAAGAAGAAGACTTTCGAATGTCTGTTGCTTGGATCTTCTCAACCCATGCAGAATTAATGCAACTTGAGACTTTTCTTTGTTTCATCAATCTCTTCTTCAATGATCTTATCAAATCTATGGGATTAGTTGTAGATCAAAGGTTCTTTATGAAGAATTCTCATTGCAACCTTGTTCTACGCTAGAAAGTTGAGGCAACAAAATCTGATGGTAGATGGCTACTGACAAGAATAATACAAGAAAAATGTTTCTTACTCAAGTTGGCCAAATATCTTCGACTACCACCAACGGATTCATGAAGCATGGCACTCAACAGAAGAGCTACATGGTCTTCATTTTTTAGGGCAAAAATGCTTAAAGTAGGGGGAGTGTCATGTGTTGCATGTAATTAGCCCATGAGCTTACTAATTAATTGCCAAATATGGCCATGGAGCTAAAGTAGACTAGAGTTAGTCATTAGGACAGCTAATAAGATGGCTCGAACAACCTCGTTATATTTGTGAATAGCGGACTTGTAATAATGGTTGTAAGGCCCAAATTAGCCAAATAAGGCCCCAAACTTATAGTAGGGGCACAAATGACCACTATACATAGTTGAGGTCATGCTAAATTTGGAGGCCATTGTTCATTTTGTAATTTTGAGTTTTAAGATATCTTGGAGCTTTTCTTGGAGAGCTTTCTTGATGAAGAAAGTGGTTCATGTGCCTAAAATCACATGACAGCTATGATCATGCTCTAGAATCAGGCCCTATCTTGTGAATGATCAATAATTATGAATAAAGATACCTTACTTTGCTTATTTTGGTGAAGTTTTGCTACTTTTAGCTATCTTCGTGATTTTTGACTAGTTTCTTGATTTCTTGCATTTCCATTGTTATTTGATGTTTAATGAATGGATTAGATGTTTGAATGCTAAGATTGGCACATGACATACAACCACATACATCCAGAACATGACAGGTAAGTCTAGTGTCCCTCACACGACACCACACGAGCTATGGTGGGGTAGAAAGCCCAACCTGTCTCATGTCAGAATCTTTGGCTATGCAGCTTATGCACATATTCCTGATAAGCTTCGTAAGAAGCTTGATGAGAAAGCCGAGCAGGGATTCCTGGTAGGTTATGACAACAATTCGTCATACTACATAGTCTACATGCCAGACACAAACATTGTGAAACAATGAGAGATGTCAGATTTGATAAGAGCAGGACAATGGCCAACGACGAACCTGTCAACTACGAAGTTATGGAGAGACAGTACTATGACCTGCCGCCAATGACAGAGGGAGCAGAGGATGAGCATGAAAATAAAGATTTTTTAGCTGTCTCCCATTTGAGCGACAAATCTGAAGAAGAAAGATTTGAGAGACAACCTGCTACTACAGTTCTTGTAAACCAAGATGGTTTTGGACCGAGAAAAGCAGACAAAGGCAAAGGCATTGCTGTTCCAGGAGGATCTCCTAGAAGGACCACAAGACCACGAAAAGCGCCACCAAGATATGTGCCAAGCATCTCAGCTTCCACATCAGAAGAGTTCTACGGATTCAATGGCGAAGCACAGACTTTCGCGGAAGCGATTGAATGTCCAGAAAAGGACAGATGGATCCAAGCCATGAACGAAGAGATGGAGTCCATGAGGAAGAATCAGGTATGGACGTTGCAGCCATTACCACATAAGCGCAAGATTGTCAAATGCAAATGGGTTTTTACGCTCAAATACGGACCAGATGGAAATGTAACGAAATACAAGGCAAGACTGGTAGCGAAGGGTTTCTCTTAGAGATATGGTATTGACTACTCTGAAACCTTCTCTTCTGTCATTAAACATTTGTCCCTATGTCTGTTGTTTGCATATGCAGCAGCTTATGACCTCAGGATCCACATTGTGGACAAGAAGTCAACCTTCTTGCATGGCGAGCTAGACGAAGAGGTCTATATGGATCAACCCCCAAGATATGTCTCGAATTCACTTCCTGACTATGCATGCACAGCCCGATAATAGTACAAGAAGAAAGATCAAGCCCTGAAATTATTAGGATTCAAACCTCTGTTGGATGATTCCAATGTATATGTCAGAGTTACAGATGGGCAGATCATCATTGTGGTTGTGTATGTGGACGACACTCTGATACTTTGCAAGAGTGAGTAGCTGATCGTTGAAGTGAAGACAGATATTTTGAAACATTAATGACGTAGCATAACTAATAATCACATACATTTGGAGTGACCGGCTATCCACGTCAGGAACTAATCCAATTCTCTTATACAGGACATGGACATAACAAGGATCTTATAAATTAGTTCATATATACCCACAAAAATACAGAAATGAGTACAGTCCACTGAAGAGATTAGAAATGGTTTGTGTGTGGTATTACTGAAAAATGGATTTAGTCAGAAGTTTAGTTCTGAAATAGATTGAAAGAGTAGTATGACAACGCAAATTCCTCAACAGGCGTCAGAGACAGCCATCGTCTGATCAGAAACTGAGGAGTCATAGATGTCCGTGTTCTGATCAGAGTGAGTGAACAATTGTTATCAAACAACAATGAAGTGCAATCAAATCACAACAACCATTTCTTGGCTGATTTTGACGAATCCCCAAGATACTCGGCCAGAGCTACCCAAGAGCACCTCTCACCTTAGACCGAGGAGATCTCTGAGAAGATGAGACTAATGAAGACTGAGAGCCGAGTATGAGAGCCGAGGAATACTAGTTAGTAATGACAAGCAAGAACTATGTAAGCATCATGGTGAATCCCGAAAGATGGAATGACCATGTAGGAACTAATATATCTAGGCAAATGTAATAAATGCAAGTAAACCCCTCTTAAAGAAAGTAGAGTGAGCCACTCCTATGTGATAGAATTGGGTTTTCCATCTTTTATTAATAAAAAAAGGAAGTTTCTTATTCTATTATGTGATAGAATTGGTGGGCTAGAGAGAGAGAGAGAGAGAGAGAGAGAGAGAGAGAGAGAGAGAGAGAGAGAGAGAATGTGGGCAATGATAGACAAAAAATGTTTTGTCATTGGTCCACGTTTGCCCTAAAACATATTTGAAGGGCATTTGAAGTGCATTGAAAAATGGATTGAAAATGACATGTGCATTTACAAATTTCTAAAAACAAAACATGTGCATTTAGAAATTTTTTGAAAGAGAAATTTCTAGAAAGAGAAGATATAAAATGGAGAGATAAAGGTGCGCTTCACAATTGCATGAGAGAGAGAGAGAGAGAGATACGCTCATTTTTTTTATTTTTTAGGGTTTTTTAGGTTTCACATAAAAAATAGCAATAATGTGAGTTGAGAGAGAGAATGTAGGCTGTTGTAGACAAAAACTAAATCTTGCTTTTTTATTGGGTCACGTTTTCCCTAAAATGTATTTGATGGGCACTTGAAAGGCAATCTAAGTGGAGTTGAAGGGCAGGGCCACAAAGAAAACGTGCTTTTGGAAACTTCTGGAAAGAGAAATTTCGACAGGGAGCCCGATGGATAGAGAGAGAGAGAGTGCAATTCAGGGGGGAGAGAGATTCATGTACTGTTGAGAGAGCGTGATTTGAGAGAGAGATGATGTGATTGCTGCTGGATTTATCATTCATTTTTTTGAGTGCTGGATCGTGACTTCTTTGCTAAGAGGACGAATCAATAATGCTTTCTTTGAATTGAAAGGGGTTTGATTTGCGGTTTATAGGAATGCGTGAAGAAAATGATAGTCGTTCCTGTAGTAGGTAATGAGATGAGAGGGAGATGGCGGACGTTTGAGAGACAGAGAGAGAGAGAGAGAGAGAGAGAGAGAGAGAGAGAGAGCCGAGAGGGGAGAGAGCTGTGAGCGCGAGATAGATGTTGAGCGAGCCTAGGAGAGACAAAGGTGAGAGCGCGAGAGGAGAGAGGTGTGAGTGAGCTGAGAGGAGAGTGAGAGGTGGGAGAGCGCGAGAGGGTGAACTTTCTTAGGGTTTGTTTAGGGTTTTTCAGGATTAGGGTTTGTTTAGGGTTTAAGGACAAAAAATAGCCATAAAGTGAGGTGTTAGAGAGAGAGAGAGAGAGAGAGAGATAATTGGAGTTCACATATATGATATATGTTTAGAGGTTGTCAAATAGATGTAATAGTGTTTCAAAATACCACTTACAATCTACATAGTCTTTTTATCTCTGGAGCTGTCTAAATCTTAACTTTGTTAGTAATGGAATACTCAGGAGTCAGCTTCCATCTCTGCAGTGTTCGGGAAAGCCGGCAAAGTTCAAAAATAAAACCGGCAACTTTTGTCAAAAACCGACATGCTCGAAAACTTGCAGGTTTTCTTAGGTCATAAAACAATGTATAACTGGCATGTATCGAGAGTCATCCTTGAAAAAATCGAAAGAGTTCAAAAAATACAAGTTTTTAGAAGAGAACCCGAAAAAGGTTTCGTGAACACTGCATGTCTGGGCCTTACGCAAGAAAGTGGGTCGCCCCGCCCTGGCCGATGTAGTACAATATATTTTGTTGGGCAACAACTCCTCGTTCTGCCTGTCCATGTACATCGTGATTCGTACGCTCTAGTCTATATTTACGGTATGTAGGCTTAAAGCTTTATTTTGATGGAGACAAGGGCTGGCCGCTGTAGCGTTGGGGGAACATCGATCATAGCAATATCGTCCTGACAGATAAGGACAGCTGCTTTCGACATGTAACGCCCCTCGGAAGGATAACGATTCACGAAGGAGGACAGATTTTTGGTCTATGGCATGGCAGTCCTGGCAGCACGGTCCCTCTGCCCTGTTGCGCCTTTTTTTCTATTCATACTCAAAAAGCAAATACTTGACAGAATCAGTGAATGATTCTAACCCCGGCCTCCACTTTTCATGGCATCAGGCAGAGCCGGCCGGGCCCCCAGTGCCCACACCAGCTTCATCGCAAGCTGGGCGGTGAATCATCAGCACATGCATGCATGTTTCATGTAGGATAGGCTTGTTGCGGCGTTTAGGAATCAGGATCGTGGATGCCAAAAGATGCTTTGTTTTGTGCTGTTTTTTTTTTTTCACCAAAAACTATGGACTAAGTCATACATGCTGCTCGGTGGGAATCTCAACCAGGGTTTCTTGGATCTGTGCTCTTTTTTGTGGTGGGGGGGGGGGGGGGCTTTTCGTCTTGGAAGGCCCTTCGTCCTTTCGTGCAGGGAGGGCCCTTGGGCCCTCACCTACAAAGAAGTCTCGAGGTCCTCGCGCCTTGCACAACGTAATGCCAGGTGAGAAGGTAGAGAGAGAACACACATTTTGTATAGAGAGAACACACATTTCGTAGAGAGATAACACACATTTCGTAAAGAGAATGCACATTGTATAGAGAGAGTGACAGGTTTCGGAGGAGAGAGAAAGGTGGATGGATATGTTGTTCCGCCCTCGGGCAGAAGGCCCGAGCCGACCCTTCCTCTACGTGGCTTCTTTTTTAACATTTTTTTTTTCTTATTTTTTTGGGGTAAATTTTTTTTATGTGCACCTTCCGGTGTCCGGAAGGTCCATGTAAAAAACATTTGTCATAAAAAAAATTTGCCCCACAGATTACGTTCTGTGAGGCTGGTCCATTTCCTTTGTAAAAATGTGAAAACTGATTTTACGACTTTGAAATTTCGAGTTCTAGTGTTTAAAAAATAAATACTGGTTTTGCTGTCCGAATCGCTAGCGTTTCGGAGCAATGCTCTTATAAAGGAAGTGATCTTATAGAATCTGAGAAGATCTCATGTCCATGTTGAAAATGAAATTTTCTTTTGCAATTTAGAAGCTTAAAAATTTAGAAACTTTATTTTTGTAACTCAAACTCGCTAAAAAAGACACACCTCAAACTTTTATTTTACAAGTTAGAAGGATAAAAAGAGTAAACACTTTAACTAGAAGTCACCTCAAAGGCTTTTTCTATGCAACTTAAAAAAATCATAAAAGTAAAAACTTAATTTTCTAACTCAAAGTCATCTAAAAAACTAGAAAACTCAAGAATCTTTTTTACAATCTAGAAGAACAAAAAATATAAAAACTTACTTTTTAATTCAAACTTATTAAAAGAGACATTACTATTTTCAACAAAGATAAAAAATATCAGTTCCCAATGGAAGCAATAAATTATTACCGTAAAAGATATAAATCTAAAATTCATATATTAAAACAAAGTATATCATATAAGATATCAATCTAAACCTTATCAATCAAAGAAATGTATTTTTAGGAGGTAAAACAAGAACATACGTTTAAAATAGAAAATTAAATGTCAATAGTTGCCCTAGTCCTACATCGATCTATTTTTGCGAACATGGTATGAAACTCAAAGAGCTTTCAATTTTCATTGTTAAAGCATTTCCAATGTGAATGTATTGACTCACTTTGGTGTGAGAGTCTAGAATCAAAATGTGAATGTATTAACTTACTTTGGTGTGGAAGTCTAGAATCAAAATGCATTATATAGGTTAACTTGCCTCCGAGTATTGGGGAATGTGTGTATTGATGACACTTTCAACTAGTTAAAATGGTATTAAGTATTTAACAAGGATGATGAGAGGAGTGACTTGTTGAATGAGTAATGAAATGGAAAAGGTCATCATAAAGTCTTTCCCTAAGTATTAAATGGCAAAAGGTAGTGCACTTTGTAACTACTCAAAATACTTTAACTTTCAGGTTTCTATGCAATGTTCACGAAATCTTTTTGAGGTTTCCCTCCAATTTTTTGCATTTCTTTAAAGTTACTGATTTTTATTTTTATTTTGCCTTCGAGATCTTGCATCTCAAATCTTTTGCCAGCAAAACATCAAATATTTATATTAATTTTTTTTTGACTCAATAAGCTTATGTAACCCAACTTTTATAAGGATCTATCTAGTTTACTAAACAAAAATCTACTCCATGTGAAAATGACAAATCTAAAATTTCCTGCATTTAAATTAAGTTGTTGGTTTTTTGAAAGTCAACTTCTTGTGAATTTTTTATAAAATCAATTTTTGACGAAAGATGCTAGTTCCATTCTCAAGAGATGCCGGCTTTCCCGAACATTGCTTTCTATGTAAAGCTCATGCATTGCAATATTCCTTTGAAAGAAAAACAAGGTGATTGAATTATTATGAGAAATTTTGCTTTAGGAATAAAAAATTCAAATAACTCATTTTAATTCTCAAACTCACCTAAAAGTGACACCTAAGCCTTCAACAAATCATGACAATAGCTTACCACTATGTCGAAAGCTAAACATTAAGAACCGCTATGAAATATTATACGTTTCTAGAAATTTCTCTATGATCATCATATGTCAAGGTGGTCTCTTTTTCAAAACTCGTTACTATACCTTGAAAATTTTGTGGGCACACTGGAAAAAAGGAGAGGCATATGCACATTTCCTCGAAAGGACACCCTGCTCTTAGAATTTTAATTTCCTAAAAAAGCATATTTTTCTGTAGAATTTAATCCCTCTGTAAATATTAAACATAGAATTTGTGTGAGGCCATCATCTCTCCTTCCATTGCTCTAACATAAATCTATTGGTGTTAATCCCTTTTCTTTTTCCCTTTGCACGATGTAGTGAAATGCATATTTTATGCAAAGATGTACAATGATAGGCTCAACCTAACTTAGAAACAATGCCCAATTATCTTAACAGAGCAACAAGGTAGATTCAAGCTTGTTGTTGGGTGGCATGAAATTTCCTCTTACTCAACCTTTTCTACTTTTTTTTGAACTTTTTATTTGCCATAAGTTTCTTTTACATACACCTTTCGAGCGGAAGATGCACATAAAAAAAAGGTAGATTTCTTTAACGTGCACCCTCCAGCATTTGGGAGGTGGATGTACAAAATTTTGAAAACAAAAAAAAGGAGGTGCACTGATTTCACATAGAGCCGCCTCCATTTTTTTTATTAAAAAAAATGATTTTATGACCAAGTAAAAGTTGGTAACAGATGGTACTAACAAAAGTCATCCATGTTTCATGCCTTTGGTGAAGAACACATGCCACTAAACTCGGTGGTGGGGCTCACCCTAAAAGTCTTGGTCAAGCTTGGAATTTAAGAAGCATATCTACTTCTCAAATTGTTGAGACTTTCAAAGCTACCTTTTAATTTTAAAATGCAAGTAGATTTTGGCCATTACATACATAATCTTGTTGTATTTTATAAAGATTTTGAAGATTAAAAAAAATTTAAAATTCGTAACTTATCATATGAAATTTAATTTTTTTAAATTGCCTTTCATGCAAAAAAAAGAGGGGGGGGGGAGCTGGGGCAAAAAATGGGGCAAAAAAGGTGACAGTTTTGGCCCTAGCTCCACCATAACCACACGTTTTTTTTTTAATTGGATGCTCGGGTGCCATGTGTCCGGGAAACCAAAATTTATCCCATAAAAAATATTATGAGATTACATTGGGGGGGAGGGGGCGGGGGCCGCGCGGGGTGGGTAAGAGAGAGAGAGAGAGAGAGAGAAAGAAAGAAAGAAGGGTGATTTATGAGTGTGATTTTCAATTTGGCATTTATTGAAAATTTTGAATTTTATTTGACTTTCATTGTGCTTTTTTAGTTTGTGTAAAAGGCATTAAGTACTATTTTGCCTTTCAATTTGGCATTTTTTGAAAGGCAAATAAATAGGCTAGCCTGATCCTAGTATATGGCTATATTTTGTGATAGTTTGTTGTTGAACAACAATGCAAGCAAAAGGAAGCAAAGTAGCAGCTGCTTTCATGTCTCTATCCTCCCCATCTGCATCTCCATCTCCACCTCCTCCTCTGCTCTGTGTGTGGTGGGAATAGAGCAGCCCATTTGACTGGTGTTTTTTTTCTGAGCCCATTTGCCTGTTTTCATCTTTTCTGAGATCTATTTAGTCCATTCTATGGTGGCCTTGAGCCCATTTGGTTGCTTTCTATCCGCATCCATTTGACTAGCTTTTGATCCCTTTGTATTGGGTTTTGTGCATTACTGTTTGTTTGTTTTGCATCAAATTGCCAGAGCACAGGTGCAAGGGGGGTTGGGATTTTTGGCTGCAGGATGGCTTTGGTATGGAGTCACAGCTGCATTGCAAACTGCCAGCGAGCTGAAAGATTGACTGCTCTGGCTTCGACTTATACGCACCCAGTTCGCATTGCTCTTATTGGATGCTTGCATTCCAACTACAAAGCTGCTTTCCTTCATCCGAGGTCTGTGTCATGAATCTGAATTGTTAATATTCTTTCCCATCTTCTGCCGTCTTCTCACAATCCAGAAAAAGTCTCTTATGATTGTTTGATTTTCTTCTTTTAATGCACAATAAAAGATTAACTAAAATCTTTTTCCAGCTTTACACAACTCTTATCTGCCCTTTCAAGGAATGAGTTGCGGTATGAAAAAATCCGTAAGACTGCGTAACTGCGTGAGGATGATCTCGATTTGCAGCTTGTACGAAGATATCAAATCTTTTAGGCCAAATAGACGTCTTTGTTGAAGACAAACGAATCAAATTATGAAAAAAAGATGAACCACTTTGGACGTATTTGTTGAAGAATCGATGAACAATGGATTCATTAATCGGAAGATATAGATGAACCCATTTAAAGATTCCAACCGATCAAGATTGACCGGCTCTGCTTCTGTATTGAAACTCTCGGCAGTTTTATCTTTTGAGCTTCGAGAAGCTTTGACTTTTCGCCTTGCATGCGGATGTTAGATTGTTTTCGGTAATGAATCCACTTAAGGGACGCCATTCGCAAATAGCTACGTTTCAGTCTATGCTTTTTTTTTCAGCATGTCTACCCAATTGATCAGAACTTTGCTTTCTTCCAGATAGAGAAACTTCCGAGTTTTGTTTTGACACTTTGCCTAATCACCTCAATCATTTGCTTTTGTTTTTGCATCCTATTCATCTTACTAACTTAAATGTAGGGCCCGATTGCTCTACTTTTGCATAAAAAAATGCTATTGGACATCTTCTCTGTGGTAGTTCTTCTATTCAATCTTGGGTGATGTTATGCTAAATTCTGTCATACTCTGAAATAAACTTTCGTAAGCTGACTTCATGCTTTCCGTATGCTTGATGCCTGGACAATAAAAAAAACCCATGACTTAACATTCTCGAGTCTGTTAAAATTGATTTTTCAGTATTCAGTGGCTTCTAAGTTACTTTATATTTCTATCCATTACTTGAGCGATGCAAATTCAGATTTTTATCATTATTGATGATCCCGATCAGATTAATGGTTCATTATCTGCTGAGCATAACCTCATTTCTCCATTTCATCATCTGTGTGTGTTGATCCAGACTAGATTGTCGTGCTTCTGCAGATTCTGCCAGTGCCACTGCCCCAGCCATCAAGGTACTCTTTCTTGTTGAATTTACCTTGTCATGCTCTTTATATCTGAGTGAAAGCTACCATGTGCTAAAAAATCTGCTGCTGGAAGTTTTCATGGATCTTTTATTCATCCTGATGTCTTATAGAAATTTTTTTACTGAGATAAGTTAAACAAATCTTAGGGAAACTCTTGACCATGCATCCGTTTATTGTATTATTGATGCAAGCCAAAACTGACAATTGCTAAATGTGGTGGCATCCTTTCTTATGAGACTAGTCAAGTTGGTATACAATGCAGTTACGTTGAGCACTTGCATTACAGGTCTTAATTCTCAAAGCTTAAAACATCTGTCCTGACTCCTTAGGACATTCTAGTAAGGACTAGATCAATATTGGCTGTTGCATTTAGCTGAATGAAACTGAAAAATAAATCTTATGCATGCCCCTCTGATTTCGAAATGTACATGTTCACACAAATGTCTGAAGGGGCAATTTATAGAACATTAAGATTCTATTCAAACCCGTCCATTGGCTCTGTTGGATGTCCCTTTTGACATCGTGTCAGAACCAGCTGAAAAACTGGAGAAGGATCTTGGAAGGTATTTAGGATCTTAGCTACGTGCACCTCAACATCTCAGTCATAAAGTGATTTATTTCTAGATACTCCCTGTTTTTAACTAGATTTCTGGCATGACATATGATCCTTTCTGGGGTTATGTACCAGGCAGAGGAGTCGGAATATGATGTCCCAAAGCCCATAGTTTTAATTGACCAGGATTCAGATCCAAATGCTACAGTAGTTAAACTAAGCTTTGGAGATCGTCTTGGTGCTCTCTTGGATACGGTAACTTTCTTTTGTATGTACTATTGCTTTGTAGGTGTTCATCAATAACTGCTATTTTATAGCTGAGATTCGAATATATTATCATGGTTGTCCTCTTTGTACCCTTGAAGCATTGTTTCTGTGATTTTCACGATACAACGTCATAATGATTGGTTTAGTTAAAGTTGTTTTCTTTCCGGTTACGACCTCTAGATTTCTGTTTGCAGATGAAGGCACTCAAGGATCTTGGACTGAATGTCGTAAAGGGCACCGTAACTCCCTCTGCTTCTTCAGAACCCCATGAATTTGTTATCACTCGAGCGTAAGTGTTACACAATGAAAGTATCTCATATTGTTTTACTTATTCTTCAGGACCTAGATACTTCTAATGCACACTGCCACGTCTGCTATCCAAAGCCCATATTGAAAGTATTCCCTTTTGCAAGTAGTAAAGGTTGATCCTTGCAATAGGTGGCGTGTTGGTGAAGGCTTCTTCTCGAGTTGGACTCCACTTAGCGAATAAAGGACATACAAAAAAAAACATTCAAAATAATTGTTTTTCATGTATTTTTGATTGAATTCTAAAACCAGTGAACTGAAAAGTACAGGGTTCTAGCCTTAAGCAACTTTTATGTTATGAACTAGTCATACACATACGTGTACATATGTGTACATATGTTTTTTCTTTTGCTAATAATAGATCTTAGAGATACAAGAAGATTGGCTAGTCTCAACTATCTTGTTCCAAACCACTGACGCATTTCTATCGATTTGTTAGGAAAAATTGGGTACTCAATCGTCGACGACATAGGTTTCTCTTGCTATTTTCTTAGAGTTTTTCCTGGAATTTGAATTAGTGGATTGTCATCAAAAACCTGCTTCCACTTACACTTACACTTACACTTGTTTGTCCTTTTCAAAGACATACATTCATAGCTCTAGTGGGAAAAGGCAAAGGTAGAAAACTTAGTTGAAGTTCATGGGTACACTTTTTAAGATCTTTCCAAAATATGTAGTTTCTTGTCTTGACAACAATTTTGCTAACAACAAAAAAGCCTTCACAAGGAAATGAGCAATCTTGTAGACAATGCTCAAAGAGTACTTGTGTATGCATAAATTACAATTTTTAGTTTTTTCATTATGATAATTATTGACATGATCTATTTTAATTACTTAATGTGAAGAGGGAGGAGCTAAATAAGTCTTCAAAGAGGTGAAACTGTCAACTTCTGAATCATCACTTGTATACTCGTCCATATAGAGCAAAGTGTTCACCATGCATGTTAGTTTGATGTTAAGTTGGAACAAGAAGGTTCTTGTTGATATGGCATACTCTCTCTCTCTCTCTCTCTCTCTCTCTCTCTCTCTCTCCATCTCTTGTACTAAGATGAAATACTCACATGTGGTATTTACTTCCTCACAACATCTTCATAGTCAAGCATAGCAGCTACTCCTGGCTATTGGACGCATTTGGCATTCCCATTTCACATCTTCCCACTAGTACCCACTAGTACATCAGAGGATTCATTTGTTGAGCCTATATCCAATGAACATGGTAGGGCTAATTGAAGGTCAAAGTCAACTTTTATTGGACTCATTTTCTAGAGTTGGATGCGATTGGGCTTTCGATCTTGCCATGATAGGGGTATTCAAGACCTTCTCATGTCCTCAAATTCATTTTGAGCCTATATCCAATGAACATGGTAGGGCTATTTGAAGGTCAAAGTCAACTTTTATTGGACTCATTTTCTAGAGTTGGATGCGGTTGGGCTTTCGATCTTGCCATGATAGGGGTATTCAAGACCTTCTCATGTCCTCAAATTCATTTTGGGCCAACTCCGGGTTTCATCGCACCAGCTTGCAGTGGAGATTAGACACTTCCAGGATATCCATGGAGCTCCAAAATATTTTTTACCCTCTCTAATCTCTAGTGGCACAATATTACCTTCAAATGTGGTTAAAAACAATAACAGTAATGGACATGAATTTAATGATCATGAAACAATTGCCAAGTAAGAGTTACAATAAGCTAAGCATGAGATGCATTGTTAGCCCTCCTACAAAAGTATTGTTACACAAGTCTCATAGAAAGTACTCAAGAACATTGTTATAATTAGCTCTAGAATGCCGACGAATTATCGTGCAGTGTGTTTTGAGGCTCCTGCGGGGAACCAAAATAGGGTTAAGATTGACGTTGGCCATGCACCTCACCAATTGGCCCTATAATATATATCAAAGATGCATGTGTGAATTGCTGGCCTTCTTGTCATGAAAATAATCTCGAACTCCACAGATTGAATCAAGGTGATGCACTTCAACAATCTCTGTAAATGCTGCTGATAGCCACAAACACACACTCTACGCAAAGTGCAAAGGCAGATTCAGCATCTTGTGAACCAGCAAATGCAAACTGGGCATATGTTTAGTAAACAAAAGTGACTCTGGAGTGTGCAAAATACTATGAAAATATATGCAGCGATTCTCTCTCTCCATGGCCAGTGCGGGTCTGCTGGCCTGTGGCATCATTTTGTTTTTGTTTTTTGTTTTGTCTAAAAAAAAGGACGCAAATTGCAATTCTAGCAAATCATGATTCCAGCAAATCGCGATTTGCTGCATATGTGATATATATCAAATTCTATTTGATTTTACCAACATGGATTCAACCTAGTAAACCATGTAATAATGCTTAGTGGTCCCAATTAATAATAGCCCTGTGGCACATTCTACGTAGCTTTATCATGGACTCAACTAATGAACCATGTATAAATAGCTTAGTGGTCCCCGCTAATCAAGGCTCCAATAAGGTCTGAATGTATACCCATAACTCTTTCCTATAGGAAAAAAACATTGCCCTTAATGTTTGCAATATGTAGGAGAGATACATATATTCAAAATGAAAGACAAAAGCTAATGCAGATGTTACAAAAAATGTTGTTGAGCAACTGGAGAGAAGGCTACTGATGTGCTTATGTCGATGATGATGTTGAATGTTAATGTTGTATAGGTTACCAAAACACATATGCTGTATGGTACCTGAAAAATCGTAAATGCTTAACTCAAAGCTGTAACATGAAAATGAAATTATGACAGTTGTGTCGAATGGTGGTATGAAGACTAGGTCAAACTGTATGGGTGGAGCAAGAGTACCAAACGATGACACTTGATTACGCTTACAAGTTACGAGTATGATATCAATGTTGTCGCAAACAAGCAGGACCATGCCAGTAGATTTTGAGGAAACACCATATGTACCAATGGAACAACATATCAAAGGAAAGCATCAATATATACCTGATGCTTACATGACAGATAAGAAAGTTGCTGCCAAATACCAACAATAGGTCTATGCCAATATATGCCATAAGCAATGACCAGACTACTAGAATGGACCAACGGAATATGCTACATATTTTTGATAACATGCAAGTCGAATAAACCAAGAGTGCCACATGAAAATAGCAATAGGTCTCACACAGTGGCAACATACATTCCAACCTAATCATATAGATCAAGAGTGTCAAAGGAATGTGAGAATATCCATGGTATGTTCAACTTAAGAAATGCATCTGAAGCTAGCCTTATGGAACAAGAATACCATATAGAGTTAGGAAGAAGTGGATATAGAGCTCCAAAGAGATCCTGAGCTATATCTATAAGTATTAAGGGCCATAAATCTCTTGTAGCTTCAGTAGGAACAAAGTTAAAAAATGGTCATAAAGCTGAAGTTGACTTACAAACCATGCATTAATACATAACAGGAGGATTAGCCACTTCTGATATACTTATAATGTAAAAATAGTTTCCTAAAAGAACCGCAGAGCAGTCGCAATATTCAAGATCATGTATGAAAGGACCACTTTGGTTGGGTCTTGATATGGTAATTAGGGAGAAGCTTCTATCATACTGCTCAAATGTACCATTGACGGAGCAAAAGAAATGTATCTGAGAACCAAATATACAAACATGTATGTCTAACTGAATTGTGGAACGTAATAAATATATTTGATGAACCTGTGCATGTGTCCCATCTGTACATGTCTATGCCTCATGAAACAAATTTTGTGCCTGTACCACTTTTAGAACATCTTGTGACTCATTAAACTTGCTTAGATACAAGTGCCAATGCGTCATGTAGATATTGACGCTGATACCTCATCCATACATACTGGCGCCTCAGTTCTAGATGAGAGAGTAGAAATTGAAGATGCATGCATTTCTGTAGTAGGCTGGGATGGTGTAGGTCACAAAGATTAATCATTCATTGCAAAGTCTCCTTTCTAGAATGTACAGAGGACCTACATCTGGTGCATAAAGTCGTACAGCTGCTATAAACGCTCATTAGAGTGATGCAATAATCCCTTTTTAGGGAAAGCCTAGTAGATGATCGATCAAAGCATTGCCACTGATGAATCATTATATATGGCTCTCCAAAATGTACTCAAGTAAGAGGTACTGCCCAACTCAAGCTGAAGCAGTTACAAATAGTGATAAAAATTACCCACTGAGGTGCTGCACCTGGAGCAACCTACTGCAGGAGAGATGAGGTGCAGGAAAACCCTCGTATTTGGAGTTTCAATCTCCCTAGCCTCAAGACATTTTAATAGCAAGCTGTAAACTGCATTAACACTGTCCTATTCTAGGGACATCTGTGATGCAAAAATCTTGAAAAGAGTTTTAAAGAAAAAAACAAAAGATCAAGTCTTGGAAAAGGTGGAAACCAGAAAGTCAAAATGTGACTTCTACACATCATCTAATGAGGAGCTGTAAAGTGCACTACAACTGCCCTATTTAGGAAGAACAATGATGTAAAAAGTTCAAAAACTACAAAAAAACATGAAGTCTTGGAAACTAGTTAAGACTTGAAAATTAACAAATGGACTTGGAAGGCATTGGAATTAAGAGTCGTAAAGTGTAATAGAAGCAACTTATAATAGAAAACACATAAGACTGGAAATGTTTACAATCATGGATGATACATTGATGATTGTGTAGATATGTTTAACTAGATGATTAAGCTGTGCATGAAGTGGACTGCACACCCTCCTACAAAAGAGCTGCTGTATGAGTCTCCTAAAAAGAACTGAAAGACATCAAAAATTCAGAATTACTGACTGTAGAATGTCCTCAAGCTATTATGTTTATAGTGTTTTCAGGCTCCTTAGGGAATCCTGTTGGAAATTACCAAAATAGGGTTACGACTAACATGGTTTTTAAGACTTGGCCCTATGGCCCTGTGTGGCTTAGTCTTGACTGTTATAAAAGTAGATCCTGATTACTCTTGTGAATGTAAGGTTAATTTAAGAAGCTGTAAATCTCAAACTTCAGATAGACTGTGTAATCCGCATTAAAGGGAAACAGTGTGGATTTATTGTTAAATTGAACTTCATGTGGTTTTCAGCGACACAGGACGCAAAGTGGAGGACCCAGAGCTGCTGGAGGCGATCCGTCTCACCATCATTAACAATCTACTGCAATATCACCCTGTATGTGCTACATGAATTGTCTGATAGTTCAAAACCATAGAACGAATATCATCTTTGTTCACTTATTTATTTCTGGAATTGTAGTTGACTCTTGTGTTTATTGTTTTCTTGCCCCTTATACTTGTCAGGAGTCTAGTGAACAATTAGCTCTGGGAGAAGCTTTTGGTACTAAACCTCCAGCAAATAAGGTACAGTTGTGCTTTGTTTCAAGCCGCAATGTGTTTTTCTTTTTCAAAATGCTGAATCCTGATTGTATTTGCCTGTTTTCATTATTTCCGCCTAGCTTACTAGCGTTGCAGATCATTTCTTTGTTTTCCATGCCATGTATGGAGTTGACGGTCTAGGACGTTGTGGTTGGACTCCATACAGTGAAGGATTGGACATATTTTGTATGGGCAATATTCTGAATTTGGCATCATCACAGTGTTCGCAATGTGTTGTGATTGTTGTTATCTTGCAGATCATTGCCATCACCTTTTGAAGAGTTGTGCTTTTCTAATTTCATGAATAAGAGTCTTTATCCAAATTTGTTCTATGGAGAATTTGAAGCAATGAAAACAAGTAGCTACAGGAAGTTACAGTGTGCTGCTCGAGATGTCACATACTATTCAAACTTGCAGAAATTGTTGGGGAGAATTAAAAGTCACATTTTGTAGTGTATCTGGAGTTATCACTAGCTTAAAGGAATGTTTGATTTTCTTAGAATATAAAAGCCGTTGGAAGCAAAAACATAGGTTTAATGAAATGAAGATGTCTGATGCATCAACATATGCCTGATTAGAGAAAGATTTTGCTACTTGGTTAAACACTTCGGAATAATTACCTTGGACCTGGAGCTGTACAAATTCTTTTGAGCATTTCAAGTGCTTCAGAGGCACCTGAGCACATTATTTTCTTACGTAATGCAAATGGATGGTCATTTGCAAATTTCAATAGATTGCAATAATGTACACCTACACACTTTGTAAGGTCCAAAACAAGGTACCTTGTACATATGTTTTGTTAACAGCAAATCATAATGTCTGAAATATGGGCTTGGATTTTTTCTTATAGCAGTGATAGCATGTAACCTGCACTGCAGTTGTGAGAACTTTTTGTTTCACTAACGGTAGTGTTATTTGCAGCCTGATATTAATTTTTCTACACGTGTCACCGTACAAAAGGATGGCCCAAAAAGAAGGTATTCGTAAGGATAAATAGTCGTTTTATTTTTTGATGTACTAGATAACTTGTGTTTAACCTTCCAGTAACTTCACAATCTTGTTGGTTGTCTCTTTTTTTGGCCTTCCAAGTTTGTACTGGACTTGGTAGAACTTGTTCTCATTTTTTTAGCCTGATTATTTTAGCTCTTGACTCAGCAAGTTCCAAAAAAACTGACCTTTTTCCTATATGTGTCTCAAGCTTAAGTTTGAGATGTGTTTACAGGCAATTTGTGTTAACTTTTGCAGCTTGTTAACTATTGAGACAGCTGATAGACCAGGCCTACTCTTGGAGATTATTAAGGTGCTCACTGATATCAGTGTGGCAGTTGAATCGGGAGAAATTGATACCGAAGTTAGTCGTTCCAGCTCCAAACTCAAAGTTGCTTTAACACCTATTTCAAGATTCTTTTAATGTCATCAGCCATTACAGACTAGAATGATGAAAAACATTTGTCAGAAATAGGCCCATGATTTTCTAAATTTGTTTGCAGGGACTGATAGCTAAAGACAAGTTTCATGTCAGCTATCGAGGTGCTGCACTCAGCAAGTCATTGGAAGAGGTAACTGGGTTCTTATGGTAATTACTTAGTAAAGTGTTTTCGCTAATGTCCTTCATGATCAACTTACTACATGGGTTGTACCAGGTATTGACAAATGCTCTTCGGTACTTCCTAAGGAGACCTCAAACTGACGAGGATAGCTATTAAGAAAAGAGGCATTGACATTGGAACCTGTTTAGAAACTTGAGCTTCTCAGGGTATATTTAACAAAGTCATTGATCATGTGAATGCTTCTGCACGCTGTGAATTGACAGTTTGCTAACTGCTACTCTACTGTGCAGTGAAGGTAAATGATTTAAGTAATTTTATATTTTCATCAAGAGAATTAAGTGGTAATATTATCTATTGTCAATAGATAAGTGTGTGCTATGGATGTTGTCCACCAATGCAATAGGCTCTCAATTTGACAATACGCAGACATCACTTTGAATCGTCCTCAGTGTTAGCATTGTGTAATTGCATGGCTGTTGCGGCAATAGGCAATTACCACAATCCCAAGCTATTCGATGTGGCCTCTTACATTTGAAGAACAAGCACTTGTCTTGGGTCTCCGTCAGTACCTCCAAGCTATAACATCAAATTTGTAGGAAAAGGATTGGATGATGTGACCCTTTTAGCACTTAATATAGACAAGATAGACCAGATGGCTTCAAAAGACGGCTTCAAGAACTATTGCCTACTCAATTGGTGTTGATGGTAAAGAAAAATTCAAAGATGGACTACTTGTGATCACAACACTCATAAGGAAACCCTTGGGGTTCAAATTCTTAAGGATGAAAGGTGTTCCCAAATAATGGACATGGTCCTCTTGTAGAAGGGAAACAATTCATCCTTGTCGGTAAGTATGTACATTATCTTAGATGTGCTCACTTGAAATAGAACACCTCTTCTCATCGAATCATTTCTCCCTTGCCATGGTGATATTGGGAATGTTAACATTACTAACATGCATGGAGTTGAAGCTTGCTCTCGCCTTGCTTCTAAATACAAGTGGCAAGGAAGAAAGACTAAATCTAAAGATAAGAAAGGAGGGTAGAAAGAAGCAAGGAGTCAAGGTGCAACACTAGGCATGCTACTGATGTATGCTAGTGATGGATGTTAATTGGTTCATCAATTCATGACTGTAATCTAAAGTTCACATGACTAGGAAATAGCTGGTTAGGTAGTTGGTGGCATGAGACAAGTAATTTTTTCTTGATCTTAAAACTCAAAATGTCCTAATTGGTGAAATTTTGATATATTGATGTATCTTGTTATGTAAATGAATTAGGCAAGTGCAAAATTATGCCCTTTTAATTATTGCATTCTTGTGTATGTCAATTTATACTTTAATCTTTAGCTATTGTAGTTCCATGATGACATATAAGTATATGACTCATTGTGGTTATAAAATATATGATGTATAAAGTATACCACACATGTTGATAGAAGCTCATTAGCAAGTCATTGATACGGTTGTCCTTGCCTAAAGTGACATCTAGCTTTTCAATTTTGTCTAAGTTCAAGAAAGTTTTAAAATGATAACGATGAGATAAAAATCCTCAATGTAGGATACTTGATGTTCATAGAATGCTTTGCATATTTGATTACGTGATTGCAAGTGGAAGATGCATACGATTATTGGGGAAACGATTTTTGGGGGGCTTAAGAAGAGAGAGAAGGTACATAAAACAGGAAAGATTAGAGATGTTGAGGCCCGTAAATCTACATGGCATGGGAGCAAAAGTTGATTCTTTCTACATGCCTAACTCTTGGTGAAATTCTTGCAATGCATATGATGGTGGGGAGAAAACAACATATGAGGTATGTGAATTTGCAAAAGGTGAGATTCTTTGTTGTTCATAGAAGGATACAGAAGAGGATGACTAGTGCTTAGATTCTATTGCAATTTCTCATGTTACAAAGTAAAATGCATAACAATCTACGTGGGTGCAAATTCACCAACCAGAAGAAATTATGCAATGACTTAATCACAAGATAATGCTATGATCAAAGCGCATGAAATAGGCTTAGTTCCATCACAACTAGGATAGAAATGAAGAGAATCATGTGTTATATGTGTTACACATGACAATAGACATGCTCTTAACAACAAAATGGTTGATATAGGCCTAAAGGTGCGTGGTTTTAAATTGTCAAGGAAAGTGAGGTAGGCAAAAATGGTACGAAGTGAAAATCTATGTCGATTAACGGGTAATGGTAGGCCAACATCAAGCCTGTATGGCACTATCACAGAACAAAAAGGATGCATTGGCATAATCTTGTGAGAACCTAAATGTAGACTCTTCGAAAATCACACAACAAGAATAGTTTATGAGGGACATGGACTACTAGGAGGAGGTAGGAGATTACTTTTGTAAGGGATGTATACTAGGAAGAAAAGTCATAGAGCCATTAACCTCTTTAATGCTAGAAATACAATGAGCACTCTACATATTTTACTATTTTTTGTGTTATTCAACTTGATTATTTATGTACCTTGAACTAAGTAATTGGTTAAGCAATAGTATAGCTCATTTAGAAGCATTTTGTAGAGCATCCCATTGATAACAAGAAGTTGCAAAAGTCTGTTGAATATTGGGTGGAAAGAACATGGAGAAATCTTTTCCATTGGCTGCCATAGCTAACAACCCCCCCCCCCCCGCCCCCCCCCCCCCCCCCCCCGCCCCCCCCCTTTACACTCTCTCTCTCTCTCTCTCTCTCTCTCTCTCTCTCTCTCTCTCTCTCTCTCTCTCTCTCTCTCTCATATTCTAAACTTCCAGATATTTTCTTGCCCATTGAAATTCTTGATGAGTTCATTTCAAAGAATGATGTTTCCATTGTGTCTGAAACTTGTTGAAAATGGAAAGTTGGATTGAATATCAAGTTGCGAAGAATAACTTGCTACGTTTCAATCATGGGCCACAAAGACATTAGGCTTGGATCACAATGAAATCCATAATCAAATATAAGCGTTTTTGATTGCCACGCCCCCAAACATCAAAGGCGTATGAGATTGGCATGTGGTTGTAGGACATAGTTCATGACTAAAAGACAAATAACAAATAGCATATATTGTAAAAGAAATGTACACAAAATATTGTTCACAAAAGTGCTAGTATGCACAATGTAGAAAATTGGAGATACATTGATTGAAGACAATCTAAATGAGCACATTAAGTCGTAGATTACTCTGTTGAAAGTATTGGAGATCCATGCATGAACAATGAAAATTCTTGTAAAATCTTATGAATGGTCGTTTGCACTTGCTACTTGCCTCTTTATTATATTCATAAGAAATTGATCTCAATTGTAGATTTATTGTGGATTGCAAGATCTACTATTAGGTGATTGGTAGGGACAATCATTATTAATAATGGGTCTCCTGATCTTCAGTGTTAGGATTGTGAAAATACTACATAGGTACAAGATCATGTTACAAATTAGGTCATGATTGGCCAAAAAGTTAATAGCCACTTATCATGTTTTAATGGACTCAAGATTGTTGGACTTTTGACCCAAGCTTTGTCGACAAGCTTGATTTAGGAGACACACAAGACAAGGTTTGTCTTGTGTGTTGAGAAAGCCGTGAAGTGCAACAAGTTGTCAGGTTGTGCCATGGAATTAAACCATAGTTGACATTTTGAGTTTGCCATGTTAGACCAATCAGGAGAAATCAGAATGCAACAAGATATTGGGACCTTGCCTATGATTCGTTGCCAAGTAGGATCTTTTTATGATTTAGGAAAAAATCGAAAAATTTCACGAAGAACTTCAAGAGGAATCAAGATTGGCATTAATACAATGAATACCTTAATTGGTTACGATTTTGTGCAAAATCATGTTCAATTTTAGAAACTTTCAAGATTAGGACCATGAAGTGAAGAAGGTGGTTTCCGACTCAAGATTGTGACTAGATATGCAAAGTTAAATATGCTCAAAATCTAGATAATATATGTAGCTTGTAATTTCCTATGGCTTCATGTTCATGATGTGGTGTACTTCTACAAACTATTCAGGAAGTCGAGTTTTGTGGCAAGTATCAAAGTGTGCTAACCATTGTTGAAGTTTGATAGTTGTATATATCATCAAGATGCCTCTTTGCTTGTGAAATACGCCTTTTGCTAAGGGCTAGACTATCATAGAATAAGGCTATATTCAATTAAAAAATTTCACTCTGGTAACTAATTATATTTCTTGCCTATATGTATGTAACTTTTTATTTCAAAATTTTGAAGCAAACATATGTATGTAAGTCATTTTTTCTAAAATTTTTAATTTTTTTTTACTTGGAGTATTTAAACTTCAAACGAAGCTTTTAAGCTTTGAGATTTAGATTGCATCAATGACCTAGTATTTACAATAAAGGGGTGAAATGCCTTGGTCACCAACATTCAATTATTGTTACATTTTTCAATGAGCTTACTATGTTGGCTTGAATTTAAAAGGCAAATGTTCTAGTAAACCCTCACAAAGCAAACATTCCCTGTATTTAAACCATCACTAAAAAAAAAAGCATGAAAGACAAGCACCCTTGATTGTCAAACTATAAGGTCGATTCCAACATATAATGGAGTTGAAAATGCAATAATTCAATCACATATTGCAAAGGAAAACCTCAATTTGTTTTCTTCTCATAGATCAAACATGCTCAAGTAACTATCAAGAACATTATGCCTAACCAAGTCATTACCCCTTAAATTCCACAAAAAAATAGCAACAAAAAAATTGTTCTCTCAAAAGATTGTTCAACACCTTTTAGGCCATGTGGCAACTCAACTACCATCCTTTGTTCTAGACTTTGCATGCATATTGTCAATTGTGAGTAATTATGCGATGTAGTCTATTATAAAAAATGGGAGTATTTCTATAATATGTAAGGTTTGTTAGATTAAAACATGGAGTGATATTAAACTCTAACAAATGAAACCATCCCACCACTATTAACTATTAATTAGGTCTCCAACTCAAATTATTACTTGCAAATCCAAAGAGATACAAGAAAATGCCAACTCCAAGCCACTTAAATGGAAGCTTGGCCCTCCAACAAGTGGTGATTTGATACATATGTTCTATTCTTTCGTTGAGAATACATCACACAAATGAGGACGTGTACAAAATATGGAACATCAATGGTTGCAAATAATTTAAAAGAAAGCACGATTAGAATCATTCAATCCACAAGAGTGATTGGTTGCATTACTATCATCAATTGTATCATGAAATGCAAGCTAGAATTAATCCTATCTTGAAATGATAGAGACCAAAGAGCAAAGTTCTAACACTGATCAAGGCATTGGATCCACCAAAATGCATGCAAAAAGCGAGAGAGACTAGATCTCTTCAAATTGTTCTTACCAAATGAGCTCCAAATTGGAGTATTTAAAAAAAGCTTGAGGCTTGGACTGACTTCACCTATATCACACATGTGGGATAGTACATTCACTTGTCCTTTGGCTCCTCCTAAAGTCTCATACAAATTTATGGCCATCCAATCAAATGGCACCTCCTGAAAAAAGTTGAAATCTAGGAAATTTGCTTCTAACTTGAAAATTTTGACTATTTGAGTTGATGGCTTGTCTTTTGAAAGTATTTTTTGTAATAAACTGCAAAATAATGGTATTATGTACAAGTACATCTATGCCTATGCTTCACACATTGGAACAGGTTCCACACGTGTGGAATGACATTATGTACATTTATTTGGCCTTAACCAAGCTATATTTTGCATATTTCTCACACTCCTAAAAAAATAGCTTGATTAAACTATGACAAACTATACATAACTTCAAGGGCTAGTTATGGCTTCATAAATACATCATTTGCAAGTACAAAACTTTGGAAATCAACCAATAAAATTGATGACTATGCACTATCATCATATCCATGAAAGCTCCTCCTTGAAGTAGATCCATTTCCAAACACCATGAAGAGCATTCCACCATCCTAGCACCTTTGCTTTGCCATTGGTTCCTTCCATGCTTGGATAAGATCCTTGATCCCAAATCTCCTCCTCCTTGAAAGTAGCTGCATTTCCTTGAGAAAAATTCGAGGCCACATTGCCTCATAATGATTACAAATTGTCATGATTGTAAAGATTTTGCATGCTAGAATGACTAGTCCACAAATCTTTCAAAGTTTGCAAAAAGAAGGTGAAAGTGCTCACACCTATGTCTTGGAGTCAACTCCTTGAATGGTGATTGATCATGTACTGATGAAAGCATTTAAGGATAATGAGCTTGTTCAAGTCATTATTAATGGTTTGTTGGAGGCACATGCTAACCTTGTTCAAAGTTTTTTTTTTATTCTGAAGACCTTGACAAGTATTGAGCACTTGCAACAAGTCTTGTTAGCTGAGGAGTATAAGATGGCAAATGTTCAAGCTAGAAGTGGTAAGATGGAAGAGAAGAGGCATCCTTCTCGAAAGGCAAGTTCAAGGGAAAAGGAAAAGGTAAAGAGTTTTGTAAAGGTAATGTGCATCAAGGGCAAGGTGAGGCTTCTTCTTTGGTGGTAAGAGGAGAGATAAGTCAAAGCCAAAGTGATTCTATTGTGGAATGAAAGGACACTTTGCTAGTGAATATTTAATAAGAAGAAGAGGGACTAAGAAATTAAGGGAATCTAACTATTGATGAGGATGAGCAATATCCATGTGATTCTCTAATGATGTCTTCTAGTTTGTTGTCTAATGAGGGTAAACTAGATCCCTTGGTGGAATGATAGTGAAGAAATTTCTCACATGGATAGTCACATGGAATACTTTTCTTCCTCGATGAGCTATGATGGAAAAAGAGATGTGTTGTACACTACAAATGTGTTGCTCATTCCTTTTATCACTAAGAATCATTTTAGTGTAGGGAAAATGATTGATAAGGGGGCCATAATGTTGAATTTGTTAGTGATTCTCGCTTGATAAAGATAAAGGGTACCTTGATTGCCATGGGCATGAGGGAAGGTAAACTCTACAAACTTGATACATGCGGCTATTGCTAACCAAGGAGCTTTTATGGAAAGGAGCAAATGACAACACAAGAGTTATGGCACAAAGAGGTTGGGGCATCCCAATTTCAAAGCATTGGAGGTTATGGAAAAAATGAAAGTTGTGCTTGGTCTTCCAAAAACTCATTGTAACATCAATAAAGTTTGTGAATCATGTGCCTTAACAAAGTTACATAGGCTTCCATCTGCAAGGTCTAGCTCAAGATCTGAGCATCCCTCTTTAACTCATACACTCGTCATGGTAGGAATTGCAGACAAAACTGCGAAATTTTTTTTTGCAATTTTTAGACATGGCAGAAATTGCGGAAATTGTTGCAAATTGCGGAGAAAATTGCGGATATTTGCGGACAAAATTGCGGACAAAATTGTGGAAAATTGCAGAAATTTCCACAAATTTTGCCATCATGGCAAGTATTGCAGAAAAAAAAAATTCTGCAATTTTTTGTCTAGTGTCGTCCATAGCGTCAATTATCGGAGGCCGAATTGTTGGTGCATCACGGTTTCTTTTCATTTCGATTTTCGATTTTTGAGCGCAAAGAGGAGGATATTTTTGCGCCTAGCGGTGGTGGTGCTCTCTATGGCTCTTCTAATGATGCTTGATCCTTCTTATGCTTTTTTGTCACAACCAAGCTCTCTACCTTTTCGCCTTAGCTAGGGCTTGGAGAAAAAGTGGAGCATTGGACAAAAAGGTGAGCACTATAGCCAACATTCAAAAGTTTACTTGTTTTTCTTTGATACATTTGTGTTTATTGTTGTTTATGTTCTTTTGTCACAGCCAAAGCTCTTTACCTTCTCACTATAGCCAAGGCTTGAGCAAAAAGTTGAGCATTGGACACAAAGGTAAGCACCAAAGCCAACATTCAAAAGTTTACTTGTTTTGCTTTGTTACATTTGTGTTTATTGTTGTTTATGTTCTTTTCTCTCTCTCATTGACACTCTTTTGTTTTTTTTTTTCATCAGAGTTAAAGCTTTTCAAAAGCTTTTAAAAGCTTGAGATAAAGCTATTTAAAAGCTTGTAAACCTTTTCAAAGTTTTCATAAGAAAGCTTATCAAAAGGAGTAAAGCTATTTAAAAGGGTGTAAAGCTTGGAGTAGGGCTTGGAGTAAAGTAAGTTTTTTGAAAACCTTGATGACTCTCTATCCTTTTATCTCTCTCATTGACACTCTTTTGTTTCCCTTTTATTAGAGTTAAAGTAGTTTGAGTAAAGCTTGTTCTCCCTCTCTCTCTCTCTCTCTCTCTCTCTCTCTCTCTCTCTCTCTCTCTCTCTCTCTCTCTCTCTCTCTCTCTCTCTCTCTCTCTCTCTCTCTCTCTCTCTCTCTTTGACACTCTTTTTTCTCACTTTTATCACAGTATCCTCAGTTTGGAGTAACGTTTCTTGGGGTAAAGCTTTTGAAACAAAGTTTTTGGAGACAAGGTGAGCATTGTTTATTGTGAATCTTGTTTCTTTGTTTTGTTGAAATATTCTTGTTTTGTTTTGTTAAAATCTTGCTGCTTTGTTTGTGAGTATTTTCTTTCAATTGAAACTTTCTAAAATAATGTGAAGATCATATGCTACAACTTGATAAAGATAAACGTTTTAAAATCATGAAAACAAGTAAGATAGTTGAAAAGGGCTTTAGCGTTTAGAGTTTAGATTAAAGGATTTATAGAAAGGGTATACATGAGGACATAATATAAGAGATTTAGGGTAAAAGATTTAAATTAAAGATTTAGAAATAGTGGATCAAAGGTAAGGATTAACAGAGAGAAATTGAATAAAAAGAGGATAAAGTTTATGTTTAGGTTTGTGGTTATAGTTAATTTTATGTTTTATGTTCATCATTGTTATCTTAATCGTAGTTCATTTTCATATGCAAATGTCTGACCCTCCATCTCTTGGGTCTCCGTCTCATGAAGAGTGTATGAACTAGTTAAGTAGTGCATCTGCTAGGCAGAGAGAACAAATGGATGCTATTCTCCAGCAGTATAGGTCCATGTTAAACTCTCCAGCAGCTTCACAGCAGGGTAGTCCTCAGAGGCTCCCCACTAGTGCACATTCACAGCAAGGTAGTCCTCAGAGGCTCCCCACTAGTGCACATTCACATGTACCATCATAGAGGCCCTCACCCGTACCATCATAGAGGCCCTCACCACATAGGTCCACTCCTTAGACCTCCACACCTCGTGCTGCTAGGTCAGCACCACGTAAGAGTCATTTAGGTGGTTGTTTTTTTGCTTGTGGAGGTGACGTTGATTTCGAGGATCCTAGATATAGAGATGACTCACCCGTGCGTGATGCACCACCACCTGGTTACAACGCCCCACCTGCTAGAGCCGATCCGATATTATACTATGACATTGATACGTCAGAGGCTATAGTTGAGGATGTTAAGGGAAAGGAGGTCCTAGCTTATATGAGAGAGCTCTGTCATGGGGCGTTTGATAGGAATATGTTTAGAGACTGGAGAACAAGGCTGTCCCTATCACTAAGAAGCGCCGGGTCATAGATGATTTAAAGAGATGATTCCCTAATCTCCTTGAGCACACCTTCAACGATAAAGTCATGATAGATAAGATGTGCATGCTCATGTTGATGAAGGCCAAGTTGAATCTACATTATCCAACAATTAGAGATGTACCAAAGGTGCAAATTGAGGCAATTCGTCAAGCATTGCTAATACTACTCTACTTTTATTTGAATCTTATATAGATCATGTGTGTGTGTGTGTGTGTGTGTGTGTGAGAGAGAGAGAGAGAGAGAGAGAGAGAGAGAGAGAGAGAGAGAGAGAGAGAGAGAGAGAGAGAGAGAGAGAGAGAGAGAGAGAGAGAGAGAGAGAGAGAGAGAGATAGTTTGATGAGTTTTATTTCATATAGGCAGAATATGATTGCTAGTTTTCATCACAATACTTCAAGGACAAATTGTCGTCCAGTTTTCGTTCATTGAGACAAAGACTCAAGAACGACATTGATAAAGTAGAGGCAGAATTTAACGCCAAAATGTCCTGAGTGGATGAAAAAGGAGAGATGGCAGCTTCTACGTCAGTTTTATCTATGTATTGTGAAACCAAAATTTGACTTGAATGCTTGGTCATCTCTAGTTAGTGCATGATTTATTTATCTTACTACTGACTTATTATTCATTTTCTTGATGTGTGTACAATAATTTGCTTAGAAATTGAGTCAACAAAATAAAATCAGCAGATCAAAACAACAAAAGATGTCGAATGTTGGTCGAGCTGGATATGTGGGCATCAATATGAGACTGGTATGTGTGTGTACAACAAAACTTGCATTTGTATACTCCATATGCAAAACCTCTTTTTTCATGGTCATTTATTTTTGTCTATTGTTGAGTGCCAAATTGTAGGCACAAGAAAAGAATAGGGCTCCAACTGTTGCCGAGATCTATGTGGATGCTCATACTAGTAAAGGTTTTGGCAAACTAACAGGCGAGTTGGATCATGACCTGTGGCCAAGACTTTGAAGGTAACACCCAACATGAGATATAATAACATGTATTTTTTGAAATTATGGTTTAAATACATTTAATTTTATAAAATGTAATAATCAACATATATATGATTTTGCATGTAAATTTGATTAGCTATGTTTTTTTTTTCTTTTGTAGAATGAAGACTTTAATTAATTATATGTCAGGACAAACCCCGATGACAAAGTAATGAAGATTTTAGAAGAAAATAGTCGGGGACGAAAGAGAGTAAGAGGCCTAAGTGTCTATAGAAAAGATATGCAGTATTCTTCCCAAGTAGATGAAATGAGGAAGGAGATAGAGAGACAAAGTGAAGAAATGGAAGAACTCTGAAAGACTGTACAGATATAGATGAAGATGATGAAAAGTTTATCCCAGGTTAGTTCGCTTTCTCATTTCTTCTTTCTCTCTCTCCATCTCTTTCTTTTAAAACTTGGTACGGTCCTAGCTATCTACATAAAGAGAGGGAGAGGGAGAGAGAAAAAGAGAGAGAAAGAGAGAAAGAGAGAGAGAGAGAGAATGAGAAAGAGAGAGAGAATGAGATATATTCCTTATTTCAGTTTTGATCATGCATCATGTTGTTGTAGAGGAGGATCCAATGCTACAACAATTGGGTTCAGCTCAGCCGTTATCTACAGTTAAAGAGATTTAACCTCACTTCTTTCTAAGAGTCTAATTATTGCACATGTACTTTGAGACATAAGACAATGCATGGGATGTCATACTCTAAATTGTGGAAGCCTTATAAAAAGTATGGACCTCATTAGAGAGATAGAGATAAGTTTTCTTACAATTTCATACTATTTTTCGTATGTCATGTAGCGTGCAACTATAGAGAAGGATCCGACGCCACGACAGTCATGTTTAGCTCAGTCGTTATCTGAGGTAAAGAACTTGCTATCGAGGTTTAGGGTTTAGGGTTGGTGATATTTTTTGCAATTTTAGCCAACAAATTGCAGGTATTTATTCGCAATTTTTTTGGCAAAAATTGTCAAAACAATTGCAAAAATTCATTTTTGCAATTTTTTTTTAAAACAGTGTATAAAAATTGCGAAAAATAAACTCACAATTTATATTCTATTGCGAATTTATTTTTCGCAAATTTTTGACATTATTTTGAAGAAAATTACAAAAAAAAAAAATTTGTAATTTTTTTTTTCGCAATTTTTGCACAAAAAATTGCGAAAAATATCTGCAATTTTTGCCACAACAATTGTAAAAATGAATTTCTGCAATTTTTTTGACAATTTTTGCCCAAAACATTTGGCAAAAAATATCAGCCAAACAAATTGCAAAAACAAATTGTGGAAATAAATCCGCAATTATTATGCCAAAAAATTGCGGGTGGGTTTCTGCAATTCTTTTATTGTTAATTTAGTCATAAAAATTACAAAAAATTAGCCAAAAAAATTGCAGTCCGAAATTGCGGATTTGCCAAAAAAATTGCGGAAACCGTTTCCGTAATGTTTTTGGCAAAAAATGGCAAAAATTGCAGAAATTTTCGCAATTTTTGCCATGTTTTTCTGCAAATTTTGCCAGCTTTTCTTGTAGTGAAACCATTTCAAATATTTGTGGGAAACCTTCTAAGTAAAAATTGGAACTTCATCATATGCAAGGGTACAACAATAAAAACCTTGTAAGTTTGAAGTAGCGGTACGTCAATATCTGTTTACATTTTCTATTGAATGCAGTAGGGTGAAACTGGACAAAGGAGCATCCATGAGAGAGAGAGAGAGAGAGAGAGAGAGAGAGAGAGAGAGAGAGAGAGAGAGAGAGAGAGAGAGAGAGAGAGAACCCACCAACCGACCCGCAGTTAGTGAATCACTTCGGGGGCAGTTAGCTCCCCAAAAGGGATAGCTAATTGTCCACCAAAAGAACATCAATATTATGTGGTAACGTGTACGACAAACTGGGGAACGATTCCGAAGAAAGTAACTTATTGATGATACGACATAGCTTATCTCTCATAAAACCATTTTTATGAAATGCATCAACAAGTATTCCAACCTCGTTAAGAAAAGTCTCTTGCAAGTTACAACAGTACATTGCGGCAATGACTTGTGAAACAATAACCTTATACGAATTATAGATTGGTCTGTTTGAAGCAAGATGTATATATTGTAAGTAAGGAAAGGGTAGTTCTCTTCTTTTGTCGTATTAGAAAGACAAGTCAGGCCGGATTTACTATCGAAGGTAATAGCAATATTTAAAAAGCTGATTTTATTCCCTTCAGTCATTTTTCTTCCTATTTCTAGAAAGTCCAGGGGATAGATCTAGAACGGGTTATCAGGGTTGCTTACCTGTGTTTTGTCCATAAAAAGTTCGATATTAGGGTTATTGATGAAGCAAATGTCATCTATATATCTAAAAAAATGCCAAAAGTCATTCATGAGCGAGGTCAGGCCCAGTTTAGCAAGTCTCTTCATAAATTGTGTTTCAAAAAAGGAAAGGTACCAATTGCACCATATAAGTGAGCAGGAAAAACCCATAGGGATATCTCGTATCTGTCTCCAGGTTTTGTTTCCTAGTTTGACAATACAATTATCAATCAAGAAGTTGTTCCATTGATAGAGTAAGTTTATATCCAAAGTGTGCCAATCTTGTGATTGTTTTGCCTTCCATGACCATTTGAAAACTTCGCGTGAATGATTCCATTTAAATTATATAAATTCACGTTTGGAATATTTAAAGACATATTTTATTTCCTTTTTCATAACAGTTTTTAAATCCTCTGGGCCATCTAGAGGAATATTCGCGTAACATTTTGAGATATCTACAACCCACATATTGGTAATCAGAGATGGTAGGTGTAGATAGAAATCCATTGATGACTCACATTGCCAATGTAAAATCGTATAAGCTCTAAGGATACTCTTGTATGTATTCGCCTTAAGGCTTGCTCCTTCCATGAGGAAGGGTGACAGCATACCAAGAGCTCTTGTGAGAAATTTGGCAAGTATGGTAAAACAACAATCGTGAGCATTGGTAATCCGTCTGAAAGAGTCTTTGTGGGCTTTAAAAGTGCAGAGGAGGTAAGGTAGAGAATTGTTGCCCAGGAAAAATTTAGGTAGAACGTCTGTAGAAATGTTCGTTATATATGACAAGGAATCCTCCACAAGATTAGATTGATCGTTAGGGAAAGGAGTAAAATCCAGATTGTTAAGTCGTTTTATGGCCAAATTTCGTACAAAGAATTTACACATAAAATAGGGATTATGCTATGCTTTACCAATTCCATTAACGTATAGAGAGTTTGTAAGCCAAAGTAGTTCGTTCTTTGCAATCTTATTTTTGGAAAGAGATTTAGTATTTCCATGAAGCCATTTTCCCTTTCTAATAAGACTTAAAGTGATACTTTTACAAAACGTAGCATGTTCCTTTTTTGTATTGTTGTCTAAAGAATCATAAGAAGGTAGGAATTCCATAAGTTTAAACCATCCATAATAAAGCTCCAAAGCGACTTCGTTCACATTGGCTTGTCTAAGTAATATGATTTATGTCTTTTTTTAGCGATTTTCGTAAGAGAGAACTATTAATAATCTTACAATCTGTGCGAATGACATGGCCAAAATTTTTCAAAGATAAAGTTCTTGAAATGGTTAAAAGAGTAACATTGACAAGGATGAATTTTATCTATATCAAAATGCCAAAACACATCACCAGGAATTATGTGCCCTATCCACATGAATCAATGCTCCATTTACATTGCTTTGTACTCTTTCTTTCATTGATAATGCAATTCTATTGTGATCTCATTGTTTCTAGCTTTCTACTGATATGCTATCATGAATGTCTTGTTATCTTCTTGCTTCTAGCTTCACTTCATTGCTATTGCTATTAATTTTGGATTTGGCACACGAAATTTCTTGGTACCAGAGCCTAGATCCTAAATTCATGATGATTTTATGTGAATTTCATTAGACGTGATAAGTTTATTGCATTTGTAGCTTTCTTTTTGCTAGTTTTTTTTTTTCAAAGTATAAAAATTTTCAGATCTACTCAGACCAATTTTGAATATCCAATTTCGTTTTTCATTTCTAATTTGATTCCATAGCTTTGTAGAGCTTTGTTTCAGCAAGAGATGCAAAAGTTATTGCACTTTTTCCAAAAGCTGTCAAAATAGGTAATGAGAATTTTGCTTTCACTTAATTTGAATTTTTCAGATTTGATCTGAATTTTTATTTCAAGTTTCTTTCCATAGGATTTTAGAGCATTGTTTTACCTTTTATTTGATCCATATGGTAGGTCATTTGGATTAGTATCCAAAAAGTTATGACAAATCTTGATTTGTAACCCTAGTTTTGTTAGTTTTTCTTTTTCAAAATTTTCAGACCCGTTATGTTGTAGATTTGACCTATCAAATCACATTCAATCATTGATCTGATCCTACAGCTGATAGAGCTTGTCGTTAGCTTTTCAGAGGTACTGAGTTTGTTTGATTTGGATCAATATTAAGAAAGTTATGATCAAATTAGTGGAGATGGGTCAGAATTACCAAAATTTTAAAAAAAATTGTGGATTTTTTTCAAGTGAGAGAGAAGCACTTCAAATTTTCAGATCTGAAGTTAATTTTCTTTGTAAGTTTTTTTCACATTTTTCATTTTGAAGTTTTATTAAAAGAGAAACCAAACCTAACCCTCCTACCTACAGCCCTAACCTAGTTGCTCCTAAGTTGAACTTCTTCCTGTTTAACTTGCCTAGCACTCACTCCTTGCAAATGGACTCTTCTTTGGCATCCAAACTAGGTAGACCTGTTACCATCTTGAGCTTACGAAGTAGCCTCAAGCTTTTGAAGCTCAAATGCCCCATGCGCCTATGCCATAAATCACTTTGTGATATAGATGTAGATGCTAACACATTGCATTTCGTAACAACAACATTTAATTTGTACAAACCACAAGTTTTATCCCAAAAGCCATCAACAATCACCTTGAAACCCCGTTTCACATCCTTGATCTGGCATTTCTTGTCGTTGAACTCCACCTTCAACTTATGATCTGTCATTATACCAACAGATAAAAGACTCGCCTAACATGATCTAAACCTAACCCTATACTCTCTCCTAGACGAGTATCTCCTGTCGTGGCTTTCACCTCATCCACCTTAGGCCAGAACACCATCATACGGGCAGAGAACATATTCAATCTGCACATGATTTCGGAAGAAAGAGCCATTGCTGCTGAAAACAAAATCGAAAGTGATTCCGTTAGAGATTTACACCTGATTTTTATGTACATAATCCTTGTCAAAGAGGATCAAGCTGTAAAATGTAGTCCATGCCACTCCTGATTCAGAGCAACGGTCAGAAATAAGCATCATCTTCAATCTCTGCTTTGCTATGTCTGCGTTGGACTTAGACCTGCGCTTCTGAGGAAACAAGATGTGCAAGGCCTTCACCAGTGCTCAATAAAGCTCAAGTCCTCTGCATCAGATATGAGATCCCAAGCGCGCTGTGCAAGCGCAACATTTGAAATGTCATTGTCTGTGAAAGCTTGGCATTGATAACTTTTCCATCCTCCAGGTGACAATCTTTGATTCTTAGAGCAATAACTATATGATTGTGCAAATGCACGTCTCAGTAGCATCATAGGTCCATGGAAATTTGCTCGGGGGACATCCCCATTTCGGATACGATTTGTTACTAAGAGAAGAAATGAGATCTTCCGAAGGATTTTTCTCAATTTTAATTCCCAGCTTGTCCTCCACTGTATGGCCGATTGCCTTGTGTGCCATGGTCAGCTGTTGAAAACTTGTAGAACGCAATTGTTCTCCTATCAAATTTAGAGTTACCACCACACCAGTACTGGTTTCTTGAGAAGCAGATCGATGCCTTGTGACATTGCGACCATCAAACACAAAATGCGGCCTTCTACATCTGATCATTGGCTTCATGGAGGAATCACGCAGTAGTTGTGAAGATCCTGCGTTTCCATGGTTATCATATGCTTTCCGTTGTCTTCGCCATCGCATAACCCACAATTCAGAATTCAGATCCACAGCTGCCTGTAAGCGCTTTCCAAACATAGCGTTCAGACTCTTTTCTTCTTCTTCTTCTTCTTCAAAATGAGGTGAGACGCCTTCCTGCCTGAGACCATAACTCATGGCTTTCTCTCTCCTCGGGCTCTGAGATTACTCTCTCTCTCTCTCTCTCTCTCTCTTTACATTGCGTCGGTTACCTCCTCTCTCTCTCTCTCTCTCTCTCTCTCTCTCTCTCTCTCTATTGCGTCTGAGCAAATCTAATCCATATTATGGTCAAAGTAGCTCAAATGTGCATTCTTGTTTTCAATTCCCGATGCAACCAGTTGTGTTAATTTTTCCCTATGCAATCAATACCTGATGGCAATTTCAGCCATTGTGCAGCAAGCACATAGAGTCAGCTATCACAGAACCAACCATGCATGAGCTATCTCCAATAAATACAACCCTTTTTTCACATTTCAAAGTTTTTGTTGTTTCTCTTTTTTGTATTATGTTCTATAACCAAAAGGATATGCTGCCTATTCTACGAATTTTAGTGCCCTCAAACAAGGCCAAATCTTGTACTAGCCTTTTTATCCATTTTTTTGAAGCTATGATGTTGTTTTCATTCGAGGTAGAGCTATTATATTGTTTTTATTAATGATTTATGTCTATTTGACACAAAGATAAACTCTAGTCATCTTAAGCTCTAACAATGAGACTATTTATGTCTCTAATACATCAAGATTTGTGATCTTAGCGTATCGTCCATGTGGATATTATAATCTACATTTTCCTAAGGCTAGTACAAGATTTGGCCTTGTTTGAGGGCATTAACATCTTAGAATAGTTAGCATATCCTTTTTGTTATAAAAAGAAAAACAAAAAAACAAAAACTTTGAAAGTTGGAAAAGGGGTCATATTTATTGGAGATAGCTCATGCATGGCTGGTCCTGTGATAGCTGACTCTATGTGTGTGTTTTTTTTTTTTTTGGGAAGGGGGGGGAGTGTTGGTGTTGGTGGTGGTTATGATTCCGTGTCTATAATTTTTAATCCATGTTTTTTGAAGCTATGATGTTGTTTTCATTTGAGGTGAAGCTATTATCATATTTTTATCAATGAGTTGTCTGTTTGACACAAACATAAACTCTCTCAAGTAGTCATCTTAAGCTCTAACAACGAGACTATTTATGTCTCTAGTACATCAAGATTTGCGATCTTAGCATATCTTCCATGTGAATATTATAATCTACATTTTTTCCAAGGCAAACACAAAATCATAACACCCCCCCCCCCCCCCCCCCCCCCACCCACACACACACACACACACACACCCCCCGATAGCACAAGTGAACAAACTTGAAGACGAAGATGATGCTCCAAAATAATCTAGAATTCAAAAACTAAATGAGCAAAATCTAATTTGAGATTTAGTTACTGATAATTTTTCCAAGGAGAGAGTTGCACCTAAAAATATAATTTAAAGACGTAGGGCCAGAACTTGGATTTACAAAAAGCAACTTATATTTGAGCAATGCTTCACTTGCACTCTTACAACTACATATGGAAGCCAAACTTCTTGTTTACATATGCTCTTTCACTTTGTATTTTGATTTATGTGCACTCATGACACATGTAGCTTGGATAATCTACTTAGACTTTTAAGATATGTTCGATAGTTTGCAAACAACTAGATGTTGAAATAGATATTCATTTAACTGATAATATAGATGATGATCTAAATATTGATGGAATCAAGATCTAAACCCTAAAAATTGGAACATGCTCCATTGCTAAATATATATTTTTCATAACCTCATTGTTTGTGCTTTGGATTGGCCACAATATTGATAAGCCATCATAATGACTCTCTCAAGCAATCATCATGAGAACCATCACGATAGCTAAAAAATATCTGATAACTTGTGAGTTTGAGCTGAAAAATATATTTTCTTTTTTCACTTCTTGGTGTATCTCTTTTCAAGCGGCTTGCTAGTACAAGAAACCTTGATGTGAGAGAGAGAGAGAGAGAGAGAGAGAGAGAGAGAGAGAGAGAGAGAGAGAGAGAGAGAGAGAGAGAGAGAGAGAGAGAGAGAGAGAGAGAGAGAGAGAGAGAGAGAGAGAGAGAGTTCAGCATTTGACTTATAGTCTACTCTAGAAAATAGAGCTAGCTAATAAAGAGTGACAAGTGAAGTTTAACATTGAAATTCTAACATTCTCCCTCTATGATAAATTTGCACTCTTCCATATCTAATTGAGTGTGAAATTTCTCACATTTAATCATACCTAGTGATTTTGTAAAAATATATGCCACTTGATTTTCATATTTATAGAAGACAAGATCGATGGCACCATCAAGTAATTTCTCTCATGCAAAACTATCTCTTTGCATTTTCCAACGTGCACAACAAAGCTACATGGGATCTTCAAGATTACCTTATTTACATAGAACCCACTTACTTATAAATGTCGAGACTTGTATTCTCCAAAAATCCCAGTATATCCATTTTTCGGTGACATTTAGCAACCAAACATAGTGTTCATAACTTACTAGAGCTATAAAGCAGTCCAAAGGCTACATATACCCCTATGAATCAATTTTTCATTTTCCATTGTTCTATACTAGCAACGCGCAATGCAATTGTAAGCCACGTTTGATGACAACTTTCTATACATGTACATGTTTTTACACCCAAAGAATTTTTTAGCAAGGTTTCAACCAAAGCCAAATCATGCCAACAAACATGTATCCCATGAAAATTACAACCTTCGATGGTGTGAGCAACCTATTTGCAATGTAGTAGTCTCTCTTTTCTACAAGATAGTATACATTGTTTGAGTTGTCTCTAGAATTAGAATAATGTGCTGTGCTCCAACTCTTTGGAGCTTTTATTTTGGGTAAGCTTATGAAGGCTAGTGTGTGGCTTACACAATTTTTTTCCAAGGTCTCTTAAACTTTATATAAGATTACAAGTCAAATTCATTTGCATATTGCATGGAGCATGGCGATACTTTTTAGTGGTTTTAACAAAATCTTATAACCCTTGGTTGTGCCAAATCAATTGTGGCTGGAGAGAGCATGGTGGTGGTCTTCCAATTTTCAGGTTTTGCAATCATGAGATTTTTTAGCAAGTTGATAACCCACTCAACTTTTGTTTTGGTTACTTAGAAATCAGCAAGATCAACACATAAAACAATGTTAAACAATATGTGAATTTCCTATTTGATCATCAATAGACATTGGTTTTAGAAACATTGGTGGTGAATAGGGTGGAAACATTGTAGCAGCCATTGTTATGCAATTATATTCACCTTCCTTCATCATTCTTGCTTGCTTGATGACTGACGCAATATAGATCTTGGACAAGTTTTTACATCCCGCTGCCACTGTCCATCCTCACTTTTTTATATGGTATTAGAGCTCTATCTATGACAACTCTCTATTTTATTTCGATTTTCTACTAAGGTATCAACCTCGCTCAACAATGAGCTACAATTCTTTATTGTGACACAAAGCACAATTGCACTATCTCTAGATCTAAGATTTCATTCTCGAAGCACATCGAATAATACCACTATGTAAGGGAGAAAGCATTGAAATAATTTTTTTTTTCCTTATTCTCTGTAAGATAGAATTTATGGCAGCAGACTACTTCGCCAAAGCATTATCAAAAGACAACCATATTAGATTTAACAATATTTTAAAACTGAAAGATTAACACATTCCAAGATCCTCGTTTAAGGGGGAGTGTTGAAACTCTTTTATAATTCATTCTTATAATAAAGACCTGTAAAGTCTGCAAAAATACTCAAGGTTTTACACAGTCTGTAGTTTCTACATAGGTTGAAATCTATATTGACCATGAAAAATGAAATCCATCTCAATCCCTGGCTTGGATCGATGCGTTCAGTTGAGTTAAAGTCTATTTCGATTCCTATGGTCACAACCAGAAATTTGAGCCACTTATTTTGACTCAACCTCGCATCTTTTTTCAATCCTCATCTGTTTTGACCCAGGTATCTATTCCAACCTTACGTCTATGTTGACCCTACTTGCAATCCTATTTTGACTCAAAGGACTCTCATCTATTTCACGTGAAGTTGACAATTATTTATCATGTACTTAGCAAATCAGATACTATGGTTATCTAATATTGGATGGATTAGATAGCAGTACAATCATTTATCAGTACTCAACTACAAATTTGCCTGCCTCTCAAGTGTCTGTGAACTGCATAATATGAAGAAAAAGAATGACTAAACAAGTTGGTCTTCAAGACCCTCAAAACAGAGGGTCTTGGGTCATTTTTCAGGCCCTAAACTAATTATGAGCTCGTTTTAGGCCCTAAAAAAAAGAGAGGAAATTTGCAATAAGTTGTTTGAAATTGTGCACTAGCTTTTCCTCTTCCTCCACAATTGGCTAGATATTCTGAGCTTTAAATGGCTAGTTGCATTGTGCTCAACACCTATTGACACTAAAGATTATTTCTTTAGACGAAACCATAAATATAAAACTTAAAAGGTGGGAAAAAGTTCAAAATGTTTTAGACACGTACGAAACGTGCCACATTTGATTGTTTCCAGATTTTAATTGAAACCGAGGGTGGAAATGAGAGTGTAGCATGTTCTTTTCTTATGAATAACATCGTATTTTGCAAGATGGTATGATTATTATTCTAAAACTTCATTCGGAAATTTTGTGGTGTTGTAAATATTGCCACAAAAGCTTCTTCTAACTTCCACTGTGATTTCAGCTTTCCCTCATACATCTTCAGTGCAGCACTGTAGATACATAGAGTAAAATCCAAACCTCAAAGCAAAGAAAGGCCTTGTATGCCAACTATTTAAATTAAAATTTTGTACAGATTTTGGTATTTAATTTTCATCCTTTAAGTCATATGAACTCATTATGATTTACAACTTCAATTACATGATTAACTTCTAAGCGTGGACTTTCCCAAATTTTCATTTTCGAAAACTATATTTCCTCAAGTGACTCTTGAACTCTCAATTTTCAACAATTTCATAGAAAAGGAAATCTAAAAAGGGTCTCTCCACCATTTCTTGTTTGAAAGACGGTGCTGATAGATCAACTTGTCGATTATCTTGCAAGTAGATGGATCCACACAAAAAATATTAGTTAAATGAAGAGATGAGAGAAGTGCCTTCTAAAACTGTGAGGACTGGAGCACTGACTGACAGATCAACCTAAAACATGTGAATATGAACAACGTGACTTTCTCCTACACTCAAGTTTCATTCTCATGCTACGTTCTACTTCTCATTTGAAGAGCAGTCGAGTTCATGCTAAAGCTATCATACCATCTGAGCCACCAAAGTCATGTCCCAAAAATAGCCAGAAGTAAAAGTTAAGGGTCACATTTGAAGGAGGAAAACATGAGCAACTCCCAGGACCGGAAGCTGAGAGAACACCTATGCCTTAACTCAAGCCCAGTTCTCTACATTTGGCTACACATTGACGTTGCCTCTCACCTTTCCAAGTCTCCAAACAGGCAAGCAGTTATTGGAGACCTGGGCTCATATAGCTTCAAAATGAATGAAAATGTAAAAGTTTTGCAACCTTGCTGGGTTTATTCTGTTCCACTTATCACCAGCTCCTCGTCAACTATTCAACAGAAAAAAAACATCATTTTTTTGAAGAGCTGATGATTAAAGAGCTTGCTTGCTCAACAAGTCAGAGCCATCCTCGAGTATTATGACAGTTATAAAGACAAGTCCTTCGAATTGCATCAGCGTCTTCTATCAGAAACATGCCCAATCAGCACAGATTTGACTGAAACTACAGAAACATATACTCCTTGTTCAAGTTGAAATATACTCAGTTGTGACATAAACTAGCATATAAAAAGCACAACCGATCAGGCTTCTTAGTGTAAGCCAAGATTTATAAAGATAATGTGTCTGAGGTTAGCTGCCTCATTACAAATATATATCATAGAAAGATGAGCTACCTGCATATCTTGAATACTTCCTTATAAACTTTCTTAGATACTCACTTACTGCAAGAACAGATGTGAGAAACTGAAAATATGAATATCCATATCATAGGATAGATCAGCAGAACAGATCAATTTATAAACACATCTCAATAAGCAGATATACTTTTTGGGAGACATACTTACTTTTGGCCTACTTCTCAGCTTCTTGAGTCACTGCCACCACTCTGGAAACTCTTGCTAGACCTGCGACGTTCTTTGTAGTTTCTCTCCAACAGCCAAGATTGATAATCTTTCCTGATGTTGCATAGAATTTCAGCAGCCTCCTTCATGGTTGGCCGTTCATTTCTTGTCGGGGCTGCACAGCGAAAGGCAAGTTCTGCCATCCTGCCTATGGTTATGTAGCTCTCTGAGCTGATCTCAAGTCGTGTATCCACGGTGTGAACAATTTGTCCTTCTCTAAATTTCTTAAAAGCCTGACAAGCGGTGAAAGGATAAAAAGCAGAATTAGGTGGGAAACTTCGTATCCAAATCTGACACATTCCTGCTTATCAAGATAATGGGCTTCATAATTTGAACTGGTAAATAGCATGCATCAGAAACAAACAAATGCATCTTATCTTGCTAACCAATTCAAATCTTACCCATCTTATAGTGACACGCTCATCACCTTCTCTTCTAAGCTCAATGGGACGTCTCCCCGTCAACACTTCCACCATCAATACACCAAATGAGTAAACATCACTTTTAAGTGTCACCTGATAACTCAGAAGATACTCGGGGTCCAAATATCCAGCTGTTCCTTTCACTTGCGTTGAGACATGAGTTACACCCATCTCTGAGGGACCAGCTTTAGAAAATCCGAAGTCAGCCACCTTGGCTCTAAAGTTGTCCGTTAACAAAATATTGGAGGATTTTACATCTCTGTGTATGATAGGCTCATCTGAAAAAGCAAAAACATAAATGGAATGTGCAGCACTTGAGGGAGCATAAAATTGGAAAATAGAAGGACCCTAGGCAAGATAAACTGCTTAACAAATCCTTCAAAAACAACTGCTTTTAACAATGATTGCCTTCACTGGTGCTGCTGCATTATAAGCACCAATAACAAGGAAACACCCAACTGCTTTGTCATTCAAACATTCTAGCAACTTGCACTACTTGTAAAAAGTGCCCTTCATCTTTCAATTGAAAGGTCGCTAGTCTAGGTCCCAAAAAATGCAGTGCTTCACCAGCTTAGAAAGTCTTTTCTTTCTCCAAAAGTGAGATGTAATACAAGCTCGAAATACTGACTCTTATGCAAATAGGCCAATTCAGAGGCTTTCAGCTGTAAAAAGAGTAGAAATTTGAACTAAGAAGTGTGATCATGCATCTTGCAATAAGCACACCATTTGCTATCTACAGGATAGAAGGAAGACAAAACAACTCATTGGATATGTGGGCACTTGTAGGTGCTCCACCATTCCGTTGTGAAGCTGTAAAGGTGCTCCACCTTGCTTCACCTAGTGATATACTGTAGATATCTGTAAGGTTGTGAAATAGGACACCTTTTAACAATAAACTATTGCCATCTCCAATATCAGCAGCAACTTTGACACTACTAACGCGATGCAGGTTTTGTTAGCACCTGACCCTTAACATGATTGGCTTCAGTGGACTAGCGATGATTACTTCACATGTGGCGAAACGAAAATTGAAAACTGTTCCTTGATCCTAACAGTCTAGACAGTAATGCAATCATCAAACATCTATGGCAAAACGAAAATTGAAAACCGTTCCGTGATCCTAACAGTCTAGAAAGTAATACAATCTTCAAACATCAGCTGCTTCCAGACTTAAAGATTCAACAAAGTTGTGAACCCTCAAAATCATACTGTAGCACAAGCTTATTTTCTGTTTTTGGTTCAAAATGTAGGATTGGTAAGGAGCAATTTGTTGAAGATTTTGAGCACGGAAACTTCAAAGATGTATGGTCTGAAGGCTGGATCTAACTACAATTTTGCTCAACACAACCTCGAAACTCTCTTCTCTGTTCAAAGTGAAAGCCCATTGACTTGATCTATTAAGATTTACATACATTGGACTTTTGTTTTGAACCATCAAAGTCGCCATGCAAATCACATTCAATTTTAAAAAAATGCTCAAAAAAAATAAAGACGGACATGAACAGGAAGAAAGCTTTCTAGATTTATCTAGATTCAGTGAGAATAAATGTTCATACCTGCATAAAGATGAAGATATGTTAGAGCATGAGCAACATCTATCAAAATGTCAAGTCGTGTTCCTAAGTCCAACACAACCCCGAATTGCGCTGCACAAAAGATTAAAGAACTGTGAGGCCAACAAGTAGACACATCCATGATAAAGGGAAATAGAATGCAGATTATACAGTGTAACAACCCTCACCGTCAAGATGCTCCCGAAGGTTTCCATTTGGCACATACTCAAAAACCAGTATGCGCTCACCCACCTCCTCCAGGTATCCTATGAGTTTTACAAGGTTTAGGTGCTCAATACGTGAAAGCATTTGAACCTCGGCCTTAAACTCTGCAGAAAGACGTGCATCTGCAGCATTCTGCTAAAAAGGGATTGTAGTGTGAGGCATAATTGTTGAGCAAGAAAAGTCAATTCATCTCTTAAGTAATTCCACGTTGAATTGTTAGAAAATATAGATAACACCATCAAATATCACACTTTCCAGAGGAAAATACAGGTGTATAAAAAATTTACAAACTAAGTTCTAAGCTTCATACAATTAAGGAAATCATCAGGCAGTTTAGAGGCTTCACATGGTCCCCTATGATGTCCCATTTTGTTCTTGTAACAGTGCTACATAAATAGTCACTTCAAATTACATAGCTAACTTCAGGCTTTTGAAAACAGTGAGTCTATGCTTATCTCAAACCTATTAGTGAAATTTGTCTCTTATGGATGCTGTGCACTTGATCAAGAAGGCATAGTACAGCTGTAAAAGCAACTACTTTATGTCACATAATTTGGCAAACAGTTCACTTGTTATGCTCACAAGGTGTATGCAAGCAGAGAGTGGGTGAAATATTTTCAGGTAACTCTAAACACTATGAATGTCATCTGGGACAGGATTCCAACTATGACTATCCTGGAAAAGCTAAAATGTTCTCTTACATATACTCCAGGTGCTCACCCTCAGTTGACTGTCCTCTGAGCTAAGCTTAGTTGGTTGGAGAACTTACTGACCTATTAAAGGCCCTATTAAAAAATCAGCAAGCTCAGGTTGGTTAGGAAACATAATAACCTTTCATTTCCCATATTAATAGATCCTTCTCAAGCTTAACCTAAGTTGGTTTCAGAACATTTGTTAAATACCTAGAGCTCTCGGTAACTCTTGATAGATCCTTATGCAAACAAGACATTAACAAAACCACTTTAACCTCTACAGCATAGTTTTGGAAGACAAATGGAATAGGATAAATGAGTAATGTGATAGAAAAATGGTGCACTTGTGAAAGTGTAAGAGGGAGAATTTGGTGTTCAAAGCGTCCTCAATCATCTGGAATACAGAACATGAGAGTGTGAAGCCTGTGAAGGCTAGTTTTTGACTGAATATCTTTTTTTATATATATTCACTCTTGAAAGATTAAAGTACCTGACCTTTCTAGCTCGTTTTATAGCTACAAAGGTCCCATTTCGAAGCTTCCCTTTGTAGACTGCACCAAATCCTCCTTGCCCAATTTTATGAGAAGGGGAAAAGTTTCCAGTCACTTTGCTGAGTTCCCCCATAGTAAAAGCCAATGCTCCACACTCACTTAGTGATCCCTGAGCAGAAAGATTGGTACTAAAGGCTGACGAAGAGCATGAGACGTAGCTCCTTCCAGAGGATATTGAAGTGGATGCCACTACACAGCAGGCTTACCACAGTTAGTTCAAAAGAAACGAAAACAGCAATTATTAAGTGTAGATCTGACGAGAATTACAATAAAGCAGCAATAGATATCATGAAAGTCAAAACAAGCTTCACAGCTGAAAATCAGATCGGGGAAGTCAAACCTGCCTAACATTTTTGACATCAACTAAAAATAATAAACAAAATAGCCATACTTAAAACAAAGTTCTTCCAAATTATAAGTTGGCCCCAAAAATCCAAGATTGATGGTCTGACCCAAATAATCAAAATCAGCTTTCATATCCTTCAAGACAAACCAAGCCAAAGTTAACAACACCAAATACCATTTAGCCAACTTACCATTCCATTTTGAACCAAAAAACAAAAACTGATCAATCACCATATAGAGGTTTAAGACTCACAAGACATCGTTCTGGAGGAAACCTCCTTCTCCTCCTCTTTTCGTTTGAGCTGCAGGCGTGGAGCCCAGAAGAGGCATGAAAGCATAGTCCAACCACCAAAAACAAGAGCCATGCCTTTTACAACACCCTCCACAGGTGGAATAGATTGTTGATCAGAAAGCTGCTCATTGAAAGATGTATTAACTCCCAGAAGATTATTTCTAGTTGGAATCAGCACACCTACTTGATGAGGCCAATCGCTTGCATTAATGATCGGCAGGTGCATTCCTGATTCAATGCCAATCAAAAGCTACATTCGTTCAACACATACATGGCTACAATAAGAGCCAAAACATCATGACAGGAAAACATGATGTGAAAGTCCAACAATTACAAATTACTTCCTTAGAAGAGAATGAAAGATATAAAGAAACAAACTTGACGGCCAAAAATAGTATTTATAGAACTAAACGTTTCAACACATTTCTTATTCAAATAAATAGACAAGAAGAAATCAAAATAACCAACTTCAAGGCTGAAAATGATACCTTAATAAGAGCTAGGGAAAGGTGTTGACATTTGTATGAACTTTGATGTTGTGAAACATAGGGTTTCTTTCTTACAACCTTAACAAATGGCTCTTACCAAACCAGTCCTCAATAAACATTACTTAGCTCTTCCAAGGCATAAAAGTTTCTGGGAGTGGAATGGGTTGGAACAGTTTTCTTTCTTGGGAACTGGTTTGATATTAGCTTCGTGGTTACGAACATCAACATCCACCATTGCTATTGCAATCAAGGAGGAAAGATTGATCAATTCTCCATGAGTCTCCAACCAACTCAGGGACACAAGGAAAGAGTCACAGACTCAATAAAACTAACTAATTAAGAGAATTCAGTAACTTTAAGATAGCAAAATGCCCAATGGGTCCACCTTTGATAGAAAATATATATAGAAATGTCCAAGGCATAAACTTGTCAGTAATTCTACATTACAGGAATTGTTGGAAATATTGTGTTTCAAGTTTCGAGTAGCAGAAGGTAGAGCACCAAAAATCAATGAATGCTACTGCACAACGTTATCTTGAATCACTAGAGAAGACATTATCCCAATTGCCAAATTTTAATAGTTTCCAGCACAGCACATCATGTTTTTTGTAATTGTCAATTACTTTCTAAAACTTTTGAATGATTGTTCTTATTACATTAAGATGATTTCATTGCACTTTTCAGTTCATTAATCTTATTCTGTGAAGTCAAGTTACAGTAGAAACACATTTGAGACCATTTTTTAACATTGTCTTTTTCCCTAACTTTTTAGATCTACTATTGAATCTTTGTAGTTCCCTTCCATCTGTGTGTTCTTACTGTGAATCATAGTTGCACTGCGTTTCTGAAACGCGTTTCAGAATCGCGTTCAGAAACGCGTTTCGGAAATTTTTGAAAAAATTCCAGAAACGTTTTTTTTTTAATTTTTTTTTTGGGTTTTTTTTTTGGGCAATATGGGTATCAGATGAAAGCTCTAATTAAGAGCATAATTACTGTGTAATTTGCCGACTGTTTCGGGTGTAGGATGGTCCAGATTAGGTGCATTAATCCATGTTGGGTTCTATCAAGGATAAAAATTCAAAACTAACCTCTAGCATGTCTGTTACGATCACAGATGGTCCCAGTAAGTGTGTTTTCGCTCAGGGAGTGGAAGGCCAAGTCATGAAGAGGCCTTACCGTCGGGGGGCGTTGCCCCCCAAACCCCCCACCGGGGGGCTACCGCCCCCCGAACCCCCTGAGCATTTATTGAAAACCAAAGCAAATAACAACCAAATAGCTATTGAAAATAAGATCTGTTTGTGCCCCATCTACTGCACTTCTGAGAGGCAAAACGCTCGTTTGACCATTGATCCCCTAAAAAAATTTCAGCCATAAGCTATTTTTCCGAAAAAAATAAAAAAAACAAAAACAAAATTTTTTTGTTTTTTTTTTTTGCGATTCTGGGAGGAGAAACGCGTTTCTCAGAAACACGGTTTCCGAAAGGTCTCCTCCCAGAAACGCGATTCTGTGCAACTATTGTGAATCGCTCCTGCACTTTATAGATCATGACTTTGATACGTACACGTTCATATTCCTATTTTCTGATTTCTTTGTGTTTAGAACGTAATCTTTTTCATACCTTTTTGTCTGTCTTTTAGGACTTGATTGGATCATTACTATTCCTAAAGCCCCTGCACTACTACTGCAATTTACAAGTCTTAATTTTGCTGTGTAGAAAATGACTTGCTCATTTTCCAAATTTCACCAATTTTGTAAACTTCCTCTTCTTCGTACCTCTGAGTTGCATCAATGCATATTGTAAACTCAAACATCTTTACTAAACCTTACAGTTTCGTAAATTTGACATCTAGAGGCTTGAAAAATCAATATTCCAGATTTAGGGTTTTCTAAAACTGCACAGCATCATCATCTACAATAAATAAGCTTGACAAAGTACTATTGAAGTTTTTGTGGCCAATGATTGGTCATCTCCTCTCCACAATCACAACAAATCGTGACTTGAAACCTTTTTCCATTGATTCATATCAATGCTAGCTAGATTCAAAGCTGATTTTTGATGGCCCCAAAAAAAATGTGGGAAACTTCCCAGTTCCCAATACTAGTACTAAATAGGCTTGTTAAAAAATTCGTGTAATCAGATGTTTAAAAGTGATTAGAATTTTCAAGTCATAGTATCATAGGTGACTTGATTTTTTTTTTTTTTAATTCAAAGCCAATTTTTCAGTAATAAATTCCACATTTAGCGTCCAAATAATAGTTTTTGATTCAAAACATTGAAGTTAAATCTTGTATGATGCATGATACTATGATGTATCTGATTATTGATCATTGCTAAATTATTAATCATGGTTAAAGACTAAAATCATCTGTTGTGGATTATGTGTGATTTTTAGTATTAGTATGTTTGATTTTTTTAAATGTAGCACCCCAATTCTCTTAAGCCCTCTAAAACATGAATTTTCCAAAACAGACTTGCAACTTTTGTACTTGAAAAAATTACTCGAATTTAATCTTTTAGTCTTGTCTCAAAATTCAAATTGGCTGGTTACCATGCTCCTAGAAACAACCAACCAGTACCTTTCTACCAACAAGCCATTTTGTTCCAATAGTGTACTCGTGAGGAGTTGTAGTTGCATCCAGATCTCTCCACAGGCATTTTCACTTGATCTACCAACCAACAACATCAACGAGTGAGGAGTTGTCCAATTTTTGCATCTAGATCATTATGCGGGTCCTATCTATTGTCTTCTTCATCCTTGGTAGTTCTTAAGTTATGTATTTCACTTGATCAACTTTGAGGGAGAGTTTAAAATTTAAATCACTTAGTGATGCTGCATCTACTTCTCTCTCTATGTAGAAGATTGTAGCCAAGATGGTTTCTATGTAGGAAGATATACATTCCATGCAGACAAATATAGCTTCTACACAAACATCTATCACACTAAGCCTGAAATAGAGGCTCTCCGTTGATTTCATGACTCAAATACGAGAGACATTTACTTTATCTCCTCCGCTTCTACTAATTATGGTAAAAACACAAAGGATTGAGTGTGTGTGTGTGTGTGTGTGTGTGTATCAAGTTTGTGACATACATGGGGAGCTGTTATGTATAGTGGATGCGCATAACCATTTCAACATCGTGTAGTTTTGATAATTGCTATTGTTCTAAAGGCTATGGGATGAGCCCAAGGACTCATATTACAAAAACATGCATATCTAGAGCAGTTTCAATAATTGCTATTGTTCTAGAGGTTACGGGATGAGCCCAAAGACTTCTACATCAGAACATGCATATCTAGAGCAGTTTCAGCTTGTTGTGCATGAGGTGCATACCATGTCATCTAGCACAAACATGTCTAGTAGAGGTACATCTATTGATCCCAATACCTCCTCCTATATTTCTACAACATCGGGAAAGTTACATGTTCCTTTGTGGTTGATAAACATTCCAACATTCCAGCAATTTCACAGCAACCTCTCACATTGTATGACTGTTGACACTTCCATTCAAAGCAGTCCTATTATATGACCTAGGATACTAGCACTCTTGATGTGGTTATATTTAAGGGACTCTTATCAAATGTACGTTCAAAACAAGATATACTTGCTATCAATTGCTGTGCATGAGAGCATGTTCCTGTTGCAACATGGCCTTCATGGTCCCTTCAGGTAGCTTGAGATCTCATTACACCTTCAAAGCAACCCTTGCCTAATACCATAGGGTATTCCTAGTCATGCATTTGTGTTAGTTTCTCCTGATGCTGCTTCACATTCATGGTCCCTTGAAAAATGTGGGATCTTTGTACATCTCTAGATACATTCATTTCCATAGATATTTGGCATTCCTAGTTGACTGTTCTATTGTTGGAACTCGAATTTCCTCTGGCACTTTTGTTCCATTAAAGTAACACAAAGAATGGTGATTTCATTTCCATAGGATGGCATTCCATTATGAACAGTGGACTTTTACCAATGCATGATAGAGAGTCACTACGACTATATGGCAACAATGTAACACGTAAACGACTAATTGCATAAACTGGGGAAACAGTTTGAGAACATGTTCCAGCAAAACATGTTGATAAGCAGCCTGAACTGACTCAAGTACAAGAGCAACCCACTTATGCACAAAGTTGATGGCTCCACAATGGCCAAACCCAGCTTCCACTAAATATTGAACTATACTCTGGAAGGTTTCGTAAAAATTATGACTAGTTAGGCTCTATACAATTTGTCTTGTTTAATGAGTAAGGACTAGAAAGTAGGTACTTACAAGGAGACGAGCAACATTCCATTTGATTCTAAGCTCTCTCATCGTAAATATTGGAAATAATGAATTTTATAAAGGTCTTTTCAAAAAGATACTTGCCTTAAAAAGCAAACTAGAACAAAAAGAGGAAACAAAATCTTGGGTAGCAATGGTCACAGTAATTTCAAGAACATGAAGCAGGGCATGGCCGAAGTGATTTGGACTACTCTATCACAAGAAAGGTTAAGAAAAACCAAAATTCTTACCATCAAGGTGAGAGGCTTACTTAACTCCCATATGCAAAATGTTTTCTGAATACCACTCTTGGTCTTGGAAAAAATGGGATTGGCCACAGCATGGGGAACAAATAAAGATAATAAGACATTCATAATTGAGTTTGATAATCCGGATAGTACACATACAGCTCTTTGGCACAGAGATCTAACTCACGGAGCAATTGTGTTTCATATTTGACAGCCTCACAGTTAATTAGGTGGGCAAGCATTGCAAGAGGCAAAGAAGACATGGCATTGGGTTGCTTAAAAGATGGTTGCCCATCTTTATGTATAGGAAATCTCCCCTTGGATCACATGCATGATGCATAGATAGTCGAGACCTACAAATGTATGCATCCCAACAACACCCCCTTGCATATACGCATTTATATTGTAACAATATCCACTCCTCTTCATTTGCAAGTGATCTACATGAGTTTATCGATGGTAAGCTGTTTTCCATGGATACTCTTGAAAGCAAGGAGAGAAGCTTAAGTGGCAGAGGTTCAAGTGGGATTGCATGCTTATTGAAAAATTCTATATGACCATTTCTTACAATTGTGCAACAGAATGAGCAGGCTAGATACATTTGGGTCAAACTTTACAATGGTGATACTCTTTACAGCAAGATGTCTTCATTCTTGCATGTTTGTTACCTCCAAAGACTTCCTTATATGCTGCTAGTGAGGTCTCCATATGCGAATATTTCAGTGGGCAATGTCTCATGCTCTCTTACTGGATAATTTAATGCCCGAACGGCAAATAAATAGTGGATTTGCATGATGAGGAGGATGACTGTCTACATATCCATGCACTAGAAAATGTTAAGATGGATGTTCATAGAGTATTAGCGAATACAGATGGACCTCTTAAAGCCTAGGACGAGCACTTATTGCATCTAGAAGAGTCACGTGTGTTGGTCAATTATAATGGTCTGGATAGGTTGCCCCCACTTCAAGCAATTTCAATTGCCATTAACACAAACCGAGGACACAATGTGGTTGATTATCTAATGGGGTCTTCAGCATTCAATCCACAATTTTTTGACTTTTCCATCTTCCCCAACAGACTATCAAACCACTCCCTCTCTGATTATGTTTGGGTATAGTCGAAAATCATTCATTGCCATTTGCCCCTCCTCCCCGATTGTCCCCATAATATACGTTTATATTCCACACTTCACTCTTTATCGAAAATCAAGATTCATCACAGTCTCTACTTAGTCACATGTCCATTGACACTCCCTTAGACACACAAGCATGCTCTGCTGCCAGAAAGTTTTATGCCATAAAGATCAGAAAACAAACAAAATTGACACATATAGTGACAAAAAGCATAAAAAACTTGTCAAGTTTGCACCCAAACAGCCATGCAAGGCTTTCAAGTCACCCAAGGACAGATTTGCCCTACTGTCAGCTTCCCAACACCAATATTTGAGTCAAAATGATGAATAACTCTTCTGAACATCACAACAGCCTTGAAGATCCACCAACCAGCCCTTTACAGCCCTCCTGTGATATTCCCCACGTTTCAAGCTCACAAAATGACGACAACGGTGAAAATACAGTTAAATGACAATTAACTCGAACGACATCCATCGTTTAGCTTAAAACAGCATAAAAAACACAATAGTTACCCATGCATGCAATATACAACAAGACATCAGAGGCATAAAAGTGATTCTAAAGGCAATGTTAATCAACCACGCTCGTGAACAATGTACAATTTATCCAAGCTTATCAAACGATCCCCTTTACCTCATAGTTGAAAGCACGATCATAATTTCAACTCTTATACCAATGTAAAGACTTCCCAAATGAGAAACTATATTATCAACCAAACAGGAGCTAGAAATCAGACAAACTGCCCATCCAACAGAGTATGGAGTCCATCACACACAAATTGTTGAGGCTTAGGTAATGGGATTGTTGGAATTCGATGCTCAGCCTCAAATCCATTCATGCTCAGCCTCAAATCCATTCAATAATGAGCATCTTAAAAAAACCAGAAACAGAAAGCTCGAATTCTGAACAGAGGATCGAAAAATTCAGGATCGATTTTTTCTAGTAGGTGGTTGTAATAACTGCAACAAAAGGTACTTGTAGATATTTTGTAGGATATCAATCCTAGAATCTTCATCAGAAAACTTCTTCTGATTATTCAAGTTTTCTATAGCCAGCGTTATCACGCTCAACGACTGAAAGTTGAAGTTATCACTTCAAGCATTGTACTCATTGTTTGATATTAATCAAAGTGCAAATTTTTAGTCCCATTACTGTATCGTTTCATTGTGTATTTGTCTGAATCATTCAATTTGAATATTCTGTTGTTGTCTGTTGTGCTTCCGATCCTACATCAAGCCCGCTCATCAGCTTCCGCACATTCCCACTGATTTCCGACATGGTATCAGAGCAGGCAGTTCAGTAATCTGCATTTCATTGTGGATTATCAAGTCTTGTTTCTATCAAGACATTGTTCTAGCAAGCGCGCAGCCAACAGTATCTCGAAATCATTGTTTCTACAAATTACAACGCACTTTATGGGCTGAAACAATCACCCAGGGCCTGGTTCCAAAATATCAATGCATTTCTTATTGAGAATGGCTTCATTCCAAACTCAGCAGACTCGAATGTCTACTTCAAGTCTATATCGAATTTCTTCATCATCATCACTCTCTATGTAGATGATATACTATTATTCAGTAACGATCTGAATCTGATGAAGGAAACGAAATGCATGCTGGCCAAGGAGTACAAAATGACTGATATGGGTCCAGCCCACTATTGTCTTGGAATCGAAAATTTTCGAATTCGATCCAGCAGACTGATTTTCATCAGCCAGCAGAGATATCTCACAAACGTGCTGGAAAAAATATGGAATGGCCAATTGCAAACCGAGTCTCTTTCCACTCGACCCTGGACTGAAGCTATCAAAGGAACAATCTCCTCAAACTGAGGCAGAAAAGGAGGAGATGAAGCAATATCCATTTCACTCCATCATCGGCTCACTGATGTATACAATGATCTGCACTCGACCCGACCTTGCATACTCGATCAGTTCACGCAGCCAGTTCCTATCGAATCCAAGCCTCACCCATTGGAAAGCACTCACAAAGGTCATGAAGTAACCAAGAATCTTAGCATCTGTTATGGAGGCAGCCAACCTACCAACATACTTGAAGGATGCAGATTGGGCAAGGGATATCAATACGAGAAGATCGACTTCTGAATTTATATTTTTATACAATCAAGGCCCAATTTCTTGGAACAGCCGAAAGCAAACCTCAGTAGCATTGTCATCAACCGAATCAGAATACATTGTTGCCACGAATGCTACCAAGGAGGCAATTTGGCTAAGGCACCTGCTAGCAGAAATCGACCTTGCATAGTCACATCCAACGACCATCTTTTGTGACAACCAAAGCACCATAGCTCTCTCTCTCAATCCGAGATTTCATTCTCGAAGCAAGCATATCCAAACAAATATCACTATTTGAGAGAGAAAGTGCAAAGCAAGGGGGTATCTTTAGTCTACGGCAGGACATTATCAATGGCAGCAGATTACTTCACAAAAGCTCTGTCAAAAGAGCACCACCTCAGATTCAACGACATGTTGCATATGAAAATCAAACCAGAAACAAAAGGCTCGAATTCTGAACAGAGGATCGAAAAATTCAAAATCGAAATTTTCTAAGATTCTTCGATACCGGATCGACTCGAAAAATTCTATATTTTTCGAGTCAGTATATATTTTCGAGTCATTGTACATTTTTCGATACTTGTAAATTTCGATACTGTCGGTCTAAAATTCGACCCAACGACTTTGCGTTGATAGTCCGCCCACTTTGTACATGCATTAATTGTAATGAGGCGGTTGTAATAACTGCAACAAAAGGTAGTTGTAGATATTTTGTAGGATATCAATCCTAGAATCTTCATCAAAAAACTTCTTCTGAATATCACGCTCAACGACTGTAAGCTGAAGTTATCACTTCAAGCATTTACTCACTGTTTGATATTAATTAAAGTGCAAATTTTCAGTCCCACAACTGTATCGTTTCATTGTGCATTTGTCTGAATCATTCAATTTGAATATTCTGCTGCTGTCTGTTGTGCTTCCGATCCTACATCAAGCCCGCTCATCAGCTTCCGCACATTCCCACTGATTTCCGACAGGGATTACTCAGCACCATCTATTGTAGACTCCCAACAATGGCATCCCATACCACCACAATCCATCTTATAGGGATGCAAGCCTGCTATGAGTAGATCCAAGACTCTCAATCCACATGACATGAATCAGAGATTCAAAAATGAATGTGGTGCTAGGGCATCCCCCAGGCTAGTCATACTCGCTGCAAGAGTCCTTGACCTAGTATATCTAGTAATCCCATCTCCTGATCTCTAAACTTGGGGTGCCACCTAAAGAAACCCTAACCCTAGTGTCCACTGTCTAGGATCATTATTAGACATTACGACTAATGATAACAGCTATTCTGGGAATTAAGACCTAAAGAGACTCTAACTGGTCAAGACCTAGTCAATGAGTTTAACCAGGGATGTAACAGTAACAACACTACTATGGTTTGAAAGGTGTCAAATTCACCATGTTTCTATCAACAAAAGAAGTAGCAAGTGAAATTGTGGCGTTTAATGCAAAATGCACAAACCTTTCAATTATAGGCTTGTATTAAAATATCAAAGTCGTAACTGTCTCCATAAACTAAAGCCTTGCAAAAATAGCATGAGTTTGCAAAGATTTTTAGGTGTAAGCATCCTGCCCCAAGTACTTTGAGGGCTTAAGGACCCCTGCCCAAGGGCTAGGAGGATAAAGCAGGAGACAGGTCAACAACCATAAAATCTGCTCAAACCAACAGTCTTTATACTAACACAGACTGAAGCCAAATTTATTTTACATCCTGTCTTTTTAGCTTTGCCACGATACTGGGAAGACTTCTTCTTTTAATTTTCTAACGTGAATGGCAAAGCTGCTGGCGATCTTTCAAATCACCTTGACGAGAGTGAAAAATTTTACAAATACGTTTTAGCTCTTATACATACCTATCATGGGCATAAAGCCCTTAATAAGAACCCCTGGGCTTCTGGAATCATGCAGAATCCAGGAAAATTATATTAGAGTAAAGCCCTAAAAATGAATTCGATATTTTTGCCATGTTATTGCATACCTGTATATTGATCACACTGCCAGCTGCCAGGAACGGAAAATTCGAGATGGCAAAACTCTTGCCATGCACCTAACCATGGTTGCAGCACTTTTGAAACCGAGCATAAACAATGCCTTTTATTTACTGCCTCCAATTCTGAACAACATGCATGCAGATCCTTGCCAATCACGTCTAAACCCAGACTTCCGCACTGTTGTTGAACACTCACCCAATGTTCTTCTCCAGAACACGCCCCGGCCTCCTTTCCATAAACGTTCTTAACACCGTTAAATAGATAACACAGTAGAAGTAAGTGCCAAAGCGTGGTGGGTTTAATATTAAAACAGCTAGAACCTTGTCCAAAGACTTGGCTGCACACTGCATTAAGCATTTTGTTCTTATTCTCCAAATGGGCTGTACCACAATGCTTCCTGGCACAGCATGTGGAAGACTTTGAACATTCAAAATTCAGCTTTGGCGTTCAAAGTTTAGCAGGCTAAGTTCTTCTGTAAACTTGATCGTAACACTGCATATCAGACTTGTTTCTTAGGCAATTCAATCTCGCGCGTGTTATGCAGATGCCCCGGCCTTTGATTCTCAAAAGATTTCATCACAATACATATTTTGGCAGTCATTCCACAAATCACGTGGTTTTTTTGAGTTTATTACGCTGTGGATTTTGAGATCAGAGAAACTCAAGCTCAAAAACCTACGCTCCCCATCCTTTCTATCCAACCTCTCATGATGCCTGCGGCCTCTAAACATCCCAACTCCGCATCTTCATCACAAACCCAACTCCACAATCCTCGGATCAACCACTACAGCTCGAAATCCCTCCCCGAGTTTAGCTCTCCGGTATTGACTTGATGAAGAGCAAGGCAAGCAATGTAAACAACCACTGATACCCAGAATGAACTGCTTCAAATCATCCCAAATATATACTGTTTCAAACCAGCCTTTGGTTGGTCGTATTTCCTGAAATAACCCACTATTCTCCACACAAATCTGCGTAAATCTGGGTCAAGATAGTACGCCTGCAACGAGAAGACGATCCTGAGAATGGGTTTGAGACATAATCAGAATTTCTGCGCCATAACGCGGAGAGGAGGAGACGAAGCGCGAGTGAGACAAGCAAGCGAGAGAGAGAGAGAGAGAGAGACAGAGAGAGAGAATATTCCTTGGAATATTCCTCTTGCCTGTCCCTCTTGGCGTTTTGCAAGCGTCGATGCCCGTCGATGCCATCCTGGCCTTTCAGCGAGGCAGAACGATGTGGGGCTTGAATGGCCGAGAGAGAAACTGCCTTTCTCCTTGAAAGGCAAGGATGTGGGCAAAACATCGATTGAAAGGCGCCCGTTACAACCGCCTTTCAAATAGAAGGTCAATACACAGATTTGACATTTCATAAAGCCTCAAAGTTGCTATACTTGGGGGTTCTTTTTTCTTTTTTTAGCTTTTGTTGCAATAGCACTAAGCTAGGTGTCACCTATCCATTGTGATGTTTTGTTAAAAGCCGAGGTGTCGCCGATGATTTTAAGGCGTGGAGCTCGCCTCTATCTTATGTGCACAGAGGTTTGTAGGGCCTCATCTCCTAGCATGGGCCTCCAAGTAACTCAGCCAATTCACCTCTGACCTCTTCATGTAAGATCACTTTACATCACACAAAAGTCAAAAAAAGGAGAAGGCAAAAAGGAGCACAAGACTCCGAAGCTCACTTTACATCACACAATCACGTACATACTAAGGAAAAGTCAAAAAAAGGAGAAGCGAAAAATGAGCATATGGCTCCAAAGGTGCAATTGCACATCACCCAAGATTCAAGAATCTGTGGGCACTCTTTTAACTTTTCTCGATCTCTTCTACTCCAAGGACACAGGTTTTCTCATTGTAAGAGAGATGTTCTATCTCCAACAAAACCAAAGATTCAAGCATATGTGGGCACACTTTCAACTCATCTATGACTCTATCACCCCAAAGGACAAGTGTTCTAATTGGAAAGACATAACTTCTACTTGTAGCAAGGTTTTTTTTAAAAGGCAATGATGCTTATATTCAAGACCTTAGAGATGTTATGCCATTTTTAAATGTACATCATCCAAGATTCAAGCCTGCATCTAATGGGCACAATTCCAGCTCTTGTCCACCTTGGCTACTCAAAGGACAAATGTTCTAATTTTGTCAATTTTGTGTTCAAATGTTGATTATTCTTCAAACAAATGATCAGACATAGTAGAAGCCTGTTGTGACTTGGTTGGGCCATCTTGTAAATATTTCACATAACTGCAAATAGTTGTTCATGTTGCTACAAAAGAATAATATTGAGCTAAAGAGCCATAAACTCATCATCGCCTAATGTGACTAGGGACTGACGACTATCTTTGTACCAGGTAATAGCATTTGAGATTTTCGTCTTTGTCGTTGAAGTCGGGTGTTTGGGAAAAATCCCTCTAGGAGCTTGCTTGTCTCGCTATAGGTAAGGTTCTACCTTCGAATTTAGCTTCATGGCACATGGCAATCAGGTTGGCAAGAGGCAAGATTATGTTAGATTATGCTTCCATGATAGAAGTGTAAAATGTTATTACACAATGGAACTATCAGGGGTTTGTTGGTTCCACTCATAAACCTTTGCTTGCAATATAGCACTCACAAGGGTTATGGGCAAAAGTAGCTCAACCCTACTATTTCCATTATATGTGAAAGCAAGAATGGTTAAGACTCTCTCTCTCAAATCAGAACACATCCATAAGGAACATCTTGGAAGCATATATATCTTTTAGCATTGGTATGTATCATATTTGCCACTATGTTCACGAATTATTGGCATTGGTTTTGTATTCCTAAGTCTTGGATGCTAGGTGAGTGGGCATTCACTATTTTCTTGTGTGAGTGTGGGCACACGCACACGCGCACATGTGTGTGTCACTAATTTTCACTAGCATGTAAAAATCTGGGTGGACTTGTTGATCTCTTATGCAAGATTATGGACTATTTAAGTAGTCCTTTTCATTGGGAAAACGCCATAAAGATATGGTAGTGGTGTGCCATATTTATGTGCTAAACTTTTTGAAGAAAAGTCACTAGACAATACATTCCACAATGCATAATGTACATAATGATGTGAGTGCACTAATGGGGGTTCTATGTATTCGTACCCATTTCAATTGCATTTAAAAACCTATTGAATAACTATGGTCCCCTACACCAATGACAAATTGACCATACACATGATGTACCTTAGCCCTAGCCTTGTTGTCTCAAAGAATGTGTTGGAGACGTGTTGATGTAAAGTGGAAGATAAAGCGCTACATGAATGGTAACACATTGTTGCTAGAAACCACTGTGGAAGAATGGATGAGTACACACATTGCCCTAACCTGTGTCGGATGGATAAGGAGGTCACGAGCAGTTCGACATATAGCTCTTCGACTATTGCAAAACCTGCCTTCGACATGTTCCCCCTTCATAGGTCTAAAAAAAAATGGCCTTTCAATAAGATGATACACGTGGGTTTAATAGCAGGCCTTCGACCACTAAAGCTCATTACTAAAGAAAATCTCATTAGAACAAAAGTTTTTATCTTCGAATTTGGTTGAAAGTGAGACTCATCGATAGAAGTGTTGTGTCAGATCTCGAATTTTAAGTGACGAATAGCAAGTGCACAATAATGAATAGATAATTTAAATGTGACTACATTGTCTCACTTTGGCCTTGTCAATGAAAACATCATTAAATAGCAGCCTTTAGGAAGCCGAAAGTGACCCTTTTGTCTTAGACACTTCCTTTAGATAATTTGATTAGACAATAGCTTAGCAATAGCATAAAAGCTCAGATAGCTCAATAGACCATGCCTTAGATAATTCATTAGGCAAGGTGTCACACATACTCATTAGGCAATGTCTTAAATAGTGTTTTTGACTTGCATATCACGTCTTAAATAATCATAGGCCGAAATACAGCTCAAGATCATGTTGTACATTGCAAGAAGAGGAAAGGCATGTGGTTTGGCATGAAAAAGTCAGAAAATATAGTGTCGAATCTTCAACAAAATCTTACTTGCCACAGTCTTCAATAAAATTTTGACCAAATTGTCGGCACCAAGACACAGAAAAATCTCAGCACCAAATAGACTTACCTCATAAATCAGAAAAATATCAGTTCTGCATCATGGGAATCATTTCAAATCATTGTTGAAGTAGTAATTCAGCAATATAAATTCAACAGAGTTCTAGGACTTTTCTTTGGAAAATCAGTTCTCCAACATAAGATTAACTAAGACAAATATTTGTGCTTCACAACAGAAACATTCAGCTCCAAAGATCTGTCTGGCCTCATATCTTTAATAGTAGTTATACTCAAAAGACGCTTGAGACAACTTTGTAGACGTTCAATGGACCGTAGAAACTGGAAAAATTAGCAGCATATACGACTCACTAGATCAACAAATAATTTGCAGCTTTTGGCTTTTCTTTCTCAATAAAAAAAATTCGATATGGGATAGCCCACATAGCTTCTTCGACGATAGCATGGCATCAACATAAGCTTTCGTTTAGTTTGAAGATCCAATAAAGAAACATTCCAAAACAAAACCAAACTAGAGCTAAACAAGAACTGAATTCTGGAAAAGCATAGATCATGATTACTTAAGAAAAACCAGAATTTTATTAACATGACAAAAGACCACCATGTTGTAACATGACAAAACTAAACACATTTTACAACTGTAAATAAATGTAACAATGCTACAAGAAATGAAAAACAAAAACCAAAAACCAGACCCTACTCTTTATGGTGGCTAAAAATACTGATAGAATAGTAAATAAATCAGGTCTGCCTCCATCTTCCTTGAATCTTCTGAATCTCGGGATAATAGATAGCCTGCACTTAGATTTATTGCCTTCAAATCAGATTGACAAAGACGATAGGCCCTCCATAAGTGAAATGAGCAGCCTTCATGAATAAGCAAAGCTTCTTGCAAAAGCAAATTAAAAAGTTGCTTAGAATATGCATAGGACTGCTTCTTTACTTCAGAGGTCAATATAGACTGGAATGGTTGAGCCTCTGTCACCTCAGATACTTCTTTGACAGTTCCAGATTCATCTTCTAAAATAGGAAATAGTCTTTCAAATACACAGAGAAGATGTATAGCAATAGCACATAGACTGGAATCAGGTACAATTTCTCCTCAGGTAGGGAGTTTGCAAAATAGGCTGAGAGCAGGGAAGCAAGAATGGCTGGAAATTTTTCCCCCTCCTCAGAGTTAGGTATAGAGCTTTCATGAATTGGTTCCAGCAAATTTGGAACTGCTTGGATAGGTGGAAAGCAGACTTCATCCAAAAAGTCTGATAATGGACAGAACATATCTACTTATTGGCTGTGCTCCCTGGCAATGGCACCAAGATACTTTTATGTCATGACATGCTTACAGTGAAATGCAGTAAATTGTAGTATAATAAGTCGTTCCCCATGAAGAGAGCACAAAGTAGGAATATTATGTCATTATTGATAGAAATTAGAATTTAGCAGTGAAGTACAGTGAAATGGAAGAATAATCTGGTTGTTAGAGGACATTTATGAATGGAAGCCAGTACCATTGTAGGTTTTGTACAAAAAAAAGTACTTGAAACATCATTAAACATATTCAGAATATTCAACCATGAAGTCCAGTTTTTGAAGAATAGTATCTTGGAGAAACCAACCATCAACTCAATATTAAGATCACAAACAGGGCCGAGAAAAAGATCTGTGCACTATAAACCAGGTTTCAACTTAGACAATACTTCATATTCACAAGGCCAAATGATTGCTCTGACAATACTTACAATGAACTATCTTGTCTTTCAACAACCAAGATAAACTTGTTACTCTAGAGTTCTGTAAAAGGAATCTTGATCCACTGTATAGTTTGATTAATACTGGTTAAAACTACTTACAAATCTACAAAGTGTAGAATCCATTATTCAACAGAATCACAATGACATTCACATTGTCTCACTTTGGCCTTGTCAATGAAAACATCATTCAATAGCAGCCTTTAGGAAGCCGAAAGTGACCCTTTTGTCTTAGACACTTCCTTCAGATAATTCGATTAGACAATAGCTTAGCAATAGCATAAAAGCTCAGACAGCTCCATAGACCATGCCTTAGATAATTCATTAGGCAAGGTGTCACACATATTCATTAGACAATGTCTTAAATAGTGTTTTTGACTTGCATAACACGTCTTAAATAATCATACGCCGAAATACAACTCAAGAGCACGTTGTACATTGCAAGAAGAGGAAAGGCATGTGGTTTAGCATGAAAAAGCCAAAAAATATATATAAACCAAATAACAAGGTACGACAATCACTCCTTTGGCAATTTTGGAATATCTGGTTCCTTAGAGTTAGGATCCTAGAGGTATTCTTGACCTCATAGATAGCTTTGAGTGAATCTCAAGCTTCCTTGGCCGAGTTGCAATCACCAATCTCTCTTAAAACCCCATTAAGACATTCATCTTGATATAATGTAGAGCCATCCTATTTCTCTTCTTACATTTTTGGACTTCTTGAAGGACTTTTGGCTCCTCCTCAAGCCCAAGAACAATGTCCATCATATCTTTGAATATCGAGATAGACTCCATCCTTACCTTCCAAATAGAATACCTGGAGGTAGATAGTCTTTCACTAGATTCCAATAGGAAGGAACCCATAGAAGCCATGAAATAGTGAAGACTCCTTGTAATGAGACAATAAAATGTTGCTTCCCTCTCACTATAGGATCCTTAAAAGGTGTACTACCAACTCCTATGCAAGATCTTGCAACAAATTGTGAGATGGATCTCACAAGCTCTACCTATCTCTCTCAAACTAGATCAACCTCTCATGAAAATATGGAGTATGACAAAGTTAGAATCGAACTCACTTAGCACGTGGAAAATATACTAAGAATCCATATTTGACTCAAATACAATGGATTTGTATAAACAATATGGCTAAGATCTCAAAATTGTGACTAGATCTCAAATAGATGGGATTGGCAAGCATACAACCAAGTTTTAAGATCAAACAAGCAATATAATGATCAAACCAGCTATGTCCACACAGGTCTAGGTGCCCTAACTAACCCTCTTCAAAAGCTTATAACTTTTGATTGGCTTAACCAAATGGCATGAAACATATTGCAACAGAAACTAGACTTTTCTAGCTTTTTGACAAGCTATTATCCATAGATTTTGGATCAAATATGAGAGAGAACTCTGCAACTAAAATTGGATTTTTCTCACATGTGTCTGACCAGTGGATTCCATGCAGTATCAGTTCAGACCCAATTAGTGTCCTATTGATCTTTTTTTATCCAAAAATCAACAAGATAGAATGGGCCTATTCACTTTCTAGCTTGATTTTGATGTAAAAGTTTTCATACTAATGATGATAGATGCATAGTAACCTTAGGTAGGCTCTGATACCATGTGAAATTCACATGTGTGGAGTGTCCTTTAAGTGTGATAATGATCTCCTAAGTGGTGTGCATGCACATAGTTTAAGACTAGATTGATAATCAAGATCTATCTCAAAAATCTAAGGCAAAGACACACTACAACATGCATACATTCATCATGCAAGTACATACACGCGTGTGGAAGATGTACTTTCAAAAAACTAAGTATGAAAAGTCCTAGCACTTGGGTATAGAGAGAATGCAACAAATTGGGCTTGGGTAGAGATAGAAACCACCAATGTCACTAGAACTCAACTCATTGACCTCCAAAAAGCTCAATACAATCCTACATGTAGTATCTCGAAGTAGTCCATCCTCTGATTCTATTGGACCCCCTTTTTAGCACCTCTCACATCCTATTGGATGAGTGACTCAATATCCCTTGATTTTGATTGGACCCTTCTACCAAATCTCTCACTTATGATTGGACCCTTGACTCTTTGCCAACACATAGGGCACATCACTCATCAAATCTAATCTAGACACTGTAAACAACCTAACTAGCTCGAGCTATGTCATGATTGAGTTTTGGCCTAATGATGATAAAACATGCGTACTTGACTATTTGACCTCTAAAGACAAAATTGGCCCTATCAACTAGTGACACCAAGATGCTTGACTAACAATCTTTATGACACCCCTAAAGTCAACATGATTAATCTATTTTGACTATTTTAAACATGTGGGAACATCCTTTACACATGTGAGATTAGCTCACAAACTAGAAACATAAACTTACCAAGCTAGATTTTTGCCAATTTTCACGTGTGTGAATCTTCACTCATTTTTGCACACTGTCATTTTCTGCGTGTAAAGATGCAAATCCATAGAAAATCACTTTTGAAATTTGTTGGAGTGTGTTGAGGGTATTCCCAACATATTGTAAATAAATAAAGTTGGAAAACTAGAAATAGTTGTGAGGGTCGTGGCATCCTGCATGTATAAGCCCATGGCCCAATGAGCACTTGTAAATAAATAATTTTGGCATAAAGTTGACTTTGGGCCATGTGATTAAAAATAATAGTAGAAGGCCAAAGTTAAGCTTAAACATAAGTTCCTAAGTTTGATTAATTATTCAAAGTCAATTGGTGGTAGGTGAAGTGTGTTTCTCTCTCCATCATTGATTAATTTGTGTTTTTGGTGAAGGGTGTGGATCTCAATCCCCCCTTCCTTAGAATAGCCAATAGGAGAAAGGGGCAGGGCCTTCCCCATCCTTAAAAAGACACCATTTGTATCATATTTGCATGCTTATGAGAAGCAGGAAACTCTACCATTTTGGAGAGAAGCATCCTCATTTGCTATTCAATACTTGCTAATGCTCTTTTGTGGCTTGCTTTTGCTTTCTAGCTTACATGTTTTTGGTTTCATTTTTTATTGTTAGCATGGATAATGAGCAAAGAGCTAACCTCCCTTCTCACTCTCTTTCTCTGCCTCTTGCTCTACTTCTTCTATCTAGCAATGTCCCTCTCTTCTCTTCTTCTCTCCCTCCTTCACTCTAAAATCATGATGTGTGTGTGGTTAGTGTAGGGAAGGGTAGTGTTAAAGAGTGGTAGTGCTAGGAAAAAGAGTAGGAAACATCTAAAATTAGCATCTTGACATAGTTAGGTACCTATGCAATGATCTAATCCTCTTTGACATGCGGAAGGGCTGCTTACTGACTATATCTACACTTCCTATAGTGGCGTCATTGCCGAGGATATGTTTCACTAACAAGTTTAGTTGCATTTTTAGTTGTTTTTGCTTTTTTAGAGTGTTTCTAGGTGGATTTTGGGTAGAGCATCCATTTACAAAACCCAAAAAACCAGAAAAATAACTCAAACCTATTTTTGGAGGGAAAAGAGACAAAAATCACATCAGATTTTGTTTATTCAAAATCTAGTGGGAACCAACCTTTGCATGACTGGCAACAGCTCTAGGGTATTGTCCCAGACCTGCATAGAAGCCTACGAAGGTTCCCACCAATCAGATCTTGAAAAATCTCAAAAAAAAACCATAAAAAATCCAAAAAATCCCTTGAAAAAAAAATCAAATTTTTATAAGAACCTTTGCAGAGCTCTCTGAAGTTCCATCTCAGTGAGACCAGGACACAAAGAAGCTTGCAAAGGTTAGTTCCTAGTTTAAGTGCTCTTGTGAAGGTTCCCAGTGAAAAAAAGATGGAAAAATCATGCAAAACCCTCGCAAACACCCAAATTTTCAGTTCCAGTGGCCAAGCACCTTCGTAGAGAATTCTGAAGTTCCATCTCAGTGAGAAAAGGACACATAAGAGTCTACGAAGGCTAGTTTGATTCCAGTGAGCAAAAAATTGGATTTGAGTGCCTAAGTCACTAAAATCTAAACCTCGCACAAGTAACCTTCAGAGACCATCTCATTGGCTTCAGAATGTCATTTTACATCAGTGATGAAGTCTACGAGAGTTAGTACAAATTATTGGTGTTTCTGGACCCTTGAAGATAGTGAAATTTTCATTTCCTACGAGAGTTAACCTTTGCAAACTTTTCCAGAGATAGATCCATGCCAGATACAGCTCCTGTAAACCCTGCGAGAGTTACTTTCTAGTAGTTTTGAAAAATGAAATTTTTTGACTGAAAATCAGTGAAACAACCTTTGCACAGCCAACCCTCACATGAGTAACCTTTGGAAGCCAATCGGAACAAGGATCAAAAAGTTATCAAAGAAAAACCACCGTAAGAGGCCTAAAATCACACTATCGACCAATTATATTGATCAGATTCATTAAGATCCGAATTGAACTCCACTGTACTAGCAAAATTCAACATCCGTGGACTCTACCGACGAATGAATCTGAGATCTAGATGATCAATCGCAAGAAGAAAAATGAATCAAACACCAAACCTTCCCAGAGCTGTAGCTACACAAATTGAGGCAGAACCAGAACTAGCACCAATGGATCCTATGGGTCAATACAACGTCAGCTGCACTTTCACCCCCTGCTATTGTTCGCACTGAACTTCCTATTCCCCTCGTCTCTGATGCTTCCCTCGCCTCTGCTTCCACTCAAGGACAGTCTGTGACTATTCGGACTACCATTCCCATCACAGCTGCCCATGCCGCCTCACCCCTGCACACCGAAGCTATATCACCAAACACGTAGTATTTCATGGATATGTTCGATGATTCCGACCCCCTTGGGGCCTCCAAAGTTTTTGAAATTCTCCAGAGCCCTACGCCCTTTGAACTCCAATCCCCTGGAAGAGGATTCGAACAAATCCATGACACTATTGTCGGTGTTGAAGACTCAAGCCAGCAACTTCAAGCTGAAGACAGCCCAGCCACACTTTGGGTTTACCAAGCTGCGAAGTCATCGAAGCTGTTCGACGCCACTGTGCTTGAGGGTTTTGAGGAAGAAGATGTTTTTGAAAAAGAAGAAGTATCGGCATCTATTTCACGCCAACAAAGGACAATACCATAAGGTCCTCATGTTGCTGCCGCCTCCACAATAGTAGATTCTAGTTATGCTCTTAGTTTGGTCTCAAGCCTTGTGCAAGTGATCCAGTCTATGCTTGACAAGAAAAAAGAAATGGAACAGAGAATTTCAGATTTGGGATCGGAAAACACTCTCATCAGCCAGAAGATTGTCCAGTTGGATAGGGAATTGAAGACAAATCTGAAGCTGAAAAGAAGATGGCACAACAACACGCTGATCACCTCGAAGGATACGTCAGCTCCCTGCAAAATGCCCTGACAACCGCACAGGATCAGGTGGACAAGGCCGTGTAGGATGCAAAGCAACAGGTGCAGATTCGGCGCGAAGCTAATAAAAGTCCCCAATAACTGCATCTCGCAGGTGTCATGGGACCACCACCAGTTTTGGTGGGGGATACTGTTGGAGGGTTTGCGGATCCCAAGGCAATCCTAACCCTAGTTAATTAAGTGACAGGGATTTGGCACCCTGTGCGTGTAAGTCCAACCCGATGATCACATAGTTATTTGATTAGTTACAAGTCAATAAAAGGACTTTAGGCCTTTTTGTAGGGTTTTTAATGTCGCAAGGCTTAAATGTCAAGTTAGCGAATAAAGTTTGGTTTCCCTCCAATTTGGATGGTTCCCACACTTTTTTAAATTTGAATAATTAGGGAGGCAGAAATGGACCAATAGGATTCAGAGGCCAAGGTCCTCCTCTCTACTATAAAAAGGGACCAACTCGAGTTCCTACACATGTTCATTTCCTCATTTCAATAAAGCAGATTGGTTCTCTTCAGAAATGGATTGATGAATGTCCTTGCTCTCTATCACTTTTCCTCCATCTCTTATGCTTTCTTTGGATTTTGCTAATTGTTGGATTTGAATGTTATTGGGATTGCAAGTTGTTATACTTTTTATGAGAGAGAAAGGGAGAGAGAGAAAGAGTAAGCTATCTTTGTTGTGGATCATAGTGTTAGTGGATCGTAGTGTTAATGGATGTAGTGTTAATGTTTAGGGTTAATGGATGTTAGAGTTAGATGTGAATCCTCCATTCATGTTGAAATCTGAACTATACTATCGCTCTCATGGGAACGAACCTACGCGTGACAACTAACCATGTCTCTTGATGCTAGATTGACTAGATCTTGGATTCAGGTTAGGCAAGGAAAGAAACCCACTACATATGACTTCTCCATCACATATGCATTGGTCCTTCGTAGCTTGAATGTACCTAATGACTTTGATAAGAGCCTTCCAATGGATCATGCCAATGTTAGCTATAAATTGGCTTAAGGAGCTTATTGCAAAAGCGATGTCAGGTCTAGTAAAAACCATTATACATGAGAGATTCTAGAATCACCCGGTAGGGATAATCTCTCATTTTCTCCTGATCTTATTTTATCTGAGGACACTGGTCCTTTGACAATTGTAGGCCTGGGTGAATTGACTTGCAAGTCATCATATGTTATCTGATTACTGTGTTGTGAATGTACCTTTGTTGAGTGATAAAGATCAGCCTTCTCACTCTATCTCTGTGGATCTAATTTCCTAGACAGTAGTGAGCTTCGTACCACTTGAAATGTGCTTCTCTTTTCCTTGAAAAGTGAGCAATATGAGCTCAACCATGTCTCTTGATATTCTTCATGGAATCATAACTTGAGAAGGACACCCCTCACACTTGATCCCCGAGTGCCTTCTCAAGATCAACTTTCTGGTGCTCCTCCTTGATGGAAATCCGAGACCTCCATTTCTCATAATGATCACAACAAGCATGACCATAAAATATGTACTTCCTATGATCATTGAAGATTACTTATGCTAGAAACATAAGTCCAAAAATCACCACAACTTGGCATGATTTTTCTAATATTGAAATCAAGAAGTATTTCCATCTCAATAAGGCTAACTACTTGCTTATGGATGTAAGTGTCCACTTTGGATGCTTCACTTATTCTCATAAGAAGTTTACAACTTGCTTTTAAAATTGAAAATTTACAATCTTCAACATTACGAATGAACACATCATTCATGATCTTATTGAAACCAAAAGAAAATACATTATGAAGACTTTTCCATTCCCTTGACTTCATATTCAATGTAAGTTTACAAGGAAAACATGCTTTGCTTTCTATTAAGGCATCACACTCAACTAGTATTGCCTTAATCCCCATTTGAGATACAAAAATCTCTTCAAAGCAAAATAGTTCTTTATAGGATGTCATGAGAGCATAAATGAAACTATTTTCATTTTGTGATTGCTCCTCCTTAATAAATTTGAACTTATCTAAAGTTCCAAGCAAAATGCTTTCCAAGGACATGAAATAAATCCAAGTGACATTAATGAAAGTGACATCTATCTTTGCATTTTGAACCAAACAATGCACTTCCAGATGAAAAACTTCTAAAGGTTTGAAATGTGTGATGATGGACTTTTGAAGACAAATCTTGTAAGTCATTGTGAGACTCCAAGCCTCATGCAACTTTCCACAAAGGAAACACATATCCTTGGTGTCATGCCCATGACTGGTATCAGGTAGCGTGTCTACGCTAGGGACCGGTAGATCGACAACCCGTAAGTTAATTGTGACTATAAGGGAATTGGGGCCCTTATGTGTACATGGTCATAATTAATGGTTGTAGGCCTAAACACTTGATGGTGGATTGGTATGGGTCTATCAGTGAGTCATTGGAGAACTGGATGACGTGGCCCAGATAGGCTGCAGAGGTGTCCAGTAAGGTGTCACAATGCACTACTAGTGGTGCATGGGCCTTGGAAGGTATAAGTATACCTATTGGGCTCTCACTAGTGTATGCTTGATAGCATGACTGGTGGCAGGATGTTGCTGGTGTGATGTCTCATTTCTCTCTGAGTGATTGATCCATAGCTTGGGGCCTAGATCCATTCGATCTAGGTTTGGTTAGATTGGTTTGTCCACCATCAGGTTCCCTTTTGTTGCTTGTGATTGGCATGCTTAGAATAGGATCCTTGGATTGAGGACTTTATATGGAGGGGATCAAGATTGACGAGAAAAAGGTAAAGACGGTAGTGGAATAGCCAATTCCTAAAACGGTGTGTGGACTTAAATCATTCTTAGGTTTCACTGTGTTTTTCCATAGATTTGCAAAGGAGTACTCGAAGATTGCTGCACCTCTCAACAATATGTTGGAAGGAGTGAAAAGTCGCAAAGGTAGGCCAAGTTCTCCTATCAGATGGAATGAGAAATTAGATGAGAGTTTTCGCAAACTCAAGCTTCTAATTGCCTCAGCTCCAGTTTTGAGAATAGCGGATCCGTATTTGTTGTTCGTCATTAACACTGACGCGAGTGATACGGCTATTGGAGCTGTTCTCTTACAGGAGGGTCAGCTCGTTGCCTTTGAAAGTAAGAAACTAATCGATGCACAGGTCAGGTACACCACTCTGGAAAAAGAGCTTTTTGATGTGATCCATGCTTTGAAATCATGGAGGCGTTACCTGTACAGTAATAAATTTGTGGTTAATACGGATCATCAACCTTTAAAGTATTTTTGTTATCAGAATGATTTGCGAGGTCATAAGGCCAGATGGGCAGAACTCATGCAAGAATTTGACTTTGAAGTGCGGTATATCAGGGGCTCATCTAATCAGGTGGCTGATGCACTTAGTCGAATTGGTGAAATGAACAAACTTTCCTTCACTGAGATCAGTACAAACTTTTATCTCTCCCTGAGAGGTCTTTATTAGGAAGACCCACATTTTGGACCAATCAAGAATAAGGTTCTAGCAGTTTCATGAAGCGGGACTGATGATCATGGTGATCAGTTTGGGAGGAAGGATATAAAGGGTACTGATGACTTCTCTATCCGTAATGGACTTCTGTTCAGGAAAGAGAAGGTTTGTGTGCCTGATGTGGATGTTGTTAAGGATAAAATTCTTTATGAATGTCATGACTCACCATGCGCAGGACATCCCGGCATACATCGTACATTGGATTTGGTGCGAAGGGATTTTTATTGGCCAAATCTCAAGCCCTTTGTAGAATCTTATGTGGTCAAGTGTGACCAATGCCAGTTGAATAAAGCTGAACGCCATAAGGCGAACGGTTTGTTGCATCCACTGGATATCCCTGATAAGCGATGGGATAGTATTTCCATGGATTTCGTGGTTGGGTTACCGTGGACGAATAAACAACATGATGCAATTTTGGTTGTGGTCGACCATCTTACCAAATTGGCTACGTTTATTTCGGTAAAGACCACCGTGAAGGCTTTTGATTTAGCTAAGATATTTGTAGAGCGTCTGTTTAGGCTTTACGGATTACCGAGTGATATTGTGAGCGATCGCGATCCGAAGTTCACCGGTCACTTTTGGTTGGCCGTATTTGCTAAACTAGAGACGACACTGAGCTTGGGTTCTTCTGATCATCCTGAGACGGATGGACAGACAGAAAGAACAAATCAGACGATGGAATAAATGGTTTGGGCATATGTTTCCAGACGGCAATCTGATTGAGAAAAGTACCTTCCATTCATCGAGTTTGCCTATAATAGTAGTAAGCATTTGGCTACTGGTTATAGCCCGTTTATGCTTATGTACAGTTTTGAGCCTAGATCACCCATTGCGGTTGAGAATATGACAATCAAGTTTCAGAAAGTAGCGGATTTTCTACAGGATATGCAGGAAATGCTACAGATTACACGTGAAAATGTTCAGAGTGGGATAGGGACAAACATTATGCAAATATGAAAAGATCACCGAGAGACTTCCAAGTGGGAGATTGGGTATATTTGAGAATCTCAAAAGATTCAAGTGTAATGCATACCGCCAAGCATTATAAGTTGTCCCCTAGATATAGAGGACCGTTTAAGATCTTGAAAAAGATCGGATCCTTAGCTTACCGATTGGAACTCCCGGATGGATTGCAAGTGCATCCCGTATTTCATGTTAGTCGTCTCAAAAAGAGTCTACGTGAAGGAGAGCATCTTGGATCTGGAGATCAGTTGGACCTGTTGGATGAATCATCGGGTGTATCTCATCTTGAACCCGTAAAGATCTTGGATACAAGAACTAAACAATTGAGAAATCGTATAGTTACCGAGCATCTGGTTCGATGGAGGGGATGTACAGACGATGGCGATTCCTAGGAACGGGAAGGAAGCTTAAGGAGGAACTTTTCCAGTTTTAAGTTCTGAGGACAGAACTTGAATAAGGGGGGAAGAATGTCATGTCCATGACTGGTCTCGAGTAGCGTGTCCATGCTAGGGACCGGTAGACCAACAACCCGTAAGTTAATTTTGACTATAAGGGAATTGGGGCCCTTATGTGTACATGGTCATAATTAATGGTTGTAGGCCTAAACACATGGTGGTGGAGTTGGTATGGGTCTATCAGTGAGTCATTAGGGAACTGGATGATGTGGCCCCGATAGGCTGCAGAGGTGTCCAGTGAGGTGTCACAGTGCACTACTAGTGGTGCATGGGCCTTGGAGGGTATAAGTATACCTGCTGGGCTCGCACTAGTGTATGCTTGATTTGTGATGAGTAGCTACATGCTGCTGATGTGACTCCTCTTTCCATGACTTTGATTGATCCATAGCTTGGTTAATACAGATCATCAACCTTTAAAGTATTTTTGTTATCAGAATGATTTGCGAGGTCGTAAGGCCAGATGGGCAGAACTCATGCAAGAATTTGACTTTGAAGTGCGGTATATCAGGGGCTCATCTAATCAGGTGGTTGATGCACTTAGTCGAATTGGTGAAATGAACAAACTTTCCTTCACTGAGATCAGTACAGACTTTTATCTCTCCCTGAGAGGTCTTTATTAGGAAGACCCACATTTTGGACCAATCTGGAATAAGGTTCTAGTAGTTTCATGAAGCGGGACTGATGATCATGGTGTTCAGTTTGGGGGGAAGGATATAAAGGGTATCGATGACTTCTCTATCCGTAATGGACTTCTGTTCAGGAAAGGGAAGGTTTGTGTGCCTGATGTGGATGTTGTTAAGGATAAAATTCTTTATGAATGTCATGACTCACCATGCGCAGGACATCCCGGCATACATCGTACATTGGATTTGGTGCGAAGGGATTTTTATTGGCCAAATCTCAAGCCCTTTGTAGAATCTTATGTGGTCAAGTGTGACCAATGCCAGTTGAATAAAGCTGAACACCATAAGGCGGGCGGTTTGTTGCATCCACTGGATATCCCTGATAAGCGATGGGATAGTATTTCCATGGATTTTGTGGTTGGGTTACCATGGACGAATAAACAACATGATGCAATTTGGGTTGTGGTCGACCGTCTTACCAAATTGGCTACGTTTATTCTGGTAAAGACCAACGCGAAGGCTTCTGATTTAGCTCAGATATTTGTAGAGCATCTGTTTAGGCTTCACGGATTATCGAGTGATATTGTGAGCGATCGTGATCCAAAGTTCACCGATCACTTTTGGTCGGCCGTATTTGCTAAACTAGAGACGACACTGAGCTTGGGTTCTTCTGATCATCCTGAGACGGATGGACAGACGGAAAGACCAAATCAGACGATGGAATAAATGCTTCGGGCATATGTTTCTAGACGACAATTTGATTGGGAGAAGTACCTTCCATTGATTGATTTTGCCTTTAATAGTAGTAAGCATTCGGCTACCGGTTATAGCCCATTTATGCTTATGTACGGTTTTGAGCCTAGATCACCCATTGCGATTGAGACTCGAACGATCAAGTTTCAGCGGATTTCCTACACTATATGCAGGAAATGCTATGGATTGCACATGAAAATGTCCAGAGTGCCCAGGATAGGGACAAATATTATGCAAATCTGAAAAGATCACCGAGAGACTTCCAAGTGGGAGATTGGGTATATTTGAGAATCTTGAAAGATTCAAGTGTAATGCATACCGCCAAGCATTATAAGTTGTCCCCTAGATATAGAGGACCATTTAAGATCTTGAAAAAGATCGGATCCTTAGCTTACCAATTGGAACTCCCGGATGGATTGCAAGTGCATCCCGTATTTCACGTTAGTCGTATCAAAAAGAGTCTACGTGAAGTAGAGCATCTTGGATCTGGAGATCAGTTGGACCTGTTGGATGAATCATCGGGTGTATCTCGTCTTGAACCCGTAAAGATCTTGGATACAAGAACTAAACAATTGAGAAATCGTATAAACTGGTCTCGGGTAGCGTGTCCATGCTAGGGACCGGTAGACCAACAACCCGTAAGTTAATTTTGACTATAAGGGAATTGGGGCCCTTATGTATACATGGTCATAATTAATGGTTGTAGGCCTAAACACATGGTGGTGGAGTTGGTATGGGTCTATCAGTGAGTCATTAGGGAACTGGATGATGTGGCCCCGATAGGCTGCAGAGGTGTCCAGTGAGGTGTCACAGTGCACTACTAGTGGTGCATGGGCCTTGGAGGGTATAAGTATACCTGCTGGGCTCTCACTAGTGTATGCTTGATTTGTGATGTGTAGCTACATGCTGTTGGTGTGACTGCTCTTTCCATGACTCTGATTGATCCATAGCTTGGGGGCTAGAAACGTACGATCTAGGTTTAGCTGGGTTGGTTTAACCTCCACCGGTTCTCATGTGTGGTTGCTTTGTATGGTATGCTTAGGCTAGAATCCTGTGTTGAGGACTTTATATTTTTTTGAGAATCTCGATGGATTCAAGTGTAATGCGTACCGGCTATCATTACTAATCGTCCCCCTTCTTGCCTTTGCACTTGCTCCATCCTTCACCAAAAGCACTCTATCAAATCACAAAAATCAAATCCAAACGCTCCTATTGGAATCAACAAACACCAATGACTCTTTCTTTTGAGAGTTGACATCTAGAGATTCACAAAGATCCCAAGCATGTATGAACACTCAAATATGGACTCCTCCCTGTTCTAGACTCCCAATGGGATTACAACATGACCTTGACACTCTCACAAAATTTTTTTAATAGAAATTATTTGAGTTTCATACATATAATGTCAAAATTTTGCTCAAAAAAATTGAATTCATTCACCCCTAATGGACTCCACCAAGAACCAATTGAATTCATTCACCCCTATTCAACCCTATAATCATTAATATGGCACATGGTCCAAGATTCCTAACTTATAGCCACCTCCCCTGATTTAAGGCAATTTTTTTAATTTATAGGGACTTGCATAAATATCTACTACAAGTGGAATCTCACCTACTAATAATCTTTTCACACATGTGAGCAGTCCTTGGCATGTGTGAGATCACTCCTATCCATGTGAAATAGCTTTTCCTACCAATGAACTGATGCCAAGTGGCTTATAGATAGAAAACTAGATTTTGGCCATTTTAGCCACTAGATCTTATATGAAATGGTATGTACAACCTATATGACTCATCTAAATGATAAATGCATTTATTTCACACGTGGAAACAGGCTCCACACATGTCTAATGATGATATGTACTAGTCATAATGGTATTTACAAGATTTGATCAAGTTAGCTTTTGCCAATTTTAACACACAGTATATATGGTCAACGAATCAGGGAATGTTGATGCGGACGAGGATGCTGCAAATTCTCTCACTTCACATATTATGTGAAGTGGCTTTCTCTCACATCACAAATTATGGGAAGTGTTTGGAACGTTCCTCGTTGAAAATAGACGATTGTCGAGTTTTTTTTTTCTCTCTTTGGAATTTTGCAAAAAAGCTGACAGTGCCCTTAAAAAGTTGACACTATCCTTAAAAATGCAACGGTGCCCTTGAAAAGATGACAATGTATTTAAAACAGTTTAACTTCTTCAAAATAGTTGAAAGGAAGAAGCTGAAGGCAAGTGTCACATTTTTTGGGAAAGTGCAAAAAAACCGACACTGTCGTATTTCGGAGAAATGCGAAAAAAAACCGACATTGTTGAAAATAGTTGCACTTTTGAACTATGCTAAGTATCGCATTTCGGGGAAATGCGAAAAAGCCGACACTATTAAAAACATAGTTCATTTCTTTAGACTGTTGCGAAAGTAATGTATTTCTGCAGACTTGTTCTAAATGCTAGTTCCTGGAAGTCCTTGAAGATGGCCAAGTCTTCAATAACTTCAAATAATTGAACTTAACATCTGAACTTGAGATTATGATAGGATTGGTTACCTTTTGATGGAGATCAATCAGACGCCCGTTGTAGACATTCTTCAAATAGTTTGGCTGTCTAAGTTGTGACTCTTGTAGATATCAGATGAGCAGACGTAGAACCAAACTTAGTTTCACCTAACAATAGTTCAACGATCAATAAACGTGCAGGAAGAATTTTGAAATAGAAATAGTCATTTACCAAGGAGACAACTGTGGACTTAATTTCCAACACATTTTGGACAGCTGGCTTGATTGTCCAAGTGATTGGATCAAGTTTGACTACACACTCACGATTCTCAAAAGTTATCTTTCCTGTCTCCCAGTTATGAATTACTTGCACAACTCGTAACCATGGATGTCCCAATAAGGCATGATAAATATTTGGTGCATCAGGTAAGTCCATTACTACAAAAGTAATGAGAAACTATACTCCAGCAACAATCTTGACAAGTATATCTTCCACTATGCCCTTAGGACGAGAATTATTGTCTGATTAGCTAGCTTAGTGGCAAAAATTGTAGGCTTCATTCTTGTAAGACCCCATTTTGCACATAGCTTTGTTGAAATCAAGTTAACTCCCGAACCTCCATCTATCACGACTACCTCTTTACCAAACTGTTAGTGTTGGATTGGCAGAAGAGAGAGAGAGAGAGAGAGAGAGAGAGAGAGAGAGAGAGAGAGAGAGAGAGAGAGAGAGAGAGAGAGAGAGAGAGAGAGAGAGAGAGAGAGAGAGAGAGAGAGAGAGAGAGAGAGAGAGAGAGAGAGAGAGAGAGAGAGAGAGAGAGAGAGGTACATAAGACTAAAGTACACCTCAAGTCTGTGTGTGTCATATCATTAGAGCAAGTTATATGTTTTCAAAATAAACTAACTAGTAAGATGAAATGTGTGAATAAGATATATTTCAAATTGAAAACTAAATCGATCACATTGAGCCTAGTGTGCAAATGTAGCAACTCATAGAATGTGAGACTATGGAATAGATCCATCAAGATAAAAAAAATGACGTATTGGTGATTGAAGTGGAAGTGGTTGTTGATAGTGTAGTATGTGTAGACAATTGACGTGAAACTCTTGGATGTGATGTAACAATATGATGGAGCATGTTCCTTGTGGGCCAAAAAATTCTTCTTTAGAGCATTTGTTATTATTCTAATCATCTGCATTACAACCAGGATGTACCTAAGTGCAAAACATCTGCAACAACATGTTAGATAGTCATATTGAAAGATTACGAGTAGTTTGTTGCATTGGTCAACATAGCAGTTTATTATGGGGTCATAAAAGGTTGCTAATAATTTTTCTAATGAGTATGTGGTTAGCCAATAGTTAAGTATGAGTTACGAGTCTGTTATGAGGTCCTATGAACACTCTTTTGAGACTCTATGAGTTGCCTTATGAGTTCATTTACGAGTTCTTTTGAGTTGCCTTACAACCGGTTATGAGTTCTGCTATGAGCTCATACAAGGAGCTCCTACAAGCTCTAAGAATATAAGTTCATTAGTAGAGTTTATGACTCCAAACATGAATTCACTTGCGAGCTCTCATGAGTTTTGGAATGGAAAAATAATAGTAGTGCTATAAGACTAGCCAAATATCTCAAAGTGATTCACGAGATTTGGTGGATCATTGAAAGAAGTTATTGGATAATTTATGAGGATTGTAGTGCAATAGAATCTGTCATATTTTATATATAGCCAACAATAGTTGCTCAAACTAGCAATTACAACAATTGTAGAGATAGCAAGCATATATTTGATCCACTGCCTATTTTCCATTTTTCTTGGCTAACTCAAGCATTTGCACCATTTTAGTTAGAAAATCAACAACGCTAGGCACTTTATGAGGCATATCTACAATAATTGGACTAGATGGCCTAAAACTGTAGTTCAACTCGAAAGGACTTATTTTAGTATAAGTACTGTACAGATAGAAAGCATATATTTGATCCACTGCCTATTTCCCATTTTTCTTGGCTAACTCAAGCATTTGCACCATTTTAGTTAGAAAATCAACAACGCTAGGCACTTTATGAGGCATATCTACAATAATTGGACTAGATGGCCTAAAACTGTAGTTCAACTCGAAAGGACTTAATTTAGTAGAAGTATTCTTTTTGTTTTCATAAGATATTTCCAACAAACAATCTAGTCTTTTAATATCTTGCTTACACACATTTAAAAATATATATATTTTTAGCTTGGAGATTTCTATCACTAATGCATGGCACCGTAAAGGAGATTGAGTTTCTCCAATGACTATGCGCTTTCTTTCTTTTTTTAAATGTGGCAACATATCATGGGTAAAAAAATTTTTTGGGAGTCATCAAAGGTACATTTTGGGGAAAAAAAAAAAGATTTTTTTTACCTTATTGGAAAGCCAAGATTATGGATTTTGAAGCTTGATTAAGAGGAAATTTTATATTTGAGATATTAGTTTAGCATGTGCAAGGACTAAACTCCCATGATCTTAAAAAATGCGAATATGAGTATTTATGTATTGATTGTCTCTCGTATGTTGTTCATTCTAAATATATGTTCTCTAAAACACTTTTTTTTCTTATAGATTTATATCCATCCAATGTAAATGAATAGGAGCCAACAAGATCTCTTGCAAGTGTTAGATGTAGTACACCCTAATACTAAGAAATTACAATATGAAAGAAGAATTACAAAAGATCTTGTTGATTGTGAGAATTTTTTTTATGGATCCATGTACATTTTGGATTTGCAAAAAAGTTTTGGATAGATCTAGTCCATTTCACTACCTAGTTTCAAAAGCACAAGCTAAAAAATTATCCGATTAAGTTGGTCTATAATGTAATTGTGAAATTCTTTATGTTTGTTTTTTAATATTTGTCAGATGATGTATTATTTGAGCTTATTGAGAAAGTTGGGATCATTAGTCAAATGAAAATATAAAATGCAAAAAATAAAGTATCATCAATATGCTTTTGTTATCAGACAGACTTTTGTTTCCATTACCAAAGATGGAAAAGGATAAAAAATGATAATGTGTCGCTTGATTTAAAATTTAACAAAAATGAACACTTCAAGCAAAAACAATTGATATATTATATAATGATATACTTTTTACTGGTATTGAGGTGGAGGAAGATTGGAGGTTGAACTATATAAGGCAAAAAATTATTACTCCTATAATATGATATAGCTCAATACTTTAGGTTCATTTCTAATGATAAAATTTGCAAGTGTTTGTAAATTTTTTCTTTTTGATTAGCCTAGCACAATTATCATTCATTGCACAACTAATAATATATTATCTCTACCAAATTTCTAATATATGAAATAATTTTTTAATCATTTTTTTGTATGCATGTAACAAGAGTATGAAATTAAATGAAAAGACATTGGAAAAACTATTCAATAGCATAGGAAAACCGAAATTAGCCATCATTGTTTTACAAGTCTATGATCGACATTGGAATAAGAATAATGTAACAATCCATATTTATATCAATGAAATTCTCAAGAATGGGTTGTTTATATGATTGATTATATTTACCTTTTGATCAAAACACATATAATGTATTTCCATATTTCAATTTTTACGTACTAGAAGCTTGTGGTAAAATTTATGGTTGTAGTCATTACTAGGAGTTGGTATTGCCAACTACATTCATGTAGTTTCTCTCCGAATATATTAGAAATGATTTCAATTTTTTTTTTTTTGTATAATCTAATATCTACATCCTTTACTAGTTGAATTTGTCTTTCAATAGTCAAGGCATGAGTAGCAGTTTGTGTAGGAGCTTGCACATCTTTTTATCAAGAAACAAATTTACCATTAGAAACAAATGTCTTGATCAATTCTTGTCAAAATGTATATACATCAGCATGGTTGTAGTAATCAAGAGTGAACAATCATAACCAAGACAATGGATATAAATCTTAGTAAACATAATTTTTACAAAAGAAAATCAACATAATTGAATAAAAAAAAATGAGAAAAGATTATGTTATCAATGTCGACATCTTTTTGTAATTTGTACCACTCAAAAAATTGTTTAATATTGTATAATACAAACCAAAATTGAGAAAATCTTTCTATAATACGCCACAGGTACCCTTAGAATTAAGGGTATGTGCCCTTGGATAAGGACATGCAAGTGACTATACCTTAGTTGCAGGTATGGAGTCACGTGACCCTTGGATAAGGGGTATCCTTAGTATTAAGGGTAGGTGTCTTATATTAAGGTACTAGTGTCCTTGGCTAAGGGCAGGTGTCTATGCCTTGGATGGAGGTATGGAACCTAGAGAGGTGTTACAAAGTCATTGGATGACTATTTTTCTAAAACCTTCGGCCTCAACCTTGAACCATATCACTTTGGTCTAGGACCAAAGTATACATGCACAACTTGGGCAATGGGGCCTAGTAGGAGGGCGCCCTTCTAAAGTGTCCATTGAGTTCCCAACTCCCACAAGAAAGAGTCATAGGTTATGGAAGGAGTCTCTTGAGTTTCCATAAGCCTATGGAGGCTCTTGGACATTCTTTAACTCCCTAGGCTTCTCTCTCTCTCTCATTGGATGAGCATGGAACTCCATAGTGCATTGGAGGGGTCCATGGGCCATCTATATGAGGGTAGTAGGGCGCCCATTGGGAGGGAGAGGTCTCTCTTGTTTGCTTTGCTTATGCTCTAGTGTTGTTACTAGTGTGTAGAGTGCTTTCTTGTGGTAATATGCTTGAGGTTTGGATCTTGCTTATGGTATGGGACATAAGTAGGGTCTGGATCTTGAGAATGCTATGGAGTGTTGTGGTATGCTTGTGATTTGTTTATGGTTAGCAAGGGGGTGCTAGATAGGTCTTGCTTGGAGCTTGGATCTAGCTATGGTTGGGTGGTGAATACTTGAGGCCAGCTTGTTATCTATCTTTGTGTTTAAAGAGTAGGGACACAAGTGGAAGAGAGATCCTTGGAGGCTTGTAGATCCTTGCTTGCAAGTGGAGGCATCCTAGCTTGGAGTTGGGGAGCATCTTGAAGCTTGCATGTTGCTTGGAGGACATTTGGAGGCTCTACCTTGGATTTGGGGGTCTTCCTCACCTCTACTTGTAAAAGTGGTATCAGAGCTAGACAAAGGATGGTAACCTTTCTAACCTTCTTCAAGTTCTATTAAGATCACTAACTAAATTTTTTTTGGAAAGATTATAGGCTTTTCTAGTTGTAGGAAGCTTGTACTTGAAGTACCCAATGAATCTAGTTCTCTTTGGAAGAGAGTAGTGATGCTTATAGAATTGATTAGGGCTGATTTTTTATTATGTTAGAGAAGTTTTAAAGTAGCAAGGGAATAGTAGTGTAACTCTGTGCATAAAACAAGTTTTGAAATTCTATTTTTTGTCATTTTGAAGTTCTAATTTTCAGACCTGTAAATCTGAAAATCAGATCTAAAAATTGAAGTTTTTATAAAGCTTCATTAGTTATCCATTTCTAGACACTAATTTTTTGGTTTTGGAAATCTAGAATAGTAAGAAATGTGAAAACTTTGGTTGCTTTTGAAATGACAAATGGAATTGGAATTGGAATGGAAACTTTATGTAAACATTAGCTTGAAATAGTTAATTGAAGTTTAAATAAAGATTTGGTTTTCATTTTTGCTTTTGATTAAGGCAAATGTAGCTTGTTGTTGTTTTCCTCTTAAGCTTGGATGAAGCTTGCAAATAGTAGGCTTGGATTGAGCTTACAAACAATAAGATTGAATGAAGAGAAGTAAATGCTTTTTATTTGCATTGGATGTAACAATAGAAGCATTTCTATTATTCTAATTTGAGCACTTGTTGTTGTATTTGCATAATAGGAAAACACACAAGGAACCCCAATGGATCAAACCAATGAAAACCCAACATTTGATCTATCAAACTCATCCAATGTGGCACAAGCTCTTGAACTTTTATACCAACAAATTCAAGCCACTAATAAGCAGCTTCTTGAAACTAATCAAAGAAACCAAGACTTAGAGTCTAGGTTAGCCAATCAGAAGAAGCATGTAGTTCCACCTCCCGTAAAGGTGTTTGAGGGGGAGAAGAAGGATAGGAACTTACAAGTGGTAAGTTCTTGGCTAAATGTTTGGAACAAATACTTTGCCATGAACCAATTCCCTAAATCTGAACCTTGAAGGAAGAGTCTTAGTTTGGTGGGATGACTTAGTTGCAAAGGGCAATCAACCTTGTACATGGGATGATTTTTGCAAGCTTTTTAGGGATTATGTTCTACCACTTTTAGATGACTATGAACACTTTCAAAAGTTGAGCCATTTATCAATGAATTAAGGTTTGGAACAATTTATTCAAGATTTTCATGAGTACTTGAATCCACTTTATAGTGACATTCCGCCTAAGGTACAAATGTTAATGTTTATTGATGGGTTACCAAAAGATTATCAAGTGGATGTTCTTAGGAACCATCCAAAAACCCTATAAGATGCTATTAGGGCTGCAAAATACTTTGATGACACACCTAAACCACCTAGGGGTCAACAACTTAATGAGCAGAAAGAAAGATTTTCAATTTAAGAGGGGGGATAGGGAAGCTGTTAGTGAAACACATCCCAATTTCAACAATCTTAAGAAAACCAAGAAAAACTTTAAAAACCATCAAGGTGGCATTGATAAAGCTGAAGTTCATAAGAAGAACCTGTGCTTCAAGTGCAATGGCGAGGGTCACCGTGCACGAGATTGCGTCAAATAACCAGCTTCTACCTCAGGCAATCTATCTCGAATTAATGAGATGGATGTATTTTGTCCTTAGTTCTTTAGTCTTTGGACCTAATGATCTTAAGTGCATTAAAAGTAAAGAAATTGAACAAGGTAACCGTTAAGAATAGATATCCACTGTCGCAGATGGATGGCCTAACAGATTATCTTGGTGGTGCTGGGTACTTTACCAAGATAGATATAAGGTCGGGATTCCATCAGATACGCATTAAGGCAGAAGATATACCAAAAATCGGGTTTTGAACTCGCTTTGGTCACTACAAATTTTTGGTGTTGCCTTTTGGTTTGACCAATCCACCGGCCTCTTGCCAATAGATGATGAACAATTTGTTCAGGCCATATTTGGAAAGATTAGTAGTGGTATTCTTAGATGATATCCTAGTGTTCAGTAAGACTTTGGCAGAACATAAAGAGCATCTTAGGATTGTCTGGGACATCCTAAGAAGGGAAAAGCTCTTTGGGAAAGAGTCTATGTATGGCTTTTTTTGTGAAGGAATTGTCCTACTTGGGGCATAAGATTTTCGAACGGGGAGTGGAGATCCAGGCCGATCGTATCCAGAGGGTTATTGATTGGCCTATTTTTATCACAGTTCAAGAAATCAAGTCTTTCTTGGGGTTTGTAAGATTTTTCCGTCAGCATATTCTCCAATTTGCTCGATTGGCATTTCCACTTACCCAGGCCTTGAAAGGCTATAAGAAGCTAAGCCGGAGGGCTAAGAGTCCACTAGTGGTGTGGACAAAGAATATGAATAATTGTTTTGAGTTGCTTAAGAAAAGTGTCACTTCGGCACCAATACTAATCATTGGCGATCCTAATAAGACTTTTGTGGTTAGGACCGATGCTAGTGATTATGCTATTGGAGCTGTTTTGATGCAGGATGGACATCTGTGGCTTATGAAAGCAAGAAACTCAATCCTGCTCAGTCTAGGTATTGTACCTATGAGAAGAAACTGTTTGCAATTGTTCATTTCTTGAAAATTTGACGACATTATTTGTATGGAGCCAGATTTGAAGTTTTGGCGGATCATCAGACTCTTCGATATTTCTGTGATGCTACAGATTTAAAGGGGAGGCAAGCTAGATGGGCTGAGCTAATGCAAATCTTTGACTTTTCTATACGTTATTGTAAAGGAAGTCAAAATACTCTAGCGGATGCTTTGAGTCAATTACCGGTTATTAATCAGTTATGCTTTACTGTTATAGAACCGGGGTTGTTTCAATCTCTTCAAGGACTATATGAGTCCGATCCCTTTTTTTGAAAAGTATTGGCAACAAGTACTTTCAGGGGTCGATTCAGGTTTCCTCGAATCAGGGAAAGACTGAAACGGATTTCCTAATTCGAAACATGATTTTGTTTCGTAAAGGATAGGTTTGTGTACCAGAGAATGACACTCTAAGGGCCCAAATCTTGCATGAGTGTCATGATAGTCCATGCGCAAGACATCCGAGTATACAAAGAACACTTGACTTAGTTCGGAGGCAATTTTGGTGGCCTAAGATTAAAAGTCAGGTAGAGGCCTATGTACTGAAATGTACTAAGTGCCAGTTAAACAAAGCGAGAGGCTAAAAGGTAGTGGCATGTTACATCCTTTAGATATTTTTACTGGAAAGTGAAAAAATATATCTATGGATTTTGTGGCCAAGCTTCTACATACAGGGATCAGTTTGGGTCATTGTTGACAGACTTACGAAGTTTTGCTCAATTTATCCCAACGAAAACTACTGTTAAAGCTTTAGAACTAGCTCAACTGTTCGTTGAGAAGCTTTTTCGACTATACGGGCTGCATTGCAATATTGTCAGTGACCGTGATCCAAAATTCATTGAGAATTTTTGGCAAGCAGGATTTGAAAAGTTGGAAACAACTTTAAGTATGAGTTCTACAGATCATCCGGAATCAGACGGTCAAAAGGAATGGACCAATCAGACGATGGAGGATATGCTTTGAGCATATGTGGGCCATCGACAATCTGATTGGGAACAATACCTTCCACTGGTGGAATTTGCATATAACAGTGCAAAACATTCAATGACCGGATTCAGCCCTTTCATGCTTATGTATGGTTTTCAACCTCGATCACCAATTAGTGTTGGCATGAAAAACCTATGGGTGCAAGCCGCAGCTGATTTCCTTGCGGATATGCAAGAAATGTTACAGCTGGCTAAAGATAGCATAAGTAGTGCCTAAGACAGGGCAAGGCACTATGCTGATCTATTTCGGAAGCACAAGGTATTCATGGTCAACGATTGGGTGTTTTTTAGGGTCCCTAATCACTCTAGGGGCTGGAAAAATGGTAAGCGTGCAAAGTTGGCGCCTAGGTATTGCGGTCCTTTTAAGGTTATCCAAGTGATAAACAAGGTCGCATACAAACTAGACCTTCCAGCTAACGTTGGAATTCATCATGTTTTCCACGTTAGTAAGCTGAAACCCTCGTTGGGTTTTGGGGAGACCCTGGTCCCTATGGAAGATCTAGTGGAACTTCTTCGTGATGAGTCTGTGAGTGGACCACCTGAACCCGAGGCGATTGTTAATAGCCGGCAGAGGACCTCTACGGAGTAGAGTGCTTTGGAAATTTTTAGTCAGGTGGGGGGGCAAATCAGAAGAGGAGGATACTTGGGAAAAGGAGGCTGATCTCCAGAAGAATTTTCCAAAATGTTACATACCTATGTAACTAGCAGTCCTTCAGACCCCTAATAGTCCATTTAGTGTTGGGGGCTAAATGGCAAGGTACCCTTATGATTAAGGGTATGTGCCCTTGGATAAGGACAGACAAGTGACTATACCTTACTTGGAGGTATGGAGTCACATGACCCTTGGATAAGGGGTACCCTTAGTATTAAGGGTAGGTGTCTATTAAGGTACTAGTGTCCTTGCTTAAGGATAGGTAGGTGTCTATGCCTTGGATGGATGTATGGAACCTAGGGAGGTGTTAGAAAGTCATTGGATGACTATTTTTCTAAAACCTTGGGCCTCAACCTTGAACCATATCACTTTATTGGTCTAGGACCAAAGTATACATGCACAACTTGGGCAATGGGACCTAGTAGGAGGGCGCCCTTTTTGAAGTGTCCATTGACTTCCCAACTCCCACAAGAAAGAGTCATAGGTTATGGAAGGAGTCTCTTGACCTTCCATAAGCCTATGGAGGCTCTTGGAGATTCTTTAACTCCCCTAAGCTTCTCTCTCTCTCATTGGATGAACATGGAACTCCATAGTGGATTGGAGGGGTCCATGGGCCATCTATATGAGGGTAGTAGGGCGCCCATTGGGAGGGGGAGATCTCTCTTGTTTGCTTTGCTTATGCTCTAGTGTTGCTACTAGTGTGTAGAGTGCTTTCTTGTGGTAGTATGCTTGAGGTTTGGATCTTGCTTATGGTATGGGACATAAGTAGGGTTTGGATCTTGAGAATGCTATGGAGTGTTGTGGTATGCTTGTGATTTGTTTATGGTTAGCAAGGGGGTGCTAGATAGGTCTTGCCTGGAGCTTGGATCTAGCTATGGTTGGGTGGTGAATACTTGAGGCCAGCTTGTTATCTATCTTTGTGTTTTAAGAGTAGGGACACAGGTGGAGGAGAGATCCTTGGAGGCTTGCAGATCCTTACTTGTAGGTGGAGGCATCCTAGCTTGGAGTTGGGGAGCATCTTGAAGCTTGCAGGTTGCTTGGAGGACATTTGGAGGCTCTACCTTGGATTTGGAGGTCTTCCTCACCTCTACTTGTAAAAGTAACATTTCTTGATATTAGTTCACTTGTCGATTTGTTTTGTAGGGTGTTAGTTATGTTTTTCTTATTATTGGATCAAGATAATAGTTTGGATGTGCCCAATTATGTTGATTGGTTATTAGAAATTTCTAGTGATTCAAATGTTGAAATTAGTGTTTTATCTTTAGGGAAGGTTGTTGGAGATTTAGAGATAAGGATGTAGTTTGTTCTTCCAATGATGCTCATGCTATTCCTGATTTGTTAAATGATGCAAGCAGTTCTGTTTGAGTGTGCAACAAAGTTGACAAATGATGAAGAGTATTGGCTATCTCTAGAGGGCCATAATAATTTGTATGGTATGTTGTTTAAGTATGGCATGAGAAGCAATATCACTTGAATGTTTCATCAATTGTTACAAATGTTGGTCATCGGTTTGAAAATTACAAAACTGCTCCAGTACATTACATGTTCAAGGTACAGATGTGGGAATTGAATTCAGAAACAAACTTTTATAGTGATTTTGGTAGGTTACTTTGAAACAACTGCAAAACGTATTTTTGTAAACGTTAGTGGCACTTTTAATTTGACATTATTGTAACTCATATAATCAATAATTGTGTAATTTGAGATGATTGTGCGAACCAATATACCTCGTTGTGTTGTATGTATTCCTTCAAATAAATTTTCATCAATGTTCAACAATTGCTACATTCTAACTTTCTACATAGCCTAGTTTATATACTGATTATTTTTTAAACAACTAAAGATTTAAAAACTTCAACTTTCAAGATTGTGTCGTGTCTCATTCATAAAATCTACAAAATTGCTCCATTAGAGTTAATATTCAAGGTAGAGATGTGGGTGTTGGATTTTTGAAGAAAATATCAGAGTGATTTTGGGGAGTGTGGAGAGTTTCTTTTAGTGTGGAGAGGTTCATTTAGTGTTGTTACAAGTAGTATTGTTGTGGTAGGTTATTTTGAAACAATTGTAAAAGTTAATTTTTTTGTAAAGATCTATAGATTCCCATAAATTTTTCCTCTATGAGAATCTGTCCTATAAGGCAAAGATTCCAATACAAGGGCCGACTTCCATAAAGAAAAATTATGAGCATAATTCTTGCCTGTACGTATGGGCCGGGAAATTATGTTAAAAAAAAAAAAACTCAGGTCTGGTATTTACATATTATGGAAGGAGGCAGACATATGACATTATCATGATAAGGAGTCATAGGTGAGGCTCGGAGGGACCGAGTCTATGATTTCTTACCGAATAAAATGTCATATGCCCAACTACTACACCTGTTCGGCTATTTCCATGTGTAGAATAATGAGCACATTGGCGTTCCCCCCCCGATGGCCATTATGGAACAGAATCTTCATTTGGGCCAACTATGATCCCTTACTAGGTTGCATAACGAGCATATTGGCTTTTTTTTTCCCTCCTAACAACCATTATGAAACATAATCGTCATCTAAAAACCAAAATCCGTCTCTCAAAAATAGAATCATCTTATTTTTTCACCTCAGTCCTCCGCACATTTTACTTTTCAAGAAATCTAAAAAATGGGCAAAAAAAGTCACATGCGCTCCTTACGTATAGCAGAAGGCCCCCATCCCAAGGTCTTCCACCACGGCGACAACCTTAAGTCAACTTATCAAAAAATCACGTAAACAATTTTTTTTTATAAAATTCAACTCGGGGAATCCATGCTTATGATTATTATTAATAAGCCCACTTTACACCTTTGTAAGATTCATTGAATGATGTCTATAATTTGTGCCATAATTTGTGCCATTTCAGCCTTTCTTCCTCTTCTACGTTTTACTAGTAGCATATAGTATCTAGGGTTGATCGATAGTATTTCTAGGGTTCTTCCTCTTCTACGTTTTACTAGTAGCATATAGGATCTAGGATTGATCCATAGTATTTCTAGGGTTCTTCCTCTTCTACGTTTTAGTAGTAGCATATAGTATCTAGGGCTGATCGATAGTATTTCTAGGGTTCTTCCTATTCTACTTTTTACTAGTAGCATATAGTATCTAGGATTGATCCATAGTATTTCTAGGGTTGATCTATAGTATTATCTAGGGTTGATCGATAGTATATCTAGGTATTTCTATGTAGAACCGATCTAGGGTTGATCGATAGTATGGATAGCATGGAATGCAGCGCTGTTTCATCGACAAAGCTCGCTTCCAGAGAGATCAGATCGATCAGATCAGACCTGCTTGGCCTCTGATTCTTCTGATTGTTCGCTCGTCAGCTCCAAAAATGGCCTCAAAATGCTATCTGATCGTCTTGGCGCTCTAAGTTTTGTATGAAACGGTTGCAGTGGAACTACATATTTTCTTGATCATCAGAAGGATCGTCTTGGCGCTCTAGTTTTTTGTGAAATTGTTCCAGTGGAGCTACATATTTTCCTGATCATCAGAATGATTGTTATTATGAAGTGACTGCAAGGATCTAGGGTAAAGTGCCGCAATCGGTTTTTCAGCTCATCTTTCTAAATCTTCCAGTGTAATTCATCCCTTTGGATATTTCATGCGAGGGAAAAACCACTAGTGAGTAATTGCTAGCCATGAGAAGATTGTTTTGCGCTGCTGTTTTGGTTGCCGTCTTGTATTCTATTAAGGTTGGATCCATTGAGCTAAGGGGGTTAGATGCAAGATTCGATCAGTGTCAGCATGCGACAAGTAAAGATTGCCAGGACGCAGTGGGAAAGGTTTGTAAGTGGTGCGACCAGCCGGAAAAGTGTTACCCCTCTGATTTTGCAAGGAGTCTTGGCATTCTGTGTAGTGGCCAGCAATTGCGGCATGCGACGGAGGTTAAAGAATGCGAGGATGTTGCGTTTCGGAATCAGTGCCTGTCAATGGATCGATGCCGTTGGTGCAAGAGTGAGGTTTTAGATGATGCTTGTTTCAGTTTGTCTGAAGCTCGTAAACTACCGGTGCAAGTGTTTAGTTGCGCTCAGGCTTCTTAATTCCTCTGAAAGCTTCAGAAACTATTTGTATGCCCTTTTGGCCGGCAGGAAGTTGAGGCAAAACATATCACGGAGAAGAGGTCTGATTTGACAGTTACTTTTTATTTGGATATTTCGGCTCATCGAGTTCTTTGTCGTAGATATTTTCTAAGTAGGCATGAGTCTGGATTAAAGCTAAGGTATAGGAATTTTTAGCTGACAGGAAGGCTCGTCTATTGCTTTCTTTCTTAAGATTAAACGTTGGTAATATGTAGACCAGGCAGAACATTAATCAATGATGAATTACGTTGTTGAGCTGTAATGATATTAATTTGACAAATAGGTCTGCAAAAAGGTTTCACCTTTCAAACATCAGGCGAAACAAAATTACATCAAGTACTTTGTCTTTTGCAGCTCTCTACAGCTGCTGCTTTAATCCATTCATAGTAAAAGCGATGAGCTGAAAAATTGAATGTGCTTTCTAGAATCTCTCTTAGAAAGTTGCGAGGGAGACTAGAGTTTCTTTCTGCTCTCCAGGGTGCTTCGCAGTCCATTAGGGTTAGTTTGAAGAAGAGATTTGAACTTGCAGCTGATATTAGTGATAAAGCAGATCTTGGTAGCACATAAAGCAAGTTTCCATTCTTCTTCATTCAAGTATCGCCTAGCTGCAAAATGCACCTGTAAATTAAAAAAAGTTGCAAATTTGTTTATTGAACATGGAAGAGCAAGATAGTCTCATGAGTTTCTATTATGTTGCAGTGAAATGCTTCATGTTTGAGATCTTTCCTTCTTGCACACGAAATATTTTCCATGCCTTTGATGAGATGCAGCTTTGGTCACAGTATTTGCAGTGATCAGCTTCGAGGTGAAACAAATTTAGCAGCCCTTCCTCTTTACTGATCAGACTCAAGCTCGATTTGAATTCTTGCATCGTCTTAGTGCAGCAAAGAGTTGCCTGCTATTTCAAACAGTCGGTAGGTTTAAGTTTTCCAGAATTTGCTCCACATGAGATTCATTGCTTTTTGGTCAATTATGTGCTTGATGCTGCTCATGAGGTATGAGACAAAGAAGGGAGCATAACTATAGAAATTAAGGCACACATGAAGCTGATTTTTTGGGCAGGATTTGGGCAGAAAGATCAGTGACTCACAGGATACTTTTTTGCCATTAAAAATCCTGAATATCAGGTTGTCCTTTACACAAAGACCAGTGATAGTCAAGGGTGATTATTTTATCAAAAAACATCAGACCTTTCTAGGTACGTGTTATTCAATGTGGAGCTGGTTACCCGACTGCTATTTGCATGAATAGCCCAAATCTGCGTTCATAACTTCTATGTTTCTTCATGTCATAACCGTTGCCATGCACAAACTTATCTTATCAACTGTGTGCCACCCTCATAAGGTGTTGCTAGCCAGAGCTTGTAGGATTACTTTACCTGCAGAAAAACATTGCAGAAGCTAGCAAATACAATAGCTAATCATTACTCATAAGTACTAAATGATGGGAAATCCCATGAACAAGGTTACATGCCGATTCGAATCGGCCGATTCGTCCTGATTCGAACCGGCTAGCTAGGTTCAAATCAGGAAACATTGTTTTTTTGGTCGAGGGGCCAAAAAACGGTTCGAATCGGTTTGAACCGGTTTTCGGTTCGAATCGGCCCCTAACGATTCGAAGGTTTGAACCGCGATAGGTGGTTCGAATCAAGGTTGCATCCCGATTCGAACAGGTCGATTCGAACCGGCCGGTTCGAACTGATTCTTTGAGGTTCGAACCTTTTTTTTTTTCAATTCTTAAAAAAAAAAAGTCAAATATTCACTGATAGTACAGATACTTTAATTTTAATAGCTAAACAATTTCAATCTTCCTCTAAATTTACAGATATTAGAATTCAGGATAATCAGATCTCTTGTGACGGTGTGACCTGTCGTATCAAGATTCAAAACAGAATTTACAGAAATTAGAATGACATTATGACCCAAGTTTAAGAGAACTACAGTAAGTTGAAACTTGAAAGTTCAAAGTTGTAAGTTGTAACTACCATCTTGTAACCATATCCTGGCCCAGTGGCCACTGGCCTCGGCCCCCTACTACTTGGGTACAATGATTTGCTAAGTGCTCACTTGAAAGTTGACATTGGCAACTGCTTGCTAAGGAGACTCAGGACTGTGAGTGACAAGTGTGGAGTAAGTTGTAACGAGTTGGAACTTGCCAGTGGCCACTTGGACGTTGCCGGTTGTAACTCAAGGTTGAGAAATTAGGAGCCTGGAGTATAACTGAAATTTGAGCTCAGAGGCTAGAGCTGAATCCTGATTCCTGATAATAGATTATAGTTATTAGTGACTAGTCACCACTGACTACTTAGTATTTAGTACTAAGTTCTAACTTCTAACTACTAACTAGTGAGTCGTGACCATGGTCCACTTACTAGTCTGATACATACTACAATGATCACTGATCAGTGATATGCATAATGGCAGGCTGCAGTTACGAGCTAGGTACTAGGTAGAGTCTAGAGTCTAGACCCGGGACTGTACTACGTAGTACGTAGGTACTAGGTACAATGTTTGACTCTTGAGAAAGCCAAAAAAAATTAGGTTAGAAACTTAGATGTATCTTACATCTGTCATCATCATTCATCATTCAACATTGAAGTTTTAACATTGAACATTCTATTATCTATATGACATATGTAACTACAGTCTACTAAGTTCTAATTAGTAACTACTAAGTTCTAACTAGTAACTTCTAACATAATACATTAAAATTTAAATACCAAAATCAAAATTGTAAAACTTTAAAGTTTAAACTTTAAACCTTTAAGGCTTTAACCATTAGTAATTAGATAATCAACTAACATTAAACAAACTACATAGTACATACTACAATTAAAACTTAATCTCAGGAATCAAAAACTTGAAACTTGAAACTAGATTCTAGAATCCATAATATATCATGATTCATGAATCATAACATAATAGTAAATACATATGCCAGGTGCCTCATGAGTCCGGTCACCAATGTAATGCGTGATGTGTCTGATGATAAATCATGATGTGTACATCCTACACTGTAAACAGCTCAAGAGTCAATGCTCATCTAGTGACATGAACATCTACAGACTAGTAACTACAATGATTTAATATACAATCATCTGACATCAATGAGCACTGAGCAGGCTGCGGTGAGCACTCTAAGCTCTCCTACGCCTGAGTCTTCTCCCACTCGTTGGTGCTGTGGTGCCTGTTGTGGCCTCTCGAGTGGTAGGCTCAACTGCGAAATCCTCATCAGAGGCAGAGGTATGATGCCCCTCATCCTCATCCCCGCCCTCCTCGGACTCCTCATCCTCGTACTCCTCCTCCTCTGAGGACTCTGACCCTGATGATGCCTCAGACTCAGACTCGTCCTTGGGGCTATGAGCACGGGAGCTGCTACCCTCTCCTGCTGTTGTAAAGCTGACTTGGGTGCACCCAGCGTGCCCTGTAAGACTCAAAGGGGTGACACTCCCTAAGGTCCCAGAGCAAGTTAGAATGTCAAGGACTGAGCCTCCGACCTGTGGTGAGCCAGTCAAGTAGTCACAAAGTCATGAGCTAGCTCTGGAGCTCGAGTCATGGCCTAGTCAGGAAAGCAGGTTGATTCGGCCGCCGGGACGGCTCCCGGGACCCATGTCCGGGAGCCAGACTGATTCTGCCAGGCTTGCCAGGCTTAATCAGCAAAATAAAAACTAAGTCCTAAAAAGCGTGCTTTACCAGAAAGCACTATGTTTCAAACCAGAGGGGGTGCGCCGAATCACAGCAGAACTATAAGGGGGAGTCCGGCAGACAGAAACTTGGGCAGCTCAACCAGCGCCAGGAATCCAGTCGCCAGGTCTCAGCTCCCTCTACCAGCACGAGCCAGGCACAATGCCCAGCACGTGTTGGTGGCCCCGAGACCGGTCAGTCTATGTATGAATGTAACCTCTTCCAAATCTAATAAAGTTGATCCTTGGGGATGATTACCATTTCGGTTTCGCCTCCGGGACTGGTCCAAGTGGAAGGACCCTTACTACAACCTTTTTGCGTCGCTGGCGCCTAAGGGTCCCTGTCATCGACATGGGGCTTGCCGCTATGCCAATTGGTCAGTTTGGCGACCACTATGCCTTGGGTTTCATGTGTGGCTTGTCTTTGCCTTTGGTTACCTTTTGGGGACGGATTCTGAGTTGGCTTTCGGGTTGGTTGGGATTCCAGTTTTCTTAAGTCTGAATGGTTAAGCTTGTTACGATTCTGAGTTGGCTTTTACGTAAGTGCATGATGGATGAATGTTAGACTTAAGCGCGTGTTGGGGAAACCGCTCAAGTCCCAGCGCCCTTTGAGGCGCCGGCGCAACATGTGGTATCAGAGCCGACTAGCCGGTCAGCTACGCAAGTCTCACAGGGATGGCCACGTTTTTGGGATTTGTCAGAACAACCGTTGCGCAAGGTGCTGCCCACAGTGTAAGCACGGGTGCGTCCACGGTCGGGGTGGTCGGCAGAACGGGGGACTTGATGAGTCAAAGTGCTGCCCTCGAGGTGTAAGCACGGTCAGTTCTCGCGGTTCGGGCCTGGCGCTGTCTGCACGTAGGACGGATGAGGCAAAGTGCTGCCTAGGTAGGTGAAAGCACGGTCTGTACCTTGTGGGGTGCGGGGCGACATATTCGAACTGTACGGGTTAACCATTGATACAGAGATGCTGCTCGAATTCGGGTGTAAAGCACGGGTGGTTAGCTGCCGGTGCGGGATAGCTGCCGATCGTTTAGCTATAAGGGCTATCGACCAAAAAGTGGTGGGGCGTGACTGAGGCAATGTGCTGCTTAATGGTGAAAGCACGGATGGTTGGATGGATGTTTCCCCGTGGGCTAATTCTGTGATAGATTTGTGTGGGCGCGGCTAGGCAAAGGTCCTACGTTCGGTCTCAAGGGGGGTTTGTGGCTTGAGAAGGATCCTCTGTGTTTGCTTTGGTTGGTATGTTCCGTGTGTCGTGTGCTTGCTTGGACACAAATGACCTGGTTCCTACTTGGCTCTCAGGTGATGTGGGCGTGCTAAGTTTGAGGAAGGGATATTTTCATTGAAGCTGATTTAATAAAGAAGAAAAGAGAGCTGTGGGGCCCGGCTGACAGAAGGGAGAGCTTCAAATATAAAAAGGATTGAGGCGATAATCTGTTGGAAGTACACCTCTGACTATAATGGAGGACCATCTTGAAGAATTACGAGCACTGACGGACGGAGAAGAGCTGACTCGAGAATACAGCTCTCGCATGCATCGAGATGGCACCAGGTCCAAGTCGAGAAAGAAAGAGCGTATGCACTCCACAGTGGCGCCCCTCCATGAAGAGATGGGTGGCCCTTCTGAACCTACACCAAGAGATGAACCCTTGCCAGAGGCACAACAGGACCTTTTTGAAGTGAAGATGCGGCAATACTTATCAAGCGCAATGACGGCTATGCTTAGCGAGGTGAAGAAGGATAGAGAAACCGAAAGGAAAGAATGGCAAACATCCTTGCGAGCCATGAATCTTACCCAAATTAACCTTGCTAGAGAAATGAGAGACGGGCTAACACAGCTCGAAGCCAGGTTTGAAGAGTTGGAAGCAACTAGGGAGAATGCAGTGGCGCCTCCTCCACAGATACCAAGAGAACCACGAGCGCGAACCACGGAGGGCCCAAGAAAGACTGCCAAAGTGAAAGCACCACCTACTTTCAAAGGAGAGCGTGACATTCGAGTTGTGGAAGATTGGTTGTTTCACATGGACCATTACTTCCGTCTAATGAGAACTCCTGAGGAAGAAAGAACTGACTTGGCATTAGCATATTTTGAGGGCTACACTACAAATTGGTACCGGATGGCAGGAATGCATTTTCAAACATGGGACGCATTCAAAGCCGCGTTACGAGAGGAGTTCATACCGAAGGATTCACACATGAGATTGAGGACAGAATTATCGGGGCTCAAACAGAAAGGGTCATTGCGAGAGTACCTCAATAGATTCAGACAGAGTGTATGGGTTATTGAAGATATGTCCGAGGCGGACAAAACTCATTACCTATTGTCTGGAATGCAATCCTGGACCCGACGTGCGATAGACAGCTACATGCCCCATGATTTCAATTCAACTATTCGAGCGGCTGAAATGGTTTGTGATTATGAGAGCACATTGGCACCAGCTGCTCCCGCAACCTCAACAAGAGTATTTAGTGGATCCAGACCGAGTCCGAGCTTCTTTTCAAGGGGGGACTCAGCTCCAAATGGCAACCAAGCCTCAAGTAGCGTGAATAAATTCCCAACAAAAACAGGGTTTGGCAACCAAGGCAACAATGGGGGGAACATGTTCCAGAGAAGAAACAATGTTGGACCTTCGACTAGTCACAGCAACAGCTCACCAACAGTGGGCAGTTCCATGCGTTGCTTCAACTGTCATCAGCAAGGTCACTCTTGGAGATCATGTCCCAAACCATTGAATAAGCAAATCATGGCTGCCATTGAAGGATTTGATAGGATGGAGAGAGAGGCATTTGATCAAGAAGATGGTGAACAAGATGATGAAGAGGACCTAGAAACGGATTTGACGGAGTCTGACCTGAATGCCTTGCAACAGATAGGGGCACTTGCGGCTTATCGTGAACATCTTATGGCGACTCCTGCGAGGGGATCCAAGTTATTGTACCTGAAAGGCTGTATTCAAGGCAGGATCATTTACTTCATGGTAGACCTGGGGGCGTCACATAACTACTTGTCAGAAAAACTGACAGGAGAATTGGACATCCAATGTGAAGAAAATGTGACTCCTATTTGTGTGGAGACCGCGAAAGGTACAATGACCACTTGTAGATTGGCAACCAACTTACCAATCTCTCTGGGAGCCTGGAAGAATCGACTAACGTTCACAATCTTGAAGATGGATGCCTTCGACGCTATTTTGGGATTAAGTTGGTTTAACGAACATGTGGTGGCCTTCTTGGCAAAAGGGGTTAACCTTGTGTTATTATATAATGGCAGGAGACCTTGTGTCGTCAGAGCTGTGCCAGGGGACCAACTAGAAAAGAACGACACAAATGAACCTGAGCCAACCATTCCTCCCAATCTCATTCACCTATTTAACGAAGGACAACCAACAGTGACAGACCAGCTGACACGGGAACAAATGGAGCCAAAATTGCCTATAGTCTCTACATCAAAGGTGAATTCAAGTGCCGATGCAGAGCTCAAAGAGCTCACCTTGTGTGACCAAGCGAAAACTCACCTTTTTAATGAAAGACATCCAACAGTGACAAACCAGTTGACGCGAGGTCAAATGGAGCCAACATTGCCTGCAGTTTCTACGTCAAAGGTGAATCTAAGTGCCGATGCAGAGCTCAAGGAGCTCAACCTGGACGACCAAACGAAATATCTAGAGTCCTAGGGGACTCATCCAGATGTGCGACGACAACGACATATCTGAGGCTTAAGGGAGCCGTGAGTACCTTTTTCTTTCATGCTAATAAAGTAAGCCGCATTTCTCATTGAGGAGTGAGCTTCAGTTTGATGTCTAAGTGCAGCAGCTTCACACAGGTTTTACGTAAGTGAACTAGATCCACACTTTTCCTGTGCTGGGTGTAAAACACAATATCATTACTCTGCTTTACAGTTGGTTTCCTTTGGCCGGTGAATCAAGCCCGTGCCCTTGTATATGTGACTAAAGTCTGGCCGGTGAATTAAGCCCGTGCCATGAGTCTTAGGTTCTAGTTTGGCCCTGATGAGGACATCAGCTTTCTCAAACGAGGGGAGGATGTTGTAAAGCTGACTTGGGTGCACCCAACGTGCCCTGTAAGACTCAAAGGGGTGACACTCCCTAAGGTCCCAGAGCAAGTTAGAATGTCAAGGACTGAGCCTCCGACCTGTGGTGAGCCAGTCAAGTAGTCACAAAGTCATGAGCTAGCTCTGGAGCTCGAGTCATGGCCTAGTCAGGAAAGCAGGTTGATTCGGCCGCCGGGACGGCTCCCGGGACCCATGTCCGGGAGCCAGACTGATTATGCCAGGCTTGCCAGGCTTAATCAGCAAAATAAAAACTAAGTCCTAAAAAGCGTGCTTTACCAGAAAGCACTATGTTTCAAACCAGAGGGGGTGCGCCGAATCACAGCAGAACTATAAGGGGGAGTCCGGCAGACAGAAACTTGGGCAGCTCAACCAGCGCCAGGAATCCAGTCGCCAGGTCTCAGCTCCCTCTACCAGCACGAGCCAGGCACAATGCCCAGCACGTGTTGGTGGCCCCGAGACCGGTCAGTCTATGTATGAATGTAACCTCTTCCAAATCTAATAAAGTTGATCCTTGGGGATGATTACCATTTCGGTTTCGCCTCCGGGACTGGTCCAAGTGGAAGGACCCTTACTACAACCTTTTTGCGTCGCTGGCGCCTAAGGGTCCCTGTCATCGACATGGGGCTTGCCGCTATGCCAATTGGTCAGTTTGGCGACCACTATGCCTTGGGTTTCATGTGTGGCTTGTCTTTGCCTTTGGTTACCTTTTGGGGACGGATTCTGAGTTGGCTTTCGGGTTGGTTGGGATTCCAGTTTTCTTAAGTCTGAATGGTTAAGCTTGTTACGATTCTGAGTTGGCTTTTACGTAAGTGCATGATGGATGAATGTTAGACTTAAGCGCGTGTTGGGGAAACCGCTCAAGTCCCAGCGTCCTTTGAGGCGCCGGCGCAACACCTGCCCTCCTCCTACGCTCTGCTCGAGTGACAGGCCCTGCGCAGTGTACACAAAGGAGGACAAACGTGTTATTCCCTGCAAATTAGTAAATTACGATAATTAGTAACTTCAAACTTCGAAAATTTAATTCAGGACCTTAGACAATCCTACTTTTCTCACCTACACTCTGCATGGCCACCTCATGGAGGAATGCGTACACGTCCTCCTCTGATTGGTCTCTTGGTGGCAACTCTGGAACCTTTGCCACAACGATCAGATCGGGATTAACCTACGGTCACAATGCACATTGAAATCAAGACAAAATTTGGAGGGTCAAGTCCCGACAAAAGTTAAAATTTAGCTACAGTCTAGTTTCTACTATGTAGTATGTAATATGATCTATTTAGTAATTACTAACTGCCAACTGGGTCCTGCCACCTGGGATGATGGATCACATTTTAGAATTTAGAAATGATAATTTATGGCTTACAAGTTACCTGGATAGGCTCTGCGGTGGTCTGGAGTCTACCCAAAAGTCTCAAGTTGGCGTGTACGTACACCAATCTCTCCAACTGCGCTGATGATAGTCGATTCCTCTTCTTTGTGTGAATCATGGAATGGACACTCCAGTTCCTCTCACAAGCGACTGCAGTGCAGTTCTGTGAGAGAATCTTGATGGCAAGGCGACGCAATTTGGGGACATCAACCCCAAACTTCGATTACTATGACACGGGACGTAGTTGGCCTGAATCACAGTTCAAGGGGCAGTTAGTAAAATGTGAAGTAACAAGTTTAAACTGTAATGGACCATGCCACATGGTTAGTTTTTAACCCTCTCTCAAAAGCGCCGGGCCAGTGGCGAACTCCAAGGTCTCCTGCCTGAAAATCTGAAGCTCATCCAGCAGGTTATCTTGCTTGCGTACATCAGGATAAACTCGGGAGATATAGGCATTCCAGCCATCCCTGAGCTCCCTATCTGTGAACTGCTCCTCATTCCTTCAAAGTGGATGGAGTATGTGGGCCCTGGCATGCAGGGGCCTATGAAACCACTCCCACCTACTCTGCCAAAGGAGCCGGACCTCCGCAAGCCTGCAAGAATCAAGATTGAAGAGTCAAGACACAGTAATAATTATACAATATAGTACAATATACATGATAGTACATACTGCATACTACTGTCTACATACTACATTTGAAATTTGAATCTTGATATACCTCTCTGGGCTAATGGTCGTGCAAAGCCTCAATTGCTTGCCCAGCCTGTCCATGAACTCGTACAAGAGGCCCAATGTGCAGCCCTCTCGATCTGTAAGGCGCAGGACAGTGTAGATGGGTTGTAGGCCCACCACAATGGATTGAGCTTCATCCCAAAATGGTGAATACATAATGGTCTGCTCGAATCTCTTACTCTTGGGCTCCTGTGACGGCCCCCAGTGCGTCCAGTCAACGACAACAACCATCTGCCTTAAGCCCTAATGAACTTTCAGCAGTCGTTCCAGGACCAGGAACATAAATGCAAACCTGCATAGGGCACATTGCACAAGTGAGAAAGTCTAAGTTCTAACTTCTGACAAGAGTCGAGAGTCAAGAGTCAAGACAATACATGGCACATGCATCATTGCATGAAATATTTACCACTACTAACTAAATAGTAAATACTTACCAACAGTCTACAGAAGCGCATTCAAGAATAAAATTTGAGTTGCAACTTGCATACCTGGTGGGGGCAGGTCTCAAGACATCCAAGGTGGACTGTCTCCTGAACATGGCTAGGACCCTAGGCTTCTTGGTGACAAATCTCACTAAGAACCGTGCAGTACGCACCACCTCCGAAATCCATGGAATCTTGGCAATGTCGAAGATTCTGCACCAGAAGGCAGGTTAGGCCGGGTACTAGGCCCTGCCTCATCTGCAGCTCTGTCCTCTGGGCCATGGGAAGCGAGGGGTGAGCGGATGGCAACTAAGGGGTGTGATTACAATACAATTTAGAAATTAGATGATCAATGAAATTGAAACTTCAAACTTGATGTATCATGTGAGTTAAAACGTAAAACTTGATCAATGTTTGAACTTTGAAGTGTAAGAGTCTTAGAGTTGAGTGTTTACCTCTCGATCTAGGCCCCATCCTCGAAGGGCCAACCTCCTCCGATGCGACAAGAGTGAGTAGCGTGTCGGGAGCATGCATGCAAGGGGCAATCTCGTACCCCCTTATACGTAACAAATGTGCCTTGATGCGTGTGGGCCTTCCAATGTAAGATTGGTGACAGTATCTGCAAGTCCATCTCTTCGTGCCCGATGTGCCATAGGCCGCAGCGTTGGTGACGTGATCCCACAAGGGATCCCTATCCCTCGGTATGGTGGCCCGTCTCTCTCTCTCTCTCTCTCTCTCTCTCTCTCTCTCTCTCTCTCTCTCTCTCTCTCTCTCTCTCTCTCTCTCAGATCTCTCTAAGTTCTAAGTTCTAACTAGACTCTAGTAACTACTAACTCAGACTAACTCCTAACTTCTAAGTTCTAACTTCTAACTTCTAACTTCTAACTAAGTAGCTACCCAGGTCCCACACCCCTCTCACAATGCCCACTGCCCAGGCCCCACATTGAACTCCATCAAGATCCAACACACACAGTGCACACAATGTCACACACACACAAAATATCACACACAGTGCTGAGTGCACACAAATTGACACACACAAACACACACACACACAATCTCAGTGCTCAAGCCTCACACAAACTCACAGTGCAATGTGCACACATCTCAAAACTCACACACACACACACACACACAATGCACACATGTCACACACACACACACAATCATTGATTCACTCACACACACTGTACACATCAAAAGACACACACACACACAATATCACACAATCACTCACACACACACGCACACAATATCACACCATTCTCTCTCTCTCTCTCTCTCTCTCTCTCTCTCTCTCTCTCTCTCTCTCTCTCTCTCTCTCTCTCTCTCTCTCACACACACACACACACACACACACACACACACACACACACACACACACACACACACACACAACAGTGAGCACACACACACACACACACACAATCTGAATGGCAAATGCACACACAGTGGTGCGAACACAATCCTGAGGGCCGATGGAAATCGTTTTAGGGCCAGACAGTTTGAATGGTACAAACGGTTTGAACCGGGTCCGAACGATTCGATGGTTCGAACCGTGAAAGGCAGTTCGAACCGGGGGTCGATGCAACTCATGAACATACAAAAAGATTAAAATGTATAGAATGATATCGGCGAATGACAAAAATGAATGAAGCTAATCAAAAGCTTAATAAAAAAAATAGTAAACTAATTACTCAAAACCAACTGTTTGATGTAAATCACTAACTAAAATAGTTTCACTAATAGATAATGCAGGAAGCTTTGAAGCAGCTAGTCCTACAAATTGAGCTCGTCGAAGGATTGAAAGTGCATGTGAATGTTGTAATGCAATAGAAATGCACTGACAGTAGAAACAAACAATGACGAATGGTAAGAAAATTAAAGTGTCTAGAATGATACTGGCAAACGACAAAAATGAATGAAGGTAATCAAAAGCTTAATAAAACTTAAAATAGTAAGTTAATTACTCAAAACCAACTGCTTGATATAAATCACTAACTAAAATAGTGTCACTAATAGGTAATGCACAAAGCTCTGAAGCAACTACTCTTGCAAATTGAGCTCGTCGAAGAATTGAAAGCAAAAGAAACACTGACGATGGTAACATAATGCTTTGTCCTTGGCGTTTCATCGCAAGCTTCGCACATAAACACAAAAAATCACAAAAAATTTTATGAAGACATCCATATGTTTCCAAGGCAAAGCGGATAAAATCTTCAACGTATGTACGATCATTATAATCTCGCTCCTTTTCTTGAGCTACGTGAGATGCAGCGGCCCCTTGCGTGGTGGAAGAACGACGAAGGAGGTCCTGATGAGAGACATTATCGTCTCAATTCAAAGTACTCTCTCATGGTTAAAGACGAGCTCAACAAGCATCTTAAGGCAGATATTATCTATCCCGTCTTAAGCAGCGAATGGATTTCTCCCATTGTTATTGTTCCAAAGAAGAAGACTGGCAAAATATGAATATGCCAGGATTTTCGAAAGCTCAATGCTGCCACAAGGAAGGATCATCATCCTTTACCCTTCACTGATTCTATCTTAGATCAGGTTGCTGGTCAAGAGCATTATAGTTTCCATGATGGTTTCTCTGGCTATAATCAGGTTGGAGTAAGAAAGGAGGATTGTTCAAAGACCACGTTCACTATAGATTGGGGCACTTATGCTTACAACAAAATGCCCTTTGGTCTTCGCAACGCACCAGTGACTTTTCAGCGAATTATGATGTTAATTTTCCTAGAGTGGGAATTTTCTCATGCGAGAGAACAAGGTCAACTCGACATCGAGAAGATTACGAAGAAGGCCCTGGTGAAATGTGTCTGTTTTTGAACAACATGAAAACCACTATCATGAGCAATAGCAGCAAGAACATCACGAATGGAATCATGCACAACAATACGTTCTCCACCTGAGGGGCACCGCATAAGATGAGTACCCAAGGAATCCAACACACACCCACATAAACACTTAGAGAGACCAAATAACATTGGATGTGGAAGTCTCAATTTGGTTCAAAGGGCAATTATAAACAAATCATTGTTGAGCCACAAGAGTGGATGAACTGGACGTGCAACCAACCAAGCCTCTGCACCTGGAGCAGCACATGAAAGAAGACGAGCTCGAACTGCATCTGAAGGTGAATCATTGATAACTTGACTGAAGGAATAAGAGTGAAGATGCTCCATGATAGTCTTCTGAAAAATCAGTCACTGATTTGTCACCAAAGATTCAAAGGGGGACACAAAAGGCTGTACAAGCAATGGAAGTAACCTCAAGTAGTGCGAAGAACGTGTCGAAAAGCAAAATTGCCGGTCTCTACATGAGCCACCGAATAAAGAAGAAGAGACTGGTTACCCTACTGAAACCTGGAAACTAGTGCAAAGGCAACAAGAGCCCAACTTCCGAGAAAAGCAGCTGGTGCAAGGCAAGCGGTAGACACTAGGCCACTAGGCCAACAGCACCTGAGGAGGATGGAAGAGAAATTTGCGAAACCTAGCCTTCAGAAGTGTCAAAGGTTCCTGACCCCAAAAGACGTTCAAATACGCCAGATGAAGTATCATCAAAATCCCAAAGTAATAATATTATGTCAGATGAAGGAGAAACACAACGTAGAAGATAGCCAGGACGTTGAGCAAAGCATTGAGTGAGAATTTTGACTGCAACCTGAGATTTTTCAAACTTTGGCAACATATCAGAATGACGAGCAAATCCATCCATAGCTTTCTGCATAAATGAAGTGACATATCCAGAAGAACCGATGGGAACACCCAGTGCTTTAATACCAAGTTGAGTAATGAAACTTACAAGTAAGGAGATATTTGCTGGAAGGCCATTTGGGCACCAAGCAATGCACTTAGACCTGTTCACTATAAGTCCAATAGAAAAAGTTGAGTTGAGAAATGCAAAAAAAAAGGGATGACTTTACTAGCAGGCCCCACAATATGTGTATCATCCGCAATAGAGGAGAATAAATAGGAGGAAAAAGCTGTAGCATTAGCATGCGATGCACGATAATTTTAAAAAAAAAAAGAGGACCACCTAAGGGATCCCTCTGGTGAGTTCCCTCAGCAGAAGAAATGAAGATAACATCACCAGTATGAGAAGCATGACTAAAGTATAAATGAGAACTTTTAGAATAGAAGCAACGCACAAAAAGAATGAGCATGGCAAGTGTATAATGAGCACCACAAAGTTCTTGAAAGATAGCCGCTCGAGAAACAGAGTTGAAAGCATTAGCAACATCAACTCGTAAAATTACTCGTTTGAATAGCACACAAAGCATGAACGACCGTCTCACAACCACCAAGAGTAGCACACCCAAATTGAAACAAAAAAAGATGAGCATGAAATGCTTTCTGAAACTGGAAACAAAGTGTCCTTGCCATGATAAATAATGCTACGAATCCTGATATGACAATCAGCCTGTTATCAAGCTAAACGTTGGAGGTCGTAATGCCATGAAGATGCCACACATTGACTCTAAATTTCACCGTAGATGTTATGTGAATCATGCATGTTCAAACCTTCGATATGATTATGGTCATCAAAGGTTAGCACAATTTTGCTAAAAACAATGACTTCATTGACACTTGATGGAAGTTTTTTCGCTTATGAAAACAAACCATCTATACCTATAGATCTAACGCACCGACAAGGAATGAACTATTCATGGATTATACTAAACCAATTTTTGGTTTAATCAAAGAAAAGTGTATCTTTAAAGGAAGGAGAATATTTTTCTCTAACAATGTATTTATTTTTTGGAATGAATGGAACGTGTCAAAAGTTGAGTACAAAACTTTTGATATTGTGTTGAAGTAAATTGAATATTGAATATTGTGGACGGATGCTTTTTAAACTTATTATT